>CM031235.1:805375103-805527230 GCA_018340775.1 Taxus wallichiana var. yunnanensis
AGCAATGGAGTTGACATATTGTAGGTGGATTCACGGGGGCATTGATGGTTATTGGTTGATCTTTCAGGTCGAGTTCGAGTTTTCTTCTTTCTCTCTCTCGCCTTCATCATCTATATATTGTAAACACTTCTCATTTGAGAAGGGGAGACATTCTGGGTGTGGGAAAACTCTGTAAAATTTGTTTCCCAACTCCATTTTGAGTTGTAAGCCATCTCTTACACTTGGCCAGTGGATTTTATGCCTTTGAGAATTAATGTAATAGTCTGTGCACCTTATAGAGCAATAAAATCATGTTTTTGTGGTGTCTTTCAACCCTTTGCAACGTTTTGTTGTTTCTCTGTGCCTCTCCATCTTGTGTTTGCTCCTGTGCATGTATTTCACATTTACAGGTGCCAGATGTTATGCTTCATGGAGTTTCAATGGTGGATTTGGACCTGGGTTTGTGTCACTTCTTTTTGACCTCCCCATCTCCTTTGTCCCCTATTTCATCCTCCCTCAGTAGAGTATCTTGCCACTTCCTTTTCTGGTGTATCACCGCTTGGTGTAGGCTCTCTTTCACTCTCTCTCTCTCCCTTTCCCCTTGGAATGGTTAGATTAGGATATATTATGTCTGTCTGCACTAGAGTAGCTTATGGTAGGTAATTTAGGAAGCAGGAACCAACCTTCTCTGGAGGTCCATCTCAAGTTTTGCAAGTCCCATAGCTTGAGAGATGGTCCAATGTTGTGCAATCACACCGAATGCCCCACTCAAATCCGAGGCCATTCGGGGTGTTGTGATTTTGCACTAATAGGTTTTAATTAAATTATTAGCTTTATAATTGTCTTTTTAAGGATTGATCTTTTACCATGTTTACCTCTTAGTAATATTGATGGGGAATCCTCTATGGATTGCTCCCTCTTCATGGATTATTCCTTCAATAATGGTGTCATTAACTACCTCTTGGCTTGTATGTGGTTGAACAACTTCCCTCTTGTTTTTAGATGCATCTTCCTTCTTAGAGCTTACATTCCAATTCATTTGGTGATGTTATGGATGAAGTTTCCAACCATTTGCATGGAAATTCCCATTGTATCTCATATTGACTTGAAGTGTGGTTATTACAGCTTGCATCTTTTTGGCTTGTTACTCCTTAACCTCTTCTTTGGCTTAGAGAGTGAGGTGGACAATATGGCTTATGTTTGAAGTAGTATGGGTTCTTAATAATGGATTACATTTCTTAACACATGGCCGCACAAAGGTTACTCATTCCGCAAAATAAACATGCCTATGTATACCATCAATTTTATCTTACATGACCTCTCTTTCTACAATTGAAGCAAACATGGAAGACCTATTCTTTCTATATCTTATTAGGTTTCCCTCAAGCCTTCTTGTGCAAGTTTTATGAAATGGTAATGTCCTAATTTCATATAATCCTATTTGGAGAAGTTTTACATTCTTCTTTGATGTTTTCTCTTTTATTGCAAGCTTGTCCCTTCTTGGATTCAACTTACATTCACTCACATTGTCATGAAATGAATGTGTTATCTCCTCCATGGAGTAGTTAATGTCCTTCTCTTGGAACCTCTTCTTTGGCCTTTTAAGGTAGTGCAATTCCACCTTCCCCATAATGAGAGGTCAACCCATTCTTTAGAGAATTCAATTCCTCATTATATTTAATAAAACATTAATGTTGTCACCTGGCATATGTTGTTTATGTTGAGTTACTAGCTTGGGATTTTAATCATTGCAAGTTTATCTTGCTTCAACTATTTTAGAGCATTCTCTAAATTATTTTCCACTAATATAACCAATCTTGGTCAACAACTTAGAGTCAATCTTGATAGTATGCTTATCAAAATTTGTAAAGGACTCATCTAGATCTTGATTGGAACAAAGAGCATATGGTGAAGTGCAGAGCTTGTAGACATTGACGTTGATTTGTGCATATTTGGTAAAGGATGGTCACCTTTGCATGCTAGAATATTCTCTCCTCTACACTCCTACACCATCATCTTCAAAGTTGTCCAACATCTCTTATTTTATTTGCAACTCTTGTTACAACTTATCATTGATTCCTATGAGGAAATATCCATGTCTACAATGAATCTAACATGCAATATGTTGAACTATATGGAGTGTTTATAGTTACATGCAAAGGCGATATCTCAATCATGTGATAATTTGATAACCATAAGTTTGTAAAATCAAATTTAAGCATAAATTGCCTTGTGTCAGTCAAATGGATGTCAAATTTAATGTTAATAATAAATATGAACCATACATGCCTTTATAACCACCCGAATTCCATTGTAGAATGCCTCTCAATGTAAAAATAGTGAAATGTCTTTGGTTTCCTTGTTTAATAAGTCATCGATACAATTTTGGATGGCCAAGTTGAAATTGGCTAATCGTTATGAGTTACCAAGTTGGCCAACACTCCGAAAGACAAGTTTCCATATGCGAGGGGTTACTGGGTTACACAAGGGACAGTTGGCAAGGCACACATGAATAGACATTGTGGATTTCGTGGAGACCCTAGGGATGGTATAAAATGTAGGGATGCTAGATTGGGAAGGTGTGAACAAGGGGGTGGTGAGTTACCTTAGAGTCTATTGGAGAAATAATTTGTCGCTAGGAAAAATTGGTTCTTTTTAACCAATGCTCTGAGACTAGGTCCCTTTACTTGAATGGGGTAGCTCCATTATTGTATGTGAAACAAAAAGTAAAGGTCGGAGATTCAACAGAACACTCCACCGCACTTGCATGGAAAATGTTTACAATCTTGTGCAAGGGAGGAATTTTCTAGGAAGGTGGAAAGGTGGGAGTGAGAAATTATGAGGGGGATTAATACTACAAGTAGGAAAAGATCATATTCTCACTCGAATTAATCAGATATATCAACCCACACAATTAGGAAATAATAACAACCTTGTTAGTTATATCAAGACAAGATGAAACCATGAACATTAAATTGCACTTATTCAATCATCCATAAAATTTAAAACTAATTTATTTATCGACATATTTGCAAATTTGTATAATAAGAGAGATTAGGAAAACATAAGCAAAGGAAATGGAGGAAATTTGATCACTTGTTTCTAGAGAGAGTATGGGAGCTAGTAAACAAGATTAACCATCCTTTTACAATGAGGAGGTCATCTCCTTTTATAGATTTACAATCCATCTCTTCATCTACCCCCCACATGAATCTTCATGTCCTCCTTACAACTTGTGACTTTACATCTTCCTAGGAAGTGAAATTAAGTTCCCTTTTTATAAATCAAAGGGACTTTTACAATTCAACTTTATAAAGTCACTTTAATGAATAAGAAAAACTATCATGATTACACACAATGAAGAATTATAAGAGGGAGAGAAGAAATGGGGAGGAGGATATAAGGAAGAAGAGGGAGTTGACATATCCGATGAAGAACTTTGTTGATTCATGACCACAATATCCTCCTTATCCATGATGCATAGACATCTTGGGTTACCGAATGAGTTTTTAGAAACATTGTTGAGAGATCCCCTGATATGAGCCCAAGATGACCACAGACATATGATGATCCTCTTTATGCTTGATTAATCAACTTCCTTAGCTTACCGAGCTCATTAACCTCAACTCAACCAGCTCACCAAACTTAATTATGATCAAAAAGATGCTTCCATGACTCTTATGGAGGTTTCATTTCTCTGTTTGAGCTATGAGATCATCCTACAACCTTATGAAGAGTTCATAAAGAAGAAAAATAAGTGAAACTAGAGCCAATCGCATCTTTCTGCATCCAAAGTGGAGATTTTCTATTTTTAGCAGCTATGATCAAGACATATTATTTTGGGACATATCACCTGTTATGCTCAAACTCGACCTTCCGAACCTTCTCGACACATTTCGGTTTTCCTCTATTGATGATGCATTGTAATTTTTAGCTAAAAGGAACGATAACCAGATCATACCAAGCCAATAACTCAAATGTTAATCAAACACCATGATCAATAAGATGAAAGCAATTTGCTAGAATAACTTTACATAAAACCTTTGCAAAAAAGAGTAGCAATATGATATATTATTATGGAACTCAATAAAATACAATGAGAATGATCCTTGCTTATATGTGCAAAGAATAACAATCTAAGAACCAATCAAAGTCGTAGATCAAGCCATAAATCAAGGAAAGAACTAGTCAAGACCATAGATTTAGAAAAGAACTAGACATCAAGGATCTAAGCAATACCATAGATCAAGGAAATAACTAGTCACTACCATATATCAAAGAAATAAATATACCTAACTAGATAATATCCCCATAATATATAAATAAAATAAAATAAATATCCACACACATAAGTGGGTGAGGATAAATACAACAAAGGTAAATAAAGTACCTAGGTGAAAATGAGATAAGGTAAATACCTCTTATAACACCCCCTCAAGTGAAGTTAGGGGCCTAAAATAAAAGTCACATATCCACAGATGATTCCCAAAGAACTAATTTTGATCGTACTCATGTACAATATATCCATGAAGAAATATCAACCAAAAGAAGGAAAGAATCCCGATAGAAGTAAAGATAAATAAGAAGAAGAAGGAAGATGTTATCATGAACACCCCCCAAGAACAACTTCCGAAACCCCAAGCATGCCACACAACACAAGGTAGCGATGTGATGCAAAAGGATTTGTAAAGATGTCCATAACCTATTGCTGAGTTGGAATGTATTCCAAGCAAAGAACTCCATCTTGAATGTGTTGAAGAATGAAGTGGTTGTGTATCTCAATAGGCTTGGTCTATTGGTACTCAACTGGGTTGCGAGAAATGTGAATTGCACTTTGGTTGTCATACCAAAGTACAATTGGTGAATCCTATGGGAATCCAAACTCAGTCAATAACTATCGAAGCCAAATAATCTGCTAACTCATTGTAATTGTTTCTATGTACTCTGTCTTTAAAGATGAAAGTGCAATAGCCTATTTCTTTTTACACGCCCAAGCAACTAAAGAAGAACCAAGACAAAAAAAGATAGCCAGAAGTGGAACGTCTGTCATTAATAGAACATGCCCAATCTGAATATGTATATCCAACCAACTGAGTAAAACCCCTAGTGTAGTGTAGGCCAAAGTGGGAAGTGCCCTACAAATAGTGTAAAATATTTTTAGCAACTCACAATAACTACTATGAGGTGAATGTGCAAACCGAGATCTGAAGCCCTATTGTAAATGAAATATTAGGGTAAGTATGGGTCAATACATGAGACTTCCAACCAACTACCTATACAAAGTAGGATCACAAAGTGGAGTGGTACATGTGGAAGTAAGAGTAACCCCAGACTGAAAATGAGATGGACTTGGCTTGCAATCAACCATATCAAAGTGTCAAAGAGGATCATGGGTGTACTTTTGTTGACTCAAATGAATCCTTGAATCTGTTTGAGAAATTTGCAAACCAATGAAACAATGCAATAACCCAAGATCTTTCATGTCGAATGTGTAGAAAGAGCCCTCTAAATAGTCTGAATGTGGGAAGAAGAGATGTCGGTAACTAACAGAGATCTTCATGATATAAGACAAGTATCACAATATCCTCACCACCATGTTAGAGATACACTTTGTATGATCGGAGTGGCAATGAACAAAATCAGTATATAGAAGAAAATAATCCATGTTCTCATACCAAGCCCGAGGGGCTTGTTTGAGACTCAGAGAGAGACCTTCTGAGTCCGTAAATAAGAGAAGAATCCTAAACAAATTCAATAGGTTGTTCCATGTATATTTCCTCTTGTAAATCTTCATGGAAAAAGGCACTCTTCATGTTCATCCTGGGATATAGGCCACCCCTATGATGTAGCAATAGCAAGTACAATGCGTAAAAATCCATCTTGGAAACGGGTGCAAAAGTATCAGAGTAATCAATACCTTCAACTTGTGAAAAACCCTTTGCAACAAGATGAGCCTTATACTTGTCAATGGACCCATCAACTACATATTTGGTTTGGTATACCAACTTACACCTAACCATATTTCTTCCTTTAGGAAGAGATACCAAATCCCAAGTATGATTCTTCATCAAAGAAGAATACTCAACTTGTCATTGCATCATCCCACTCCTATATCCCATGAGCCTATGAAAAGATTTTGGATCCTCAAAACTGCCTAACACAAAATTCCAAAACCTATAGAATGTGTGTGATGATGCCTAGTGGGTGGAAGATCCTGTATGAAATTTTTTTCCTTAGAAACTATAGTACGAGCCCACTTAGGCATAATGACAACATTAGTGGGAACAAGATCCTCAACGAAATATGTAACCTCCTCAAAGAAAGGATCCTCAAGATGAGATAAAGAAAAAGTAGGCATTGAAAAGATGAAGAATCATGAGGATTGAAGCGGTCATCAAATTAAACATGGGTTCGAAAAAGAATCTCATGAGTATCAGGATCTAAAATTTGATAAGCTTTCATGTCCTCACAATACCCTACCAAGATCAAGGGTTTGCTCTTCTTATCCAAGGCTTTCCTTTTCTTCTTTGGCAAAAAAAGCCCAAGCATGTCTCCCAAAAACTTGAAAAAATGAGACATCGGCTTAGTGTTGGAAAAAGCTTCCTCTAGAGTCAAATGCTCAAGTGTTTTGTGTGGTGTGTAATTTTGGATGTAGTTAGCACAATTAACTTTGCTTATGTCCAAGAGATAGGAGGTAAATCTCCATAATGCATCATACGAGTTAACCATTTCCTTCAAAGTTCTATTCTTTCGTTCTGTTAATTCATTTTGTTGTGGAGTATGAGGAACATAATGTTGGTGAATAATGCCTTGAGTTACCAAAAATTCAGAAAATTCGTTGTTGAAGTACCCCCCCATTATCAGTGTGAAGGTTCTTTATGCAACTAGAAGATTGTTTCTTGACCAAAGCCTTGAAGTATTTGAAGTGTGAAAAACATCACTTTTATACTTGAGAAAATAAACGCATTTACGCCTTAATAAATTATCAATAAAGATAAGTGCATACTTAGCTCCAATGAAAGAAGGGGTAGGAAAAACCATTAAGCCACTATGCACAAGCTCAAGTGATGAAGAATCTCTCTTGGAAGAATTCTTAGGAAATGGATCTTGGTTTTGTTTCCCTAATACACAGCCATGACAAACTCCCTCAAGAAAAGAAACTCTAGAAATACCATAAACCATACCATGAGTGCTCAAATCCTTCAAATATTTGTAATTGATATGTCCAAATCTTTCATGCCAAAGCTTACTCTTTGAATTTGCATGAAAAAGCAATCTTGTCCCTATAGAGGAAGTTTCATCAAAACCCTCAAAGTTATATAGTATAGAACTATTATCAACAATACCTTGAGCAACAAGTGAACGGGCTTCAACAAAGTTTGTACTTCTACTCCATGTGGTGTAAAAGTCACTATTTTTCCTTGACCACAATGACAAATTTGATATACATAAATCAAATTTGTGGTGATGTTAGGAACATACAGTGCATCTTAGATAATGCCACCATCGAGGTGTGTGTCATTGTTTCATTTAACGAAACAAAGGAAGAATCTCCAACCTCAATTTTGGAAGTAGAACTCAAACCTAGAGAAACAAAAGACTCCTTGGAAGAAGTCATGTGATGAGAAGAACCAGAATCAATAACCCAATTATCTGCAGTGGTGATTGAGATCTCCCAACAACATTAAGTGTCTTTCCATGCTGATTAGAAAAATGTGGAGTGGAGATGGAAATTTTGTATTTCTTGATTGCATTCTCTAAAACTTGCATTCACTTATAACACTTATGTTCTTCATGACCACTACCCCCACAAAAAGATCATGAAAGGCTAGACTTATTCTTGTATTTAAAAGACTCCTTGTGGTTAGAGTTGTTTTCTTTGGGTTTAGGAGAATCTTGGGATGGAAAAGGGGTGAACTTAGATTTACTTTTTGTTTTTCCCTTTCCCTTTTGCTTTCTTTGGGTTTAGGAGAATGTTGAGATGGAGAAGGGGTGGATTTGGTTTTACTTTTTAGTTTTCCCTTGCCCTTACGATTATATGCAACTAATACCTTTTGAGAGGTGGAATACACAAGGTTATACAATTTGTATTCTTCCCTAGTAAGTCTTTCACAAAATGTTTCTAAGTCGACATTTTGAATGTGTCACCTAAGGCATCCATGCTAGAGAAAAAGTAGAAAAAATATTTGAAATGGTCCTCTCAACTTAGATAGAATCAAAAAAACACTCTTCGTCTTTCTTATCTCTTCCACTCCCCTTGATTGTGTCAAAAATGCTTGAACTTGGTAAGATAGTCTATAATTATTGGAAAATCTTCAAGATTAAAAGAGGTGATCTCAATTTCAAGTTGCATGGCTCTCCTATGATCCACTTTACTAAATAAATCCTCCAAGTTCTCTCATATTTTGAAAGGAGAGTCACATTTTTTCAAATGAAACAAAATACTATCACTTACATAAGTTCCTACCAAACCCATACACTTATCAAACTTGCACTGGTATTTAAATTTCATATATTCTCCAAAGTGAACACCGGTTGTTACGAAGAAGTTAAAGCCCATAATCCTTTCCGCTTAATTATTGTTTCCATTCTTGGTTTCCATGTGTGGTAATTATGTGTTTTTAATGACTCAACATGATCTAATGCAGAAGTAGATAAAGACGTCATTCTCAAAAATCACCAAAAGAAATGCAAGAACCAAGCAATGCAACAAAAGACCCCCAGTTTTGACACTTTATAATGAGTGCGTATTAAAATATGGCACTTTATAATTATAGTGTGATTCTCAAAATAAATATTTCTAATGGAAAGATCACAAAAAAACAAGCACTTTTGCAAAAAAATGGCACTCAAATTCGAGTTACCGATCAAAACATACAAACTTTTCAATATTATGCTCTACTATTTATTTTTATTACCACTAAAATTTAAAAAAATGCTCTTTCCTACACTGCACAAATAAAATGAATGGGGGCTGAAGCTAAGCACCTACTAGTAGGAATCACAAGCTTTAATCCCTCATACGACCATACCATATGACCAGGGGGCTAAGTATTTCAATTGTCTACATCGATGTTAGGGTTTTTTCACCTTACCGAATCTAATTGAAGGCTTTGTTTTACATTAAAAACACATGCAACAACAAAATATGAACAAATCCTGAATATATGAATATACGAAAACAAAATGTTTGCAAAACGAAACTTACAGACGGATGTCAACAACAATCTCCTGCTCTGATACCATAAAATGAATGATAATCATTCATACCAAGCCAAGAACTCAGATGATAATCAAACACCACGATTAATAAGATGAAAGCAATTCACCAGAATAAATTTACATAAAACATTTGCAAACAAATGAGCAACAATATCATATATTATTATGGAACTCAATGAAATACAATGAGAATGAGCCTTGTTTATATAGGTAAGGAATAACAATCTAAGAACCCAAGTCAGTCGTAGATCAAGCCATAAATCAAGAAAAGATCTAATCATCAAAGAACTAGTCAAGACCATAGATTTAGGAAAGAACTAGACATCAAGGATCTAGTCAATACCATAGATCAAGGAAATAACTAGTCAATACCATAGATCAAGGAAAGAACTAGTCAATACCATAGATCAAGGAAAGAACTATACCTAACAACTAGATAATATCCCCCTAATATCTAAATAAAATAAAATAAATATCCACACACATAAGTGGGTGAGGATAAATACAATAAAGGTAAATAAATTACCTAGGTGAACATGAATTAAGGTAAATACCTACTCGAACATTAGCCACTTTCTATTTTTAGCAGGTGTTTTTTCCCGACCTGCTATTTTGGGAAAATTGGCAATTTTACCTTGCTTACCATTCTCCATTGTTTCTTAATATCTTGGGTGATCAGAGCTTGCAAATTGAGCGACTTACTATTTTTAGCATGTGAAGGGGCGTAGCATATGCTATTTTTAGTAAGTGCACTACAAGTGTCGGATTGCAACAAAAAAGGTCTTGAAATTCTAGGTTTTATTCCAGGATTCCCTGTTCCAAATCTTCGGTGATTTTGGCTTCGGAAATTTGGAAAATTAATATTTTCTTTGAAGAGGGCATAATGTTGATGAAAAACACATCCCTCCATATCCTTAAAAATAGGGGCTTCATGGCACGAAAACTAGCTTACGCGAAACTAGATTTTTCAATGATCATTTCCTCCAAATTTGAGTGATTCCACCCACTAGAACCTCGGGAAGTGAAGATGATGTTTGTTGTCCTTTCCTTGTTGCATCATGACAGCCATTATGGAGTCACCGAGCTTCATCTATCATGACATGCTTACAACTAGGAAAATTAGCTCAAGCCCTTGGTACGATCATTTACCAAGTTCACTAGCATGAGAAAAACTTGTTTTTTTGCATTCAAGGATGCCTCGAAATAATTTTAGCAGCATGGTGGTGTTGCTTTGAAAACATTTCAGATTTAATGGAGGTTTTTCAGCAGCATTCATGGGGGCATGGAGAAAATATGAAGTGGAAACAAGTTCTACAACTTCCCGACAACATTTCTAGTTCACGGGAGAGAGAGAGGAGAGAAGCACAAGGTAAAATAGTTAGTCGTTTTCTTGGTTTACAAAGCATGGGTGTGGGCCACATTTTTTTGTCCCTATTGTCCCAACTATCCCGATAATTGGGATAGTAAAATGCATCCATGGGTTTTCTTTGAAAAACTTAGCCAAATCAGAAAAACAACCATTTAGCACTTTTTCAGCGGATCGGGTCACATGAGGGTCCAAGGTCTACAACTAGGGGTTGGGACACATTTTTTTGTCCCTATTGTCCCTACTATTTTGTACAATTGGGACAGTTGGGACAGTCGAGGAAACAAAATACATCAGCCATCCAACTAGAAATTTGACCTAGTATGTGAAACTTGACAACGTGTTTCCCAAAGCTCTAAATGGTATTTTTGGTGAATTTTTATATGATTTTGACTCTAAAGAAAGTTCCAATAACAATGGGAGGGGTATCAATCTTCAATTTTTCCCGAAACTCCTTGAAACAACTCCTTTTATCTTGGGACAATAAGGTGAGTCTCTACAAACCGAGCTTATCCTAAGAATCTTCTGAGTCTTATGAAAAATTTGATAATTATATGATGTAAAGGATTGAATTAACTTTCCAATTACTAATTTTTACCCCCTAACTCCTTACAGAGCTCCCAAAATGGTCCGCGAAGATCGGGTCCCAGTTTAGCTTTTCATTCCAACCGCCTCAAACCTCTAAGACTTGAGAAAACAAGATAAGGAGGGGGATTGTTGAGCGGACGAAATGGCCTAAGTATTGGGCACACAAATATAGGGCATTAGAACCACGTGGCGCTATGATAGGATTGGAGTGCCTAAGATCGAGAACTTAGCCATTTGTGGATAAGAGATATTTTTGGAGGTAGCGTGTTGATCACACAAAGACATGATTTTAGGCTAATAATAGGACTTATACTCAAAGTTAACTATAGGAAGTTTGTTATTAGAGCACTTGCATGTTGTGCATCTTATTGTAAAGGTGCATGGCTATTATTAGCATGTGACCTATTTTGAGAATTGCATGGGCAGTGAAGGGAAAGTCCCCACCCCTATATATGTATTGATTTGCACGAGTTAGTGTGTGAAAACTATGGTAGAGTTATGTTGTTGGTTTTGTCGCGCACATGACTCATGAAGATAATTATGTAATGTAAGAAGCTTTTGTGTTTTACAATACTTAATACAATGGTTCATATTGATTGGATAATGGTGTTGAACATGACTAAATCTGATTCTTGCATGGTAAATCTTGTTATAGTCACTATTTAGTTCATTCTAGATCTATTCTAAGAGCTAGATTTGGTTTATGCACTTGTGTGTTGTTTACTATTGTTAATGAATCTAAATATCTATATGCACCATCATGCTAACATTCTATCCAAGCAACTCTAAAGAGGGACCTGGTGCCTTTGCATGCTTCTTGTCAGTGAGCAAGGCACTCAACTCTTGGCTAGTGATGTGCCAACGCGTGCCTAGGTTATTAACTAGTAAATTCTAGGCTACATCATTAGTTTTGTTGTTGAGACCTCTTTTCGATTTTTTAGGATGTTGCGTGATGAAGATGTATTGGTTGACCTTGGAAAGTGTTGAGGAGTGGATAATAGATCTGGAAGAAGAGTACGCTTGAGAGATTCAACACTGGATATGGGTTTGACGCACGCACGCATGGTGGAGCAGAATCTATATGACTACTTATATGAGAGCTTCTTTGTTATTTTTCTAATAGAGTTATACGAGTGGTTGGTTGCTTAAACATAAAAGGAATTGGAGGTTTCACACACTTGTTTGGATGCAAGAAGAATTTCAGGCCCTCTATGATGTTGATCTGATTTGGACACGTGTTGTGGACACTTGTTCTATGGTGTTCTGAATAGCTATATTTTGGAGTACTCAATTTCCACTTATTCTTTCTCGAGAGGTATCTGAGTTTCATTTTTACGTTATCCCAGGGGAACCTATCTGCAAGGCATTCCACTGGTGATCAAAATCTTGTTGGTAACCCTAAATTTGGAAGAAAATTCTATGGCTAGCTAAACCCCACCACGCACGGGGGAGAGTTTGGTGAAGGATGGTGGACCTAGCAGCAGAGAGGCAAAGAGAAGAAAGGTGGCTTAAGTACAATGAGGAATGTGAGAGGGATTTAGGGAAGTAAACGCAGATTGCAGAATGGATGGCATTGAGGAGAGAGATGGCTCGTGAAGGATTTAGAGCTCACGCAGAGGGCGTGGAGCCAGAGCATCTGAACTCCCCATTTGGGCAAGCACAACAGGAACCCTCATCGACCTCTTATGAGAGTGCGCCAACAGAGACAATTTGGGTTGCATGGGCGCACATCTAATCTACTAGAAAAACATAGCCCTTGTGCTTGGTTTTCTAATTTCTAGTACAACCAATAGTCAACAAGCTAGTTTGGGCAATAGAGTAGTAAGAGGTAGAGTTGACTTATCAACAAGTTCGGGGTGAATCATATATAAAGTGCATTTATGGCCGGGCAGACATCTTCCCTATTATTTGGAGGACCGGTTGGAGGAACCTTTTCAGGCGCATCATCAACACGAGAACACATGTGCGTGCACGTAGATCTTTGGACTCACATCGGGAGGAGTAGCACAAACTCACAAGACTAGGAGTTTCGATTTAACACCATTGTTGGGACACAGGCGTGCATCCTCTGGTTCAATTCCTACCACAGGTGGAGGATCAGGAGGAACAGGTGGCTCGGGATCTAGCGGATCTAGTGGATCTGGGGCGGAGGCAACACAAGAGGTTCTGATCTTGGTGGGCATGGTCCTCACCAACCACAAAATATTTACATGGAGATGTCACTTCATCTCCCAGAGTATAGGGGAATAGAAGATGTTGTTGAGCATGTGCATATGTGTGAGATATGGGGTGCGTGAAAGGAATTACAACTTCAGAGCGCAAGGCCATTTAGTTTGCAACTACATTGCAGGGACGCGCACACACAAATGGTACAAAAATTTTGACCCTGATCATACTTGTGTGGATTATACAACATTACGGATGCTTTCATTAAGAATTTTATATACCTGAGTTCAAGCAAAAAAGTATAAGCGCACTCAAGGACATCAAGTAGGGCACTACTGAGAGTGTCCGGGAATATGATGCTCATTTCAAAAACTCTTGTCTAAACTATCATATGATATCCATGTAATTCAACATGCACAATGGTTTTGTCGAGGCCTGATTACACCTTTTAGGAGGGCGCTCTCACATAAGACTTATATAGACCCACACGTGAGGCACTTGAAGCAGCTCTACATGTGCACTGAGGCAGTTGGGAACATAGACACTGGAGTGAGCCCATTCCTGGAAGCTCAGATTACAATAATGGAAAAGTAGCTAGAGAAACTATCATCCAATACAACACATGAGACATGCAATGGAATTTGGTGCATAAATTGTGAAGTAGAGGGGAATACTAAGGATAGTTTTCCTCACAGATCAGTGTGCTCCTTATTCTTAGGAATGTGAGATATGTCATTTGGACCATGATGCAAGTCATTGTCCATTATTACAATGTGCAGTAAGAAAGAACGTGTCTTGTTACTTGTAAAATTTTCTGGTCCACGACTCACAATACAAAAGATTGCAGGTTGATTGATCAAATCCATGATGTCATTGATATTGGTGTATGATAGACAAGGGTTTCAAATAACTCTAAGGAAAAAGGTGAGCGACATGATCATGATCACACTCAAGGGCGTTATGATCAAAATGAAGGGTGCTTTGAGGGAGGTCGTGGTAGAGGTCGAGGATACCATGGTGGATTCAGAGGCGAGGCTACGGCGGTGGACGAAGTGAGTTCCCTCATGGAACATGTTATACATGTGGATCCCCAACCATTACAGTGTGAATGCCCTCAAAACATTACTTGTTCTTTTTGTGGAAAGAATCATAACTATGAAGAGTGCCCAAACTTATATGAACACCTGAGAAAGAAGCACAAAAAATAGAGAACAAGGGTGCAGGATGGTTAGGATACAACACGCATCGTGGAAAACCAATGGATGTCAAAGTTAGCACTGATCCTGAGGTAGTACCTATGAAGATTACTACATGCAGCTTGAGGTTGCGCACACTAGAGAAACAATGCAACAAAATCCTACCATCACTAAGGAGGAAGTTTTACATGAAAAATATCCAGACCCTACACATCAGAAGGAGGTTTATCTAGAAACCATGGAGGTACTCAAAATCTAGGGGTGAGATACAATGTTTAAAGGAATAATCATGAAGTTGGAATAGAAGAAGGCAGTTGAGACTTTCCAATCGGATGTTGATGATCTAAAGGAAGTCTGCAAGATGTTGCATCAGGAGAACATTATTCCATTACTAGGAGTAATTTAAAGGAAATACTCATGCATTGGTATTGAGACCAATAATGGCAATTTTGCATGTTAATCTCCCTCCCCATAGCTTGGATTATGACAAGGAGATCACTTTGAATGTTTTTGTAGATGGATGGATTTTGAGCAATATTTTGATTGATACAGTGCGTGAAAGTGAATGTGCTTACCTTAGATGCATGGGTTCGATGGGTAGACCTCCATTACAACCATCTTCCAATGTATTGTATATGGAAAATCGACTAAGGCCACGCCTATTGAGTATTGAAGGATGCATCTATTACTATACAGGGGCCAAGTTCACTGGGGACTTTGAGGTATTAGCACTTATAAGTAGAAGAACTTCCCAACTCTACTTGGGCACCCTTGGTGCTATGCAAATAATGTTGATCTACGGTTCAATAAGGGATATATCAGTTTTGAGAACAAGGAAGAATGAGTTATTATCCCTTTGACAGATGGGAAATATGCACCTTATGTTGAGCCCTTAAGTGAAGAAGACCTAACAAAATTTATGTGCGCACCATTCAAGATCCAAAGCACTTGAGCCATCTAAGGAAGGAATCCTCCAATGGGATGATGCATCCATTAGTGATACTACAAGTATTTCCTGTGAAAATTGGGCACATGGAACTTACGAGATGGTTGGGCATGAAGTAAGAAGTGCAACTACGCATGTAAGCAGCCACGTTGTGTTAGGAGGTTAGGCAACAACTCTATACCCTATACATATGGCGAAAGGAAACCCTGAGGTATTCCTGAGCCATGGAAGTATAGTGGAAGGATCAAGTGGACAAAAGGAATATGTTAGTGTATACCCTGCATGGGATAACAAACATTGGTGGATGGTTCATAGGGATA
Source organism: Taxus wallichiana var. yunnanensis (assembly GCA_018340775.1). Taxonomy (NCBI): domain Eukaryota; kingdom Viridiplantae; phylum Streptophyta; class Pinopsida; order Cupressales; family Taxaceae; genus Taxus; species Taxus wallichiana. The sequence goes on from CM031235.1 coordinate 805,390,887, forward strand.
ATCTCATAGAATGGAGAGAAGTTAGAATTTCTCTATCAGCTCAGTTTTTCAGAGTAATGCACCTACTCAAATTTGTGAATATCATGGTAATAATCTTATTCAACACCATGTTCAATAGTGTGAGAGACTTTGACAGAGAGGGGTAGAAGCTTTACCACCTTCATTGTGGGTGCACAAAAACTTTATTTCACCTTGCGAGGTTGCTGCACACACTTGGTATGTTTATGCAGAGCTGCATAGGGAGACTGGAAATTGGCAAGACCTTGACTGATCAGGATGATCCAGACTTTTGACTACTTCTCCACTAAACCTCCGTGAAAGAGGCATTACAGGTTATGAAGTGATTGACTATGGGAGATAGTGAAAAGGTGAAGAACTCATTCAAGAGTTATTTGGTGAGTCAGACCTAGAAGCGCATTTTGACGAAGTAGATGAGACAGATGCAAATCACTTGCAGCGCGCTTTCCTAGAGAAGGAGAAAGGAAAGATGGTCTATATGGTGGATGATGAAGAAGTGGAATAGTTGGACATAGATCATTCAGAGGGTACGCACGAGGTTTTAGATAGTGTGGATGAGAAGGTGCGTGCCTACCATGAACCTATGAAGATGAAGAAAGTGAACATTGGCATGGATGTTGAACCTAAGGAGGCCATAATTGGAGATTATTGGTCTGACTCTGAAGTGGCTAAGATAATTGAGTTACTACATGATTTCCAAGACTTGTTTCCTAGGGCTACCATGAGTTGAAAGGGGTGCATGAATCTTTGGGTGAGATGAAAATTAAGTTAAAGGAAGGTGCGCACCCTGGTTAGGAAGAGACCTTATAGGATGAACCCTAACCTACGCATAAAAGTTAAAGAAGAAATAGACAAGATGTTGGAATTTGGCATTATTGAGCCCATAGAGGAATCAGAGTGGGTCAGCCCTATGGTGATCAACATAAAGAAAGATGGAAGAATCAAGATTTGTGTGGACTACAGGAGTGAATGTTGCATGTGTGATTGATCCTTTCCCTACACCATTCACTGAGGAAATATTGGAAGGCATTGTAGGGCATGAAATTTACTCTTTTACAGATGGATTCTTTAGATATCATCAGTAAGAATTGCTAAGGAGGATCAAGAGAAGACAAATTTCACCACTGAATGGGGAAGTTTTGCATACACAGTGATGCCCTTTGGATTAAAGAACACACCTGCAATATTTTCACGCATTGTGGTTCAAGCATTCCAGATTTTATTCACAAATTCTTGCAGTTTACTTGGATGATTGGACCGTGTATGGGCTTATCAAGGATCATTGTGACAATTTTACGGTTAATGTTTGAGAGGTGCAGATAGTTAAGCATCTCTTTAAATATCAAGAAGTGTGTATTTGCTACACCTTTTGGAACTCTACTAGGGCATATCATCTACAAGGAAGGTTTGTTAGTAGATCCAACTAAGATTGTAGTCATTTTAGGCTTGAGGAACCCACCAAGTCAGAGTGAGGTGTGTGGATTCTTAGGCCACACAGGTATTACAGAAAATTTATCAAAGGATATGCTAAGATTGTCGCCCTTGGAGGAGTTATTAAAAGGTAAAGGGAAGTTCTATTGGGGAGAATCATAACAGTGCACATTTGAAGCACTGAAGGAGAGGCTTACTACGGCACCTATTTTACATTTCCTTCATGGAATCTACCCTTTCACGTACATGTGGATGCCTCTGGCATGGCCATTGGGCAGTTCTAGCTCACCTGAGAAGGTATTGTAGATCATCCTATCTGTTTTGCTAGTAGAAAGTTGACTCCTGCAGAACATAATTATACAACTACGGAGCACGAAGCTTTTTCAATGATCTACGTGTTGCATAAGTTCAAATAGTACTTGTTAGCAACACCTTTTGTGTTCTATACAAATCACATGGCATTGAAATACTTGGTAAATAAGCCCATTTTATAGGGGCACATATGTCGATGGGTTCTATTATTCCAAGAGTTTGACTTTACAATTGTGGTAAAGCCAGGTAAAAGTAATTCTGGCCCAAACCATTTATCAAGGATTCAATCAGAGAGGACACAGAGTATTGAAGATACAATGCCAGATGCACAATTATACAAGTTAAACCACGCACCCTCGGAAGTAGAGGACATTGTTATCTTTTTACACATGTATGGCACACTAGAAGGGATGAAAGCCTTGGAGAAGAAACAACTTGCAATTCATGCCACACCTTTTATGTTGATCAGTGGTGACTTATATAAACTAGGCCGAGATGAAGTATTACATCGGTGTGTACTGGAGCATGAGCGCACGAAATCATGGAGGAGGCTCATGGCAGTATTGCAGAGGACACTATGCAGGTGACACCACCACACAAAGATTCTACTCATTGGTTTATGGTGGGAAACCTTATACAAGGATTGCAAGGAGTATTGTAAGGTGTGTGATCACTTTTCAATGCCTTGGGAAACCTGGGTGAGAGATGAAATGCCTTTGAGGCCTATTACTAGTGCAGAGCCTTTTGAAAAATGGGCAATAGACTTTGTGGGTCCTATTTCCCCAGCCACACATAGAATTGGATCACGCTACATCATCACTTGTACAAATTATCTTACAAGGTGGGCGGAAGAAGCACCTACAAAGGATTGTATAGTGACTACAACAACAAGGTTCTTGTGGGAAAATATTCTTACCAGGTATGGATGCCCTTTGAGTTTGACAAGTGATAGGGCACTCATTTCCTGAATGCAACAATCAGGATATTATTGGATGAATTTATGGTCACACACCACAAGACAACACCATATCACCCTCAGAAAATGGGACTACTAGGCTTTCAACAAGATATTGAGCTAGACTTTGACAAAGATTTGTGATGTTGGAAGGACAAATGGGATGATAAAGTTTTCTGTTGTACTTTGGGCATATAGAACAACCTATAAATGGTTGAATAAGGCAACACCCTTTTAGTTGGTGTATGGCATAGAAGTAGTTCTTCCCATGGAATTCATGTTACCTTCTTTGTGTATTGTGCATGTGCATGAGGTCTAGCTAATGAGCAAGCATTGGAAGAAAGAATTGACAAGTTGATACAACTAGATGAGAGGCATGTCATAGCACATTGGAGTCAAGCAAGAGAAATCCATACAAAGGCATGGCATGGCATGACAGCACATCAAGGACAAGAAGCTTGAGGTTGGGTAGATGGTACTTCTTTATGATTCAAAGTTTTGCACCACCCAGGCAAGCTTAAGGTGCATTGGTTGGGACCGTATGTTATCACTCACATACTTGAATCAGGCACTTCTAGTTAGAGGTGCTTGATGGAACACAATTACCCGGTTACTTCAATGGGAGTAGGCTAAAGCCCTACTATAAATAAGCCTTCTTGGTGTTTGTAATAAGGCAATATTTCCATTTAGATTAGATTTCCTTATTATTTCCTTTAATGTTTTTCCTTCCTCATCTGCTATGCTTTGTCAATTTAGTTCAATGTTATGTATAATAAGCATGTTTACGTGCCGGAAGCTGATTACTATCTCAAGTGTTTTTATGTGCAGAGGACTGCACATACCCTTAGTGTGGGGTGGATAAAAGAAGGTTAGTCTGGTATAGAAAAGAAATAAACTCACGGTGTCCATAAAGGGAACAAGTTTTGAAAAGTGATGAAAACTTCAAGAGGATTTCTCAAAGTTAAAGACCATGTGTAAGGTGGTGAGCACTCAAGTATAACTCAAGGAGGTCTGCAACATTTGAGACTACGTATGTTTCACATTGATAACTACTTCGGCGTTAGGAAGCACGGTAGAGGAGATTTGATAGATAAGTAGTGGCACGCCATAAAAAGTTATGACTAAGCCCAAAGTTTGAGGCACGAGAGATTAGGGCATAGGATAAGAGGCGCGACATGCGCTCAATAGGAGTTAATGTCATGTATGGTGGTAGGTGGAGCAATTAATGAAGGGAATTTTTGAAATTTGGTTTAAAGTTGGCGTTTGCAATGGCATTTGTTACCTTGTGAGTTCAAAGCAAATTGAGAAGGGCGAAGAAGAGTCTGAGATGATGAAGCACTCTATAGAGAGTAAACTTGTCATGTTTTAAGCACGGTGTTGAGCATCCAGTATACGGAAGAAGGATTCAAGTGGTGTGTGTGCACGCATGAGGAGGGTGACTTAGGTTTCATTTGTATGGAAGCTAGGGTTTTCATTTCACTAGGGTTTTCATTTCACACTCACAGAGAGGAGCAATGGCACCACGGAAGGCTCCCACCGTAGCAAAGGAGGTTGATGATCCAACAGAGGAGTGGTTGGTCGAGATGTTATATCTAGAAGAAGTTATTGAGGGGTGGCCTTGACAACAAATATTACACAGTGTAGGGTTTTAGAGATCAACCACCACACTGATAAATGCTTGAAGGATGTCACGGTAGAAGTTTACAAGGAGGAAAAATTGGTGATTGGCGGATGACACTAGGGTCTTGGATGACTCTGTGAAGAAGTTACTTGAAAACATGGGGGTCATGCAAATTCTAGAGTTTCCCTATTTTGGGAAGCCCGAGTAGTTGTACCAGTGGCTAATGTCATGCATCCATGAAGACTTTTCTACTTCACGGGCAAGAGAATGAGGATCACTGCCAAGTTAATTGGGAAGGTGACAGGGTTGTGCGACTCGGCTTAGAGATCATTGGAGACCTATCAGATGACAGAGGGCATTGATGCCACAGCAGCCCTACATCAGTATAAGAAGGGGGGCCGAGCCTTCAAAGTCACCAATATTACAGACATGGCCACCAGAGTTGTAGCGCAACACGGTTAACAAGGAGAAAGTTGGGTGCCACTAGCGATGGAACGAGGTGAATATGTGTTGGTTGCATATAGCACACAAAATGGTCAACAAGACATACTACAACATTGTCGGGTAAGTACATCACAAAAATCTTGGTGAATGAGGCACGCGTCCAAGCAGATAAAGGTGAGAAGATTACCTAGGGCACAATTTTATTATTGATTGTATTTAGTGAAATTGGAGTACCCGACGGACCTAGGGAGAACATCTAGGAGTTTCCATTGAGAATAAGTCCCCAAAAAAGAAATATGCCAAGTACACTCTATGGGGGACTACTTCCAATACATACAAGGAGCACCTAGACAAGTGGTTCAGAGACTACGCAGGGCATTCGAGGGAGAATGGCACATTCCATGTGAATTTCCAAAGGTGTTGGAAGGAGAAGCTGAATTTGTGGTTTACCAACATTTCAACTTGGGGCGCTTCCATATGAGGTCTGAGAGAAGAGCCCTAGTGTAAGTTTCCCTTTGCATTTACCGCAAGATACTTTAAAGATTTTGTAAACATATTCCATGACGTGCGCCAACTCCAATTTGACGCAGAACAAGGTGGATGCAAATGTTCACATTCTACACAAAACATATGTATGGTCAGGGAAAGAGGCCTATGTGGAAACCATGGAATCAGGAAATGTGGACATTACGCTAAAGAGATTGGTTTGGGGGGGCATTATATAACTATATATATATATATATATATATATATATATATATATATATATATATATATCTTGAGGCCAAGGTTCAAGGATGGAAAATTGTGAAGGGCGCAGATATGGCGCCCATCACCTCCAAGAAGAAGGGGCAGACAATAGGGACTTCAAGGCATGTTGTGTTTATGCCCCCCTACTCAAGAGGATCCAAAGTGCCTCCAGACTAGAAAACGTCCTCGAGCAGGAAGAACCAGAAGACAATGTCAGACTTGTGCATACCATGAGAGTTATGCGGAAAAGGCACATCCAGAGACACTAGCGCAAGGACTTCACAACCAGTAAGGAGATCACCACACGTGACTCTGTGAAGGACGAGGGGGAAGAAAGGAGAAAGCAAAAATATATTCCTATTAAAGATAGTGAGGAGAGGAGTCCCTACACCAAAACGCAGGAAGAAGAGGAAACTCCAAGTATGGGTGGGCATAGAGTAGAGGCCACCCCCAATGAGAAATGTAGGATATTGATATTGTGAGTGCGTAGTCTACGAAACTATAGACCCAAGCATAAGTATTCATGAACATGCACTCTGGTGAAGGAGAGAGACAAGTGCCGGTGGAGACACAGAGGTCATAGTACACCCCATGGAGAAGGAAGGAGAGGATGAAGGGGAAGTGAATCAAGATTTCAGAGGCACTATACAACAAGATGCAGGGTGGCAATACCGCAAGATGAGGGCGTGTCTTGCTCATGAAGATGTTGGCGAGCATGCAGGTGGGCATGATGAGGAAGGGGCAGTAGGTACTCAAACTTAGGTTATTTGGATGACCCTTCCAAAATTATTCATGCACCCGCTTCTAGAGTAATCTGCCAAACAAGTAGTTATATGGCTGGGATTGGATGGACCCAGAAATGGCAAACATGCGCACTCACAAACAACTATCATGGAGTATGCAGACTCACATGGATGAGCCTGATTTTGATGTCTACGAGGAGGCATGCAGTTTGAAGAAGATGAGGAAGGCACCTTACACACGCCATATGACTATTAAGCCAACACAATTTTCAAATGAACAGGTTGGTAATGCGTTGGTCAAAGTGTCAACAAAAGTAGCACACAAAATATTGATAAGGTGGCAAAAAATATATGGCGCTATTAGAAGATAAGGAGGATAAAGACAAAGAAATCAAGTGCCTCACTCAGAGAGCAAGAGACAATGCAATAGCAGAGGCCCAAAATATTAAAAAGATGGTGGAGCAGATCGCAGATGAGATTCTGCAGAAGAGACCCGATTTTCAAGGAGAAGGTGCCTCAGACTTCAAGTCTGAGTTACACTATCTACGCACAACAATTCACCTACTTTTGGAGGAAGGACCAATGCACCTCCCTAAGAAAAAGGGTGTTGTGGAAGAAGCATCAAGGGTTCAAGGCTTCAATTGCAAGAAAGATATCCAACTACGAGGCAATTTTACAAGCCTTAAAAGATGAAATGAAGAAAGTGATATAGTATTGGCCATGTGTACAAAGTTTGATAACTTAATACAGAAAGGAAAAGACAAGAGAAAATGAGGTTCTAAAAGAGGCAAAGGATGAAACACTCGGGCGCTCATAATGAGTTACCCTTGTAGAAACAAAGTGTGATGCACTGGATGCTTGTGAGAAACAACATATGGATCGGATCAAGGGCATCGGAAGCTCATTTCCGCAAAGGTGGATGTCATGGAAGGGATGGTTTCAGGTATGGCCAACATCCTTAGAATTTTGAAAAGTGAAGGCGAAGCATGACTATGGATGAGTTAGATGACATCGTTGTGGACATCCCTGACAAGACCAATGTAATACTTAAGGACTGGTATGAGTTTGAGGGAGAAATACAAAGTGAATATCCAGAATTCATTCTACCAAAAGGTGAGAAGGGTACACAATAAAATGGCTCACCATATTCTTTATTCCTTGATTCTTTCTTTCATTTATCCTATATTTTTTTGGAGCAACAAGGTGATTACCCATTGTCGGGATGGCAATGTACTCTAGTGTGGGGTAATGTTGAGTGGACAAGAAATGGCCTAAGTATTGGCGCACAAATATAGGGTGCTAGAAGCGTGTGGCGCTATGATAGGATTAGAGCACCCAGGATCGGACTTAGTCATTTTTGGATAAGGGCTATTTTTGGAGGTAGCATGTTGAGCACACAAAGACATGAAGACTTATGGTCCACAGCAATGGTATTTTGGGAACAAGTGATAAACTAAGCACCATGCATAGTTTAGGCTAATAATAGGACTTCTACTCAGAGTTAACTATAGGAAGTCTATTGTTAGAGCACTTGCATGTTGTGCATCCTATTGTAAAGGTGCATGGCTATTATTAGCATGTGACATATTTTGATAATTGCATGGGCGGTGAAGGCAAGTCCCACCCCTATATATATATGTATTGATTTGCATGAGTTAGTGTGTGAAAAACTATGGTAGAGTTATGATGTTGGTTTTGTTGTGCGCACATGACTCATGAAGATAATTATGTAATGTAAGAAGCTTTTGTGTTTTACAAGTACTTAATACAATGGTTCATATTGACTAGATAATGGTGTTGAACATGATTGAATCTGATTCTTGCATAGTAAATCTTGTTATAGTCATTCATTCTAAGAGCTAGATCTAGTTTATGCAAAACTCGTGTTATTTTTTGTTAATGAATCTAATATCTATATGCACCATAATGTAACATTTTGTCCAAGCAACTCTAAAGAAGGAATTGGTGCCTTCAACTTGTTTCCTAGAGTGAGTGCTCACTAGTTGAGTGATGTGCTTTCGGCCTAGTGAAGGATTAACAATAAATTATAGAATTGAATCAAGGATGGGCACATTGTTTTGTCCCTCATTTCCCTTGACAATGGGGCATAGTTGGAATACATGAGGCCCCGAAAGGTTAGGATAGGCATGACACCAAAATGCACCACCCACCCAACTTTAGAGGGTTTACAAAATGACACTCCCAAAAATTTGAGACCACTCATGTTTCCCAGAGCTCCATGAACTCTTTTTAGGTAAAATTTATATCATTTTGACTCCCAAAATCATTTCAAAATCAATGGTATTGTTTTTAAGACCTGATTCTTTACCTAACCTCTTCCAAAAAATGTTGTTTTTTCGTCATTTGAGACCCTAGAGCCAAGTGAGTACTCATCGCTAAAACTTGAGTTACTTTTGCCAAAACTATTGTTGAGAAGTGCTTAGGTCTTGTGAAGAATGTGAAAACTCCATCATGTAGAGGATCATTTAAGCTTTCTAATGATATCTTGTTTACAACCATGGAAGTTTCGACACATCCCGAAGCTCCTAAAATCCTCCAATGAAGTTCCAAACAAGATTGAGCATGTTTTCATCTACAAGCTCTTTAACCCTCCAAAACTCGTGTTCATTGTTCTTGTACCAAAACCTTCAAATCTTCCCCAAACTTTCCATCCTAAATCAAACCCTCCCATGTCGCTTGAAGGGACAAACACAAGGAAGGTATCCATGTTTGTGACATGTTCTTAGCTCCTCGAAACCACTTCTCAGCACTTGATGGATTTGAGCCTTCAACTTTTTTTAATGTCCTAGAGGATGTGCACCTATCCCGAAAAGACTAGAGGTATCTCTAAGAATAGTCTTTCTAGGCCTAGTGAAGGATCTACCTTTAAGGAAATGCACACCGAATGGAATGAGTCACCTTGTTTCATCATTTCAAACAATGGGGCAAATATATACAACACATGAGGCCAAGTTTCTAAGACAAAAGTGCTCTTTCATCCTGAAACATTAGGTTAGGATAGGCATGACACTTTATGATGCATGGCAAATTGAACCTAGAGGGCAAAGAACTCTTTAGGAGGGTTTAGATGATGCAAACAAAATTTTGACACTAGGGTTAAGTAGTCATGTTTCAACATTGAATTTTGCCCTACAGGCCTTTGCAATTTTCAATGGGACACATGACAACAAAGGTCATGGCTGAATTTTGAAGGTGATTTTCACCCTTAACCCCAAGCAACAACCATCGGTCTTTGCCATACACATCGCATGTCGCACATGAACTTAAACCTTTATTGCCAATAAACAGAATTACCAGGGGTAGGTGCAGCATAAAGAAACAAACTGTAAAGACATTATTTCATTGATATTTATGTCTACTTCCAAACAGAGTACCCAAACAATGAGTGAACCAGATACTGATCAAATATTTAAATTCAAATATATCAAGTCTATATAAAATCAAACCGTATTTAACTCGTACATTTCAAACCAGAAATGTCTGAATGACTATCAAACACGTTGCTCTCATAACTAAAATGCCAGCAGATGTCACTGTATCGCCAGTAAGTAACTCTGACCAATATTCTTTCTGATCCATCATTTTGTATGGGGCTGACATCAAACAAGTATGACGGAATTAATACCAGTTAAGCATGCACTCTAATATTATTCAAATCCAGTGTTGAGTTCACCCAGTTACTAACCTATTTTTTGTTATAAATACAAAGATGAGTGTTTGTTAAAGCAGTCAGCCACTTGGCAGTGTGCACTTTATGTGACACAAAAGGCAGAATACTTTTTAAGGCTTCAATAACACAGCCAAAATCACCCTCAGATAGTTGGAGAGTAAACGGTATATCATTGGAGCCTTCTGCATAGCTCATCATCCCTTCCATGCCCCTCCAGCACAAGACAGAAATTTATCACATCAGAAAGAGGACATCAAAAATTTATTGCATCAGAGAAAAAGGACATCAAGGATGCATCTTGTATGTTCCCCATCTTAGAACCATTGTAAAATCATCACATTGGCATAAGTTGCACCATTTAGGCCCCACTTTTTCGGGTGACTAATAAATCTCTATAAACAAGCCACTTTATTTCCACTCAACACGCATCAGTTTCTTACACTTGAGAGGCCTGAATATCACATAAGACCCTACCAAGATTTTAGATCCAGCAAGATTTTAAAATGATGCACATAAAATGCAATCCAAAAAAATCAGACTTGGGTATGGTGAGGTTCATGCTCAAAATTGGGTACGATGCTCTCACATATCAAATTCTTTGTAATTAAAATATTATATAACTGTAATTTCATTGTTTGGCTATGGATAACTTGTATCTCTTTCAGATGAATAAATTTTATGGTTTAATTAAATTTTGGTTTGGACACTAATAACAAAGATCACGTGTGATCTAGAAGTAAATGTGGGTGGCTTATCACTTCAATGACGAGGTTAAAAACATTGGTGGGAATCCTCCAGAATCCAGTCCCATAAACCTTTGGCAGTAAAAGAATGTTAACACAGCTAACTAATGTTAACATTAACATTACAATAATGTGAGGGTTAAAATGCATATCATCGTAGTCCAAGCCTGGAAAAAATCTTCCAGAGCAAAATCTACATTCGTAAGACTGGCAGATATACAAAATGATTTATCTGATCATTTAGCAAGCCCCTCCTTTGACTCTATGCCTTCATAAATCAACATAATGGGTTCTAATTTCATTCAGCTTCACTTGAGCTAACAGATCTTACAGCTTTCCTAAAGACATGCTCAAAGGAAGGTGCTTCGCTGAAAGAATCACAAGAAAATCAAAGTCTTTGTTGACAGTTGACATCAAAATTGCCTTGGAAGAAGCTCCTCGGGCACTATTATACAAGAAAACTTAGTGCAGACAGTATTAATCTTCCTCGCGATTGCATCAAGGAATAGGTGGTCCATTTTTTGCGTATCTTCGTGGAGAAGGGGGATACGCGGCGCACCCCGTGACAATTCTGCAGGCTTAATCCTTTTGTTTGGTTGGACCGGCATCGACCTGTACAAAGGGAAATTCAGTAAACCTATGGATAAAAACAAAACAAACATTAATAGCCGAACAGATACAGACTGGCCTAAACTGTGTAAATTAATAGTGATACCAAATGGAACAGTTTACCGATAAAAATCAAATACCAAATCGGAACAGGAGATCTGTTTCTGGACTTTAAATATAAAAAAAAAAAGATCCGGTATGGTTCAGAAAATAGGGCATCTTTTCCAAATAGAATGCAATCTCAGTAGCACTTCCAAAAGTCATACCTAAGGTTCAACCCACATAGAAAAGGCATAATATGAGGCCATATAGGAAACTGTCTCATCATAAATTTCACAGCACCAACTCATCTAAAATGTCTTTATTGCTTTTGCTAGGAAACATGATCATGGAGGAAATTCATGTCTTCCCGTCAGAGTCATCTAAATCGCAAATCTCTTATCTGAACTTTCAAATGCATCATATACAGTAAAAACTAAGACTAATCATGCCAGTTTATGTAAATTTGGCTTCTCTAGCTCTCAATTTTTAAGCTACAACACATATTGGGTTCGCAATGTGGAAGTCTAGAGAATAATGAAAGCAAATAATATAATTTTAATTTGTTGTGTGTATAGAAGCAGCAACTACCAACATTCCAAGGAGAGAACTTATAATATGCTGTTCACATATGGAGCAAATCTGATAGAAAATAAAGTTGACATAATTAGAAACATATCGTCAAATAAGAAAATATTTCATAAGTTATCTAAATGGAAAGAGTTTTTTCTACCTGGGAGACCGTTTTTGTGGCAATTGACCAAATGTAGATTTAAAATTACGAAGAGCCTCCTCTGCAGCCTGCAATTGGATCAAATTAGATTGAAACAATTCATTTTCAAAGAACATGGACCTCTGCCTACAGGCCTTCATTATATAAATGAATAAGAAAAGGGCAAAGCCTGAAATAATCAACCTACCAAATTTTAGGCAACAAGTTTATATCAAGACAACTTCAAGCATATGGGTGAGATTGGCACAAGAGAAACGATGTTGCAATAAAAATGAACACTAAAAGTCCATAGATTTACTTGAAACCTCCAACTGTACCCAGCAGCATAAAAGAATGTAACTTTGACCTTAAAATTTGATATAAACTTTAAGATAGGAAAATAACCTGTAACTTGGCCACCTCCCAAGTTGGACCACTACCTTTCCCTAAGATCTGTCCAGCCACTTCAACCTAGCACAATGATAACTTGCTTTGTCATGCTAAATGTTCAATGTCTTGATGCTCGAAGGTATTAGAATGTAAACTTCAACTTCATGGCTAAGTCAATTGTATTTCTAACACAAACAATCTTTGTACACAGTAAAACTATCCTGTAAAAGGTGTGTGCAAGAATTCATCACATTAATTAATTAAAGAGTGATAAATTTGGCCAAAGCAATTATCAGAACTTAGCAGAATCTTTCACTGCACTAAACAAAAAGATGCAATTTTTGCATTTGCCAATGACGTACTTGTGCACTGCTTCTGTTCAAAACCACAACTGTCTGTTCCTTAAAAGCAAGACTAAGACCTTCCATGGTGCACTGCAAAATATGAAATTTTGTGATCACAAGATATCCAGAAAAGACCAATTACAACCAGAACTGCAAAGTAACATTGTAAAAGTAGATTTCAAAAGACCAACAAATGAAATTAGTGAAGAAATGAGAACGGACTATAGAATATGGTAAGTTTGAACTTTTACCATTTCTTTAAGGGTATCAATAGCATTATATGGTTTTTTCAAGTCTTCAGGGAGCCTCTGATCCACACATTTTGACTGCCCTGATGTACTTGCAATAGCCATGTCATCTTCCTTAGGTGTGCCAACAAACCCTATAGAGCTGCAAGCTTCTCTTAAACCCTCATCCTCACTCCATGGGTGAAAACTAGAATCTGTGTGCCCGCGCCCAAGTCCAGCTCCAACCGGCACAGGTTGTGACATATATTGATCTAAAGAAAAATGAAATACATCCAGTGAGGGTTATGTAGTGCATAAAGAAAATAATGACAAGCACCAAAAGAAAATGAATTAGCAAATAAAATAGGAGACTATTAATGAGGAACAAAATCCCACAATAAGAATAGAGAAGATTTTAATATCACCATCAATTCTGTACAGGTAAGAACAAATATTTACCATTGTTACCTAAATATTTGCCATAGTTACCTAAGGACTCACATGACATGGATCATAATTGCTGGTTAGTTTTACTATAATTCAATGCATGACATGTATCATAATTGCTGGTTAGTTTTACTATAATTCAACGCATGACATGGATCATAATTGCTGGTTGGTTTTACTATAATTCAACGCATGAATTTATCAGAATGACAAACCATGAACCCTATAAGTTATAAGACCAAACCATCATCATGCTATAAACAAAAATTGGGATAAAACGGCATATAGTAGAGTTGGGTTGATTCCCAAACACATTTATCGCTTTTGGGAGCCAAAACACATTTTCAACCTGAAAGGATCTCTTCAGAGAAATAACTGCAGATGATCAGTGATTATGGAAAAGAAATACAGCAATTTTCTCTTGTTGAAGGTGCAAATCTACTCTTTGAGGACAGCACCCTCACTTGAAGCCAGGAGAGCTAGAATCTATTAACATTAGACATTTATTTTGTCAAAACCACTCTCTTTTAAGCTAGGAGAGCTTCATCTAAAATTTTTAAGTTTAGTCAATATATGTCACAGTTTTACATCATAACACCAAAACAGCTCAAGAAACATCAAATTCTCTACATTTCTAAATCATAATACTATTTTAAAATATAATTAGTCACGAAATATATTTAAACATTAATCAGGACATTACAGATCCTTTAATGTATACTGGTTTAAGAAAAAGTTTGTATACACCATTTGGGGGCAAATTTGTTAAAGAAACATCAAAATTAGTAACTTCCTACAGTAGTAGGTTCAAACCTAAATCATATGCCCATTAAATTCTTTGTGCAACCTTAAACAATTTGCATGCCAATTTCTCATATGGAGTGCTCGCATTGTGCACCATTTAGGGAATATTTTATATAGCGATATTGATGTATTGGGACAATCACAATCCGCATGAAATAGTAGATTCCAAAGTAGTCGAGCATAGGTAAATCGCACTTTTACCTATCAGCTAACTCACCTATGCCTAATCATATGATAATTCTTCTCTGAGTTCTCCCAGTAATTATTTTCGGTAAACCAACGGAAGGTGATTATATACTATTCTTGTAACAAAGGCTAGAATATAAGTAATCTCAAAAGAATGAGAGCCAAGAAACAATTCTAGAAACAAATTACTAAGGTAAAAATGTTGGTGAGCAAAGAAAAAAACAATAGGAATTTTCCCCAAGATCCACATACAAAACTCTAACAATAAAACTGATGCTTCAGATAAAACACGAAAATGAAACAGAAAATTGTTACAAATACAAAATAAGTTCCCTGTGGTGGAATATTAACATCAAGAGTCAAGACAAGTGAACCACAGAAAAATACCAAGCAAAACAGTAAACCGGGAAAATAAACAATTCTTAAAGCTTGTCATGACTTTGTTTCTTTTACACCAGACATTTATTTTGTGAGTAATTTTCCTGTAATGAAAATGGGATATAGAGAACATTAAGCTAGTGCATGTATTGCACAATGGTGTGAACCCAGCTCATAGGGTCCCTTTGAGATACCAGTTTGTAATGATCCTTTGTAATATTGTTTTAGAACCCAAATAGTTACCGTATTGCAGTATCTTTAGGATACGTGTTTGGTCTGTGTTCTTATAAACATAGGTTGTGTTCCGATGATATGGGCATACATGGTGTACCAGTGATATGGACCACAGATTGTCCACCATTGGTATGGGCCTCCTTATGATACCATTGGTATATCTTGCATAAGGCCAATTTATCCCTGTAAATGGATCAGGTTGATAAATGTCTACTATATATACTAAAGGTTGCGTTCGATGATATGGGCATACATAGTGTACCAGTGATATGGACCACATATCGTCCACCATTGGTATGGGCCTCCTTATGATACCGTTGGTATATCTTGCATAAGGCCAATTTATCCCTGTAAATGGATCAGGTTGATAAATGTCTACTATATATACTAAAGATGTACACCTCGTTTACCTTCCAATTTGAATCCATTCCATTCTTTGTGGCATAACCTGTATATCTCTAGTCCCTGAACAAATAGATGTCTTGTGTTTTTGATTGCATGGTGGAAGCTTCTTGATTTGATTTGATCCAATATTCTTCCCCCAAGGATGTAATCAATAGGTCTATCATGAGTCGAAACAAGTGAACCACAGAAAAATATCAAGCAAAACAAGTAAACGAGGAAAATAAAAAATTCTTAAAGCTTGTCATGACTTTGTTTCTTTTACACCAGACATTTATCTTGTTTCCTTATGATACCGTTGGTATATATTGCATAAGGCCAATTTATCCCTGTAAATGGATCAGGTTGATAAATGTCTACTATATATACTAAAGATGTACACCTGCTTTACCATCCAATTTGAATCCATTTCATTCTTTGTGGCATAACCTGTATATCTCTAGTCTCTGAACAAATAGGTGTCTTTTGCTTTTCGATTGCATGGTGGAGCTTCTTGATTTGATTTGATCCAATATTCTTCCCCAAGGACGTAATCAATAGGTCTATCAGGAAGGATATATGCTTGCAATACATTCATGATTCAAGTCACTTGGATCTCTCCTTCACAGTCTCCTAACCCCAATTGACCTTCTCTGTTGAGCAATTCTTCTAGTCCCCCTTGCAACCAGTATTGCATCCCTTACTAGTTCTACTTTTTTTCCTATCACGAGGATCACTGGCCTTAGGAGTTAGACGAGGTTGTTCACGGATGATGATGTTGTTGATTCAGCTTGCATGAGCATTGCTACAAGCATTTCATACTAGCTTCAAACCTTGGTGTTCGCCTTTGTGCCTCATCTAATTCTATTTGTGTTTGGGGCTTGACCACTTTGAGTTTACCACCTCTAGAAATGTTTGTGTTTGGTGTCTAGTTACTTCTTTCAACCTAGTGGCCTTTCCTATCCTAATGTTTTTTTTTGTAATTGAATGATGTTTCGAGTCCCATTGACTTATTTCAGCCTTTTGTCGGACTCGACATAGTTTCCATGAGAACAATCATAAACAGTACCCCCAGGCCTAAAACAGACATGAGTGAAATTCAACATAATAAATTAATGTACAGAAGCCAATACTTAAAGAAGGGACCAATATTTTGATGGTACATGAGGTGGGAATACCCAAAACTCGAACAAATTCAAATTAAAAGTAGTTGCACAATTTACACGTTATTGTACAACGTGTCCCCAACAATGGTGTAAAGTAGACAATTACATGGTGACACTTAATATTTATAACTTTTAGATACCCAATGCACATGTTTAAATCTAACTTCTTTTATAAGTGCATTACAAATTTGAAGTTTTAAAACAATTCAATATGTGACTTTTCCTCCAATTAGACACATGAAACAAAAATATGTATCAAACACATGCTTACTCAACTGTGGCATAAATTTCAAATGCTGATGTGGCGTCATTTGTGTGTCACGTCGATGCCAAATTAGGGTGCAAGAGTAATGGTTCCTCTCTCTTAATGTTAAACAGAAATTCATTTACGTAGATATTTCTGATTGACCTGTGTTTAAGATATTATCATATTTCTAATTCATTCACACAACATTAAGATATGTGTTTAGAGGATAAGTTGTGTGATTATTGACCTATACGGTGAAAATAGAAGGCAAAACCTAATAGTGCCAATGACTGAGATTGAAGGAAATGCAGCAACGCTAAGCAATTGAAGCGCCAAAATCCTTATTGAAATAAATTTACCTCAAGAAAAAGCGTGGAGTCTGTGGCTGAAAAGACTACTAAGGCAATTAATAGACTAAGTATTGGAATGGCAAGTTTGGGTCAATCTCGGCCAGAGATATACCTATTGAATGTATTAACTGAAAAAGCATACAACCAACTTTGTTGAAAAATGTCAAAGAATGCTAAATGTTCAAAAAAACACCCACCTAAGTTATTGGATACAACTGAGAGTACATATACAAAGTTTTACAACCAGGATACAATGTGCCATGCGTACCTCGCAAATAAAGATCTTATTTTTGCATGAATATCCTACATACTAAGTTTTGCATATTTCTACACTAAAAAATGGCAAGGAGACAAAAGGACAGAAATGTGACAATATAACACTATTTCAAACCGAGAGGCATATTGTGTTTTGAGAGCTCTTATATCTTATATTTTGGGCATTTATAGAAGAATCTACTTGTTTTAATTTTAGCAGTATGTGATCACGTTAAGGAAAAGAAAATGCATGTGATGGGCATTGAGGCGAAAAGAACTTTAGCTGAGAGAGACAAAGTACTACCCCTAAGAAGAGGAGTTCACTAAAGGTATGAGATTTGTTCGATGATAACAAGGACAATAATGAATTTTTTGGCTAACAAGATCCTGTTGATTGTGGTTAATAGGTTATAATTGGGGTTAAAACAGGATACTGTTACTAAGTTACATACAAGCACACTGTATTAGTGTAGGTTTGGGGTGTATCCTTTTTGACAAGATGTAGAAGTGCCTTTCAGATCTAAAGGCTGATATTCCCATTTTGAGCATTATAGTTTTGGGAGGAAAATGCAGCTCCATGCTGCTTTTCCAGCCATGTTTATGTAAGGGGTCCTGTGGAGGAAATGTAGTCATTGTCTGGAGATATTGAAAAAGCAGATAAGATTGCAGAAATTTATCCATGAACTTGTTTTCAATATCAAAAAGATGCTTTTTAATGTGGTAAAGAAGCATAGAAACATTGACATTGTACAATCACATGTTTCAGGTTTAGCCCTTGTCCCATCTCCCATGATGATAGGCGGGGGAAATTGGCCATCCAACATGCCATGTGGTGGTTACCTGTTAACTGTTCCCTGTTATGGCTCCACCTGATGGCTGGTTCACTGTAGATAATGCTGCTAAATATGTTAATAAATTTGCCTCTGTTTCCAGTTTTTGTGGAGAGAAAATAAGACATAGGTATGAAAACTTCTTTCCATGGTCAATCTAGTATATCAGGGTGAAATTCACAGCTTAGGGTGAAAGTTACACCTGACAGACTGGAATTATCTGTCCTCCCTCTATTAGTCACCATGGTGATATGAACACTGTGGTAGCTCACTGCCACAGATGTATGTAGCACTGCAGATTTTATATAATATATACTATCTGCTTAAATTAATATAAATCCTTCTGTTTTTGGCATAGCAAAATTTATAAACAAAAGCAAGAGATTGTGGGCAAAAGATCATTCAAGGAGGAGGAGATGATCTGCCCCATCAGCTTGTACAGTTTGTTTGCAAGAACTTAGAAGGTGCGTCCCAATAACATCTGTCATCAATCTTAAGTTGTCCATTTGTTGGAGATGTTTGGCACAAAACTTTGAGATGTCGCTAGTCAATAGTAGTCTGTTAAGTTTAAGAGATGAAATGGTATGTTTTAAAACATAATAAACAATATACCTATGGTTTGGACTTGGAAGACGAAGAAACATGTAAGATTTTGTGTAATGCAAAAGAGCAAAGGGGAAGCTTGGGCACATCACTTCTACGTCCTAGCTTCAGTTGACAACGGCAACACCGTTTGCAACAGAGGAAGACACAGGCATTATTGCCATTGTTGATTACGGTGGTAGCTAAAAGCTTGTAGCATATAAAGGTTAGAAGAAGCATCAGGAAGGAATCATGGGATTGGTGGTCCATGGGGACTTGAATACATGATAATACAGAGCTTTAATTTTTAACATGAACAGAGTTGATGCAGCATCAAACAGCATTGCATATGTGTGAGCACTAATTCAAGATCAAAAGGTCACCAGGGACAGATGTTGAAAGAGCTGTTGGTGCAAGGTTAATCGAAGCTGGTGATCAAGGTCGTACAACATTTTAGTGCATATTTGTGCCTTTGGTGTAAACCCACCTTATCGGGCCCCATGAGGCAGCAATTTTAAGTGTACCAGGAGATGCTCACGCTCAAGATTTAGCCCCTTAAAGCACCAGCTTGCGGCATCCTCGGGAATATTTCTTATCAGATCCAATCAGAGAAGTTTCAGGTACAGTCGGATCTCAGTTTATTTAGGCCTACATCTGTGTGGCAGAATCATCATGTCCTACCTTGTGTATAATGGAGGCCAATGAGTGTTATAACCACCAAAGTGAAGGCAAGTTCACATGTACAAATAGAAGAGGGTTGTGCCTCATTTAGTTCATCTTGATCTGTTGTTTTATAGTGATAATATCACTTTTTCTCTCATGGTAGGAGAGCCTAGGGATTAACTTGCCCAAGTCTTGATCCAAGCTCTCACGTGAGTTGTGGACGGATTGGAGTCATTTGAGGCGGTGGAGGAGCTGTCAGTGTTTAGTTGTGTACTTATTTGAGCTTGGATCTAGGGATGAGGCAAAATTCGTTCCTTTTTGTAATCCTTGAATCTTCTACCAAATTTGTTTGTAGTTGAAAATGAAGTTGAAGAGCTTACGGTGCGAGTTTCAGGTTTTAAATCCTTGCAGTGTATATTGTGCAGTTTTCTTTTCACCAAACCCCAATACTCTGTGCACCTGCAGAAATTTCCAATACTATTCCTATTACAACTTTAGTGGAGTTCTTAAGACCTTATGGCACAATTGTGGCTTCCAATTTTCTCTGTCCCAAGGTAGCCCCAGATTAAGGTTTGATCATAAAACCCTAATATTTTGTTATCCCCACATAATTTCTATATTTGATTGTAGCTTTGCATATCTTGCCACAAAAAAGACGGTCTCATTGTATTGCATCTTTCTGCCTCGGTCATTTGGCCCCTCAAACTTTACAATCACAGGAAATTTGCTTACAGGATAGCAATCGAAATCTAGTGTTTTCTGCTTTTTCTGAATTTTCAGGGCAAAATATAAAGAAATAATTACAGATCGAGCATGTGTGCAAAGAGCTATCTGAATATGCAATTGGTTTCGTAAGTGTAAAGAGTAAAAAGATCGCCCTTGCTAGTACATCCAAATCACTCTTTTGGCATTCTACCTTAGGAAAAGACATCCTCCAGAGACCATAAATTGAACATACAAATTTGGATTTTACGACTATTTGAATGATCAGAAATCTTTCTCATCCTACTTTGGCTGTAGTAGTGCATTTTTAGTGGGTCATCATCCAGAGACCGCAAGTTGAGTATAGAAATTTGGATTTTATATACATTTGAACAATCGGAAATCTTTTTCCAAGGAGTTAGTCTTGGTGGAAATGTTTTCAGACATTGAAAATTACTTGTTTTTCTTTAAAAAAAACCAATTGTGGCTTCTATCCCATGCTCAATAGCCACAATTACATCTTCTGGACATTAGAAAAATGGAAGTCCGAAGAAGGCTTGTGGGGTCAAGATTTATGGGGCTTTGTCACTAGGTATGAGAAGCAGCCTACAAATAGAACGAAGATAGAGAATTGGGTAAAATAGGCAAATCAAGCTCAGCAACTTATTTCAAGCCATATTTTGATTAGTTGTAGTAATGCATTCAATATTTGGGTTCACATAAGGATTCATGGGGGCTCTTGAAAGAATCACAGGCTATCTTAACTGATCCACCCAAGATGAGGCAGTTGATGAGGTCATGTGCTTAATGACCAATTGGTTATAAATGATAATTGATTTGTGGGAGTTGTAATGATTAAACATTTGAAGACCATATTATGTTGATTTCATCTTTGTTTTTCTTGGAAGGTTGTGGTATCCAAAATGTATCAACTGTAATAGGTTGTAATCTTGTTCACCGGATTTGGCGAATTTATTAAAAAAAAATCAAAATTTGTCGAATATTTTTCAAAATTCTAAAATTTGTTGTCATTCGTGAATTTAATGAAGTGCACCAAATTGTGCTTCCCAAGGCGAACAAATAAAAAAATTGTTTAAATTCTTTTAGATTTGTAAAAGGTCGTTTAGGGTTTCTCTTGAAAAACTATAAAACAATCAATCGCAACTCGTTCTAACACATTCACGGTTTGCAGCGGCAATCACGAGTTGTAGTTTGTTAGCCATAGCCAAAGATCAACGAATCCATGTGCCATGCCACTATGTCGTCCCTTTGGACCAGCGAATCATAAGCATGGCCGGTGTTTCCTGTCACCAACAATTTAGCATAACAAGGAGTTGCAACCAACATAGCGACCACGACTATTAGTGAATCGACCAAAGTTTGAGCTCAGCGACTTGGTCTATTAGCGAATCCAAGCTTCCACCCACCAACGACTACACATTTCCACAAGAAAGCCCGGAGAGCCAAAGGTATGGTTCAACACCTTAAATTATTATTATTTCAATATTATTTTAAAATACGTAGTTTTGTTTTTAGGTTAATAGTATATTAAGTTTTAGTTTTTAGTTTTATTTATAAATGCTTAGCTTATTTTGTTTTTAGGTTAATAATATGTTAAGTTTTATTTTCTATTTTTAAGTATATGGTAATAAGTTAATAATTTATAGGTTAAAAACTTAAACGTAAATAACTAGTTTATTAAAAAAACATTTGTAAATTTATAGAACAATTAAGTTTATTTTATTTTATTTTATTATTATTATTTTTTATATATGATAGTAAATTCATAATTTATTAAAAAAATCAAATTTAGTTTCAACTTTCATATTCCATTTTTCGTAAATATTTAGTTTTTTTAATTATTTATAAATTTATAACACGATAGTAAATAAAAAAATTATTTTAAATTTTAACCTAGGTTACCGAAACACCTTAGAAGGCGGGAGCGGGCAAGCGGGAGCGGCGGCGAGGAGCGGCGGTGGGAGCGGCCGAGGAGCGGCCAGGGCTGCGGAAGCGGCGCCGGGTGCCCGGCCTCGTCACGTGCCGCACCGGCGTTTCCGCAGCCCCTGGCCGCTCCCACGTTGAAAAAAATATTTTTTTAATTTTTTTATGTTTTTAAAGCCACACAACAATAAAAAATTATAAATTCTTCTAATCTAAAACCTAAAAGCTACCTCTAAACAATAAAACAAAAGAACAACACACAAACAAAACATAAAGCAAACAAACTCACATTGTGGCTCTCCAAAATTGCATTGTGCTTGTCTAGGGTTTGAGGAGCTATTGCTAAGCTTGTAGGAGTGTGAGGAGCTATTGCTAAGCTTGTAGGAGTGTGGGGAGCTGCAAAGGAGGATTTGTGAAGGATTTGATTTGTGGTTTACTAAGTGAAGGTAAGTTTTTTTTTAATTTCTAGCCTTGTTCCTCTATTTTTTTTTTTATTATTTAATCTTTCACACATTACATTTTTTTGCTTATGTTCATTTTTATTTTGCTCTTTCCATTTAATTTTTTTAATTTTCATTGTTCAATCACAATGCAATTGCATGCCATTGTTTTCTTTGCTTAATTTTTTTTTAAACCTTGTAGGTATTTCTACAATGGCAACAAGTTCTGCTTCTTCTGGGCAATCTTTGGCCAAAGACTTTGACCCAAATTCACCGTTATGGAGGCACGTAACAATAGTTCGACAACTTGCAGGTGGTGGTTGTTTTGAATGGAAATGCAATGAGTGTGATGGACTATTCAAAGGCTCTTACAGTAGGGTGAAAAGCCACTTGTGTGCCATAACGGGTAATGGTATGCAGGGGGAGGAATAATGCTGGGGTGCCAAAAGCAAATGTTTTGGCATATATCAAAGAGCAGGAGGATGCAGAGGCTAAAGTGGCTATGAGAGCGGGTCATCCATTGGCCAAAAGAGGAGGTTCATCTCGTTCAGCAAGGCCTCCAGTTGCTCCATCACCTAGTGGATCCCCAATTGTGGCCATGCCACATCCATTTGTGGCTCCTATCTCCACAGATGAGGATGTTTCCCTTGCACGAAAGAAAAGTAAGACAAAAGGGCCATTGGAAAAGGCCTTTCAGAATGAGAACAGGGAGATTGCAGATGAATGCATTGCAAGGTGTGTATATGCTAATGGGCTTTCTTTTAATGTTGTGAGATCACCTTATTGGCATGAGATGGTGAAAGCCATCAATGAGGCACCAAAAGGGTATAAACCACCAGGATATGAGAAGATCCGCACCACCCTTTTGGATAAACAAAAAAAATATGTGTAAACCTCCTTGCAACCAATTAGGGAATCATGGACCAAAACTGGTGTGTCCATTGTTTCTGATGGATGGAAATATGCAAGAAACCACCCTTTAATCAATATGATTGTTGTATGCCCTAAGGGGGCAATGTTTTTGAAAGTAGTTGATTGTGAGGGGCAAGTGAAGGATGCCCAATTCATAGCCAACATTCTCTTTGAGTCCATTGAGGCAGTGGGGCCTGAAAATGTTGTCCAAGTGATAACGGACAACGCCAAAAATTGCAAAGCTGCGGGGATGCTAGTTGAGGCACGGTATGGGCATATTTTTTGGACACCTTGTGCTGTGCATTCATTGAATTTAATGCTAAAGAAAATGGCAAACAAAATAGAGTGGATCCAGCAAGTGTATGCAGAAGCTGAAGAAATCCAAATGTTTGTCACCAACCACCACATGTCACAGGGCATTTTTAGATCATTCTCGCAGTTGGAGCTACTGAAGGTAAGGAAAAGCTTTATTTCTTTCTTTCTTTTTAATTTAAAATTTAATATAAGTTTTTTAGTATTCTTTTAGCTTTCAATTTTATAATTTAAATTTTATTTTTAATTTTTGTTCCTCGTTCTTATTAGGTTGCTGAGACTCGGTTTGCATCACACACAATCGTCTTGAGACGACTAGTGAAGGTGCGAGAGGCACTCATGAGGATGGTAACATCCAATCTTTGGTCTGTATGGAGGCAATCAAACACTCAAGGGGCTCAAAAAGTGAAGAACTTGATCTTAGAGGACCCTTGGTGGGATAGAGTGGGTTATCTGTTGAGTTTTACGGAGCCCATTATGAGCATGATCCGGTTTACTGACACGGATCAACCATGTCTAGGAGAGATATATGACGGCATCGACTCAATGATTGAGAAGATAAAAGCCGTCATAAATGCAAAAGAACAAGATCCCAAGGAAATATTTTTCAAACAAGTGAAGTCAATCCTCATTGAGCGGTGGAACAAAATGACCACCCCATTACATCTACTAGCTTTTGCATTGACTCCTAGATTTTATAGCACAGAGATCCTTTCCTTGCCAGGGAGGGTAGCACCATACAGGGATGCGGAAGTCAGTGAGGGATATATGGCGGCATTGGCTAGGCTCTTCCCTGATCCTGAGGCCCAAGACCAGGTTATGGTAGAGTTTGGCAATTTCATAGCAGAAACGGGTCATAGCCTTCTCGCTCTTCGGAGCAAATACAAGATGGATGCACATATGTGGTGGTACCTCCATGGTACTTCATCGGCTTACTTGCAACCTCTTGCAATCAAGGTCTTGGCACAGGTAAGTTTTTAATTTTTTTATTCTCTTTTCTTTTAGTTTTTTAAAATTTAAGTTTGAGTGTTTAAATCTGAAGTTGAACTTTGCATTGACTTTGAAGTTTGGGTTGCCTTAATAGGTTGCAAGTTCATCTTCCTCTGAGCGCAACTAGAGTACGTATAATTTCATCCACTCACAGAAACGCAACAGGTTGGGGGCTAAAAGGGCTGAAGATTTGGTATACATACATTTCAACTTGCGCCTTTATCCCACAAGTAGCAGTAGTACAAGGAAGGGTCAACAAGACATTGGGCCTTTGATCCAAAGATAGTTGACTTGGATGCTTCCATTTCCCACCATGGAGCATATGATGATGAGAGGAGTTCTGTGGCACCACGAGACCTACATGCACAAGGGGGTGCAACTGGCAGTGGCCCTAGTGCGAGTGGTTCGAGCCCATGTGGTTCTAATGAACCACATAATGATGATGATGTAGCTAGTTTTGATCCTCTTGATGAAGAGGAATATGATGAATATTGACAATGAAAGATAGTTTGAGCTTTGAATATTGATCTATGATTGAATTTAATATATCATGAGATTCATGACATTCACATTGTGTTTGATTTAAGTATTTTAAATTTTAATTTAACTTTTAAGCTTTTAAGTTTCTAAGTTTTATCGGTATCCTAGCTTGTTTGTTGTGGTTATTCACTTATTTAGCTTATAACTTGTCTTTTATCTTGTCTTTCATATGCATAATATGTGGTTAATAATTAAATTCCTATTTAGAAGGCTGAAATTTATATATTTTTAATTTTTATATAGTTTTTGTATCTTTGCCGTATCCGGGGTCAAAAAAATTTTGCCGTTTTCACAGTATCGGATACCCCGCTCCCACTCCCGTATCCAAAACGTTTGAAGAACTTAGATTTTAACATATGATAATAATTTTATTTTATTTTATTTTATTTTTATTATTTTTAAACATATGATAATAATTTATTATCAATATCATAATTTAAATTTTTCATTTTATTATTTTATTTTTAAAATTAATTACTATGTAATTTTTTTATTTTAATATCAAAATACCGTTTATTTTTAATTTTATTTAAATAACGTTCATTTTTTAATATTGAAACAATATTCTTGTTTAGTTTAATATCAAATAGTTTGTCTTTATTTTAATTTTTAATTTGTTTTATTTTGATTTGTCAAAAATGTAGGGACATCAAGTACATTTCTATGGCACCTCCAAAATCAAGTGTAGAAGGATGGAAATATGTGAGCCACGAGGACAAACCAATAGCGTCACATGCACTTTATGTCAACACCACTTTATAGGGACATTAACAAGGGTAATGGACCACCTTCTTGGCATATCAGGTGGTCAAGGAGGTGGTGTTGAAGCATGTCCGAATGTCACCCCTATAATAAAAGAAGCATTGGAGAAAGACTACAAGAATTCATTAGTACTAAATCAGCAAAGGGCACAAAAGAAACAATGAGTCCAAGATGAGCTTTGTAGGTCCAAGATACCCCACACATCTTCCTCCTCCAAAGATGTCTGCGCAAGCTCGAAGAACGCCATAGAAAGATAATGGGATAGCAACACTAAACAGGTTCTGGAAACCTATACAAAAACAGAGGTTGATGATGCATGGGCTGATTTCTTTTATGAATTTGTCATTCCATTTAATGTTGTCAGGAGTCCTTATTTTATAAATGTTGTTCAACAATCAATTTCATTTGGAAAAGGGTACACAACACCAAGTTCAAAAGCTTTAAGGACAACACTTTTGAGGGCAACATGTTGTAGCATCCTAAGTGATGGTTGGTCTGATATGCGCTAAAGGCCATTAATCAATGTGTTGGTCTCTTGTCCCAAAGGTGTCGTATTCTTGAAGGTGATTGACACCATGGAACATACAAAAACTTTTGAATATATCTTCAACATTTTGGATGAAGCCATTCTCGAAGTTGGTGTACAAAATGTGGTCCAAGTTGTTACTAATAGTGTTAGCAATTGTGTGGGGGCTAAAAAGTTGGTAGAAGAAAAGTACCCACATATTTACTAGAGCCCTTGTGTTGTGCATTACATTGATTTACTCCATGACTTAGCCAAATTTCCTTGTGTACACGAAGCGGTGCATAGAGGAAGAGCGATTGTCCATTTCATAAAAATCATCGCCTCACATTAAGTATATATAGAAAACATGAAATCGAGGAGTTGTTGAAGGTCATGTGACACAAGATTTACCTCTTTCTACATCACTTTGAAAAGAATTATTAAGGAGAAAGGAGCTCTCCGATATGTGATTTCTAGCAAAGAGTGGGAAGAATCTGTGATTGCAAAAAGTACTAAAGGTAAGCATGTGGAGCAAATCATTCTAAGCTCTACCTTTTGGGAAAATGTTGTAAAGGTTCTAAAAGTATGTGCACCCATAGTCCGCATACTTCGTATGGTTGATGTTGGCATCCCTTGTATTAACATGGTTTATGAGGGTACAAAATGAAATATGGGATGTTTGTGATCGAAGATGGAGGATGATACATATCCATTTGCATACAGTAACATGTTATTTGGAGCCAACATTGTTTCATATAGAAAGAGAAAGTGATCGTGAAGTCATGAGTGGTGTTTATGCAACGATTGAAAAGCTAGTCCTTATAGAGAAATTGCAAAGAAAACAAGAGAGCAACTTAGGGCATATAGGTGAGGAGATGGGTTATTTGGAACCCAATCAGCTATAAATGACAGAGAGGACATGGATGGAGATGAATGGTGGCGATTCTATGGAGTAGACACTCCTGAACTACAACATTTTGCAATTCGAGTTTTGAGTCAAGGAGTAAGTGCATCAGCTTGTGAGAGGAATTGGAGCAGCTTTAACCATGTTCAATCAAAGAAAAGGAATAGATTGTTGTCAGGAAAGTTGGGGGATCTTGTTTATGTGCGTAGCAATTTGCAACTGACCATGAGAAAAGTGGCAAAAGATGCATGTGCTTCAAGAAGAAGAAGAAGCAGCTTCAACATTTTCTAGAAGACTCTTCTGATGAAGATGATCCTGATTTTGTTTGTGATGAGCTTGAGGATGACACTAATGATGTTGGTAATGATATTGTTGATGCTAGTGATGATGATCTAGAGCTTTTTGATGTAACAAGTTGATGAGCCTTAGCCCATAGGAAAATTCAAGAATCTGAACTATCACTTTTTCAAAGCATTTTCAATATTGTTCAAAAATGTTTTTCAATCAATTTATGACAGCTAGTTGTTGGAAAGCTATTTTGACATGTTTACTTATATGAAATGTGAAACTATAAGTGTATTTCTATTGGCCGAATTTAATCACGAATTTTATCTCTATTTTTTTAGCAATGAATTTCATATGAATTCAAATACGGTGACTAAGGTTGTAATGATTTGCATGGTCAAGGTTGAACCTCAACAACATTTCCACTCGTAAAGGGGAGGACCAAGTAAAAATGCAAGCCAACTTTTGCAAGTAAACGTATAGATTAGAAGGACGATAGAAAAGGCTTTAAGGATGGTCCAATCCAAGCATCCATTCAGCAATTCTCGTGTTGAAAAAACAATGAAATGCAATGCATTTGGCGGCCACTGAATTCATCACCCTATAAATAGACTCAATCATGCTCACTCGACAACCATCACATTCAAGTAGCCAATGAAAACTAGACACATTCAAGGGAGATCAAGTATGCCAAAGACAGATATCAACCGCCCAAAATTGAAAATGAGACATTTCACATACTAACCATTGAGAAAAAATGTCAATTGGATTCCTCTACATAGATTTAATGATCCATTTTTGTGTAAATATGCCCAGTCATTTGTTGTAAAAATCATTTGTAGTTGTCGTATGAACCTTCAACTTAGTGTAAGAGATGTGTTAAGTTGTATGAGTAAGTTTCAAAGAAAGCAAGCAAGAGTTGTGCCCACTTCCCTTTGACACCTTTTTGATACTCGTAATTACATTATGGACATTATTATGGTGTTGATTTAGTACGATGTTAAATGTTACACCATGGATTATTGTTGATCTTGATTTAGTTATGATGCATGATGATTATTAGAGACACTTCATATGTGGATGATGATATACTATTTGACATGGATATATTATAAATGTTGTTTGGACATGTAATTTTTGGATATTGTGAGTAGACCTAGAAAATGGACATTATATGATGATGATATAGTTGATATAAATTGTAAGTGATATTGTTGATTGTCTTGATGTTGTTGTGATTCATATGTATAGATGTTTTTGTGATTATATTTATATCATGTTGGATGTTCGGATATGGCCACGAGGCCGAAGGAGGTATTTGTGTTTTGCAGGTTAAACTATCACAACAAACATCGGGGATTGGAGACCAACCACATTGGAATTCTAGATGAATTCAACAAGGTCACCATGGCAACATGTTTTGTGTGTGTGTATTGTTTTTTTCATTAGGGATTCCCATGGGGGATTACCTTTGAATGTGACCAAGGGGCTTTATGTATTTATTAATGTGGTTTCTTTTATTAATGTTTGCATGTGTTTATTTTGTGGTGCTTTTACCCTTTTTCATTAGTTATTAAATGTTGTGAATAATCATGTTGTTAAAGTAAACAAATCAATATGTCATAAGAAAGTAATTAGTGAAGTGGTTGGCTTTTGTATTAAATGTTGTCAGTATGTGTAAGTTACCTTGTAAGTGATGTGTAAGTTTACTTCTGAGTGTGAAACACTCCACCTTCTTGGAAATTCGAATTTGTCCTTGGAGGCTTGTGGGACAAGTAAAACTTGCCCTATACCTCTTAACTTTATTTACCAACCATTCCTATAGTTGGAGGGTTAAATTTAGACCTTCTTTATGCATTTTGATATGACTAATTGTATGTTTTTAATTGCACTCTTCTTACATTTTATTAAATTCAGTCCTTATGGGGTGTGGGCTTTTGGAGTGTGTAAGTTTATTATCATATTATTCACCCACCTCTTTATTGTGCATTGGAGAATGAATTTGACTTTTGTGTTGGAGTTAAGGATGTGTGATGTGGCATCCTACATGGATCCACCTCATCCTCTTCTCTTCCCTCTTCTATAAAATTAGAACTCCTTGCTTTGTTTTGGGTTGTTGAACATTTTGCATACTTCCTTTTGGGCAAAATTTTGTTGTGTGGAGCTCTTGCTTTTGGAAGGAGATTGGAGACCTTTGCATGCTTGTTGGTTGTTGATTTTGGACTGTATTTTGGCATTGGAAAGCTTGTTTTGGAACTTAGACAACTCCTTCATGGAGAGGTAAGAGCTTGGCTCTTGAAATACTCTTTTTCTTTATGAATGTACATGTTATTGTGTGAATGTTTTAGCATGTTTGTGGGTTGTTTGGGTAGACTACCTAGGAATGGTGTAGGAGAAGGCTATGGGGAATCCATGTGGGGGGGCATAAGGGAATGTCAGTGGCATCGAATTCGTGTGGAGGGAGTTGGGATTGGGTTTCTACCTTGGAAAAGAAATGGCATTGCATTTCTTACTTTGTGGGGCATAAGGAAATTTGGGAGATGTTTTATATTGGCGATTTGTTACAGGTGGATACCCAATTCCCATTGGGAGGCATAAGCACTTCCCCATAGTTCCTTGCTCCTTTGGCTTGCTTGATGGAGCCTTAGTCTTGTTTGTATGTTTTAATGTAGTTGTAAACTACATTACGTTTTTGAACTATGTTTAAAATGTGAAAATGTTGCATGTGTGTTGTGGAAGCCTTGTTGCCATGGGTTGAATCACATCTTTTATTGCATTATGGTTGGGGCTCGGGGGCCAATGAAGAAGGATGACTTCTCCTCTTCATTGGATGTCTTGGTTGGGTGGAGAGCATTGCCTTTCCCCTGCCTTTGTTGTGATCCAAAAGGAGAAATTTATGTTGTTGTTCTGGATAGAGGAGAAAGACAGTTTGACAGTTCCATGTGAAATGAAATCTCATTGTAACCTTTCCCACCTTGAAGTGGATGATCTGTATATTATTTGTAATGGAAAGATACTTTGTATTAAGCTATGAAAGTTATGTATTCCAAGTTGTGAAAGAGATATACTCTATTTTGATCATCTGAAAGAAAGAAATTGGAAATTTGTTATTTGCATTCAAGGAATTGAAAGATGTAAAGTTGTATTGTTTTTTTTTAAAAACAATACAACTTGTTGCATTGTTTTACTTTTCTTCAATTTGCATTGTTGCATTGAAATTGATCATCAATTTGTGATTTGAAACCTCTGTTTGGAAAATTTGAAAGAGAGAAACGCATATGAAGGAATGGTAATATTCTGTATTTTGAAATATGTTAAAAATTAGAAATCAAACTTTGTATTTTGGCTCTTAAATGGTTTGATTAAATCACTTAAATGTATTAGACTGGAATGGAAATGAATCTCCATACTTGGAAGGTGAAAAATGATAAATAAATCCTTTAGAAATTGATCTTTGTTTTGTATTTCATCCTGGCAAATAATTTATCTAAAATGAACAGTTTGAACCTACAATTCAAGAAATAAAAATGAAACATTAAAATTGAACATGCTATGATGTAAATGAATTCAATTTGGGCTAAAACACTTAAGGAAATCTTTCAGACCTTGTAAAATCAGGCTCAATCCATTTGCAGTCCCTTTTGTTGTTAAAAGTTGTAAAATTGATTTGCAACTCAATCAAACCAATCAAATCTGGTTTTCCATCCTAAAACCATCCTAGAACAATCCTCCATGTCTGTTGGGCATGATGAGTGAAGGAAAGAATCAAATTTTGAACAAATCCTTTAAGTCAAAAATTTATCAGCTCGTACTATATAAGCTGAAGGCCATTTTCTTAAAATTGACCCCTTAAACTTTATCAAAATCTAAAATTAATGATCTCTGTGCAAAGAGGGCGTCGAGAGCTTTCCAGAAAGTCCTCGTTTTCCCAAAACTAAGCTTTCTATCAAAAGTTATGGCCTTTTGAAGTTTTACTTCATTTTGGCTTCAAAAATTAATCTAACTATCAAAAAGAAATTTTGGAAAAATTTCCCCACGGACCCACCGCCCCGTTTTTTCCCTTTGTCGCCTTTCGCAGGCTAAAAATCCGAACTTAACTTTTTTTTAAAAAATTGGAAAAATTTTCCAACTTTTCCCCGCCGCTCTGCCGTCCCACAGCCAATCAAAAGCTGCCACGTGGCCTTGCGGCAATGGCGGAAGCGCGAATCCGTTTTGACCTTAGCATTTTAGAAAAATTTTGGGAAAATTTTCTAATTTTCCTCCACCGCCCCACCACCCGCAACCAATGGTAGGCTGACACGTGGCAGCCTTAGGCATCAGCGGAGACGCGAACATTTTGTAACTTTGAATTTTTTCCCCTTAAAAACTTAAAACCGAAAAGTGCTCCAACAAAGACAACAACCCGCAATGACTAAAATCATGACATGTGGCAGAACCTAGGAGTAGCGGAGGCGCGCGTGGATTTTAACCCCTTGCGTTTTTAAACTCTAAAGTCATAAATTTGAATGTGTCCCCGCAAGTCCGTTTTCCCCACGCCAATCAAAGCTTTCTCAAGCCAACACATGTCCTCTTTGGGCCCACGGCGCATGTAGAGGCAAATTGCGCTTTTGCCCGAAAAGGAAAAAACACCAAAACTCTTGCCCAACCCACCGACTCCGCACATGGGAAAATTTTCACCCCTAGGCCCGCTCTTGGGGAAAAATTTTCCTCCCAAGGTCCGCCTGGCCCATAACTTGAGCTTTATAAGTTAGGACTACTTTATATCATTAGAAAGGTGAAAAAATATCCTATCTAATGAGAATGATTTAAGAAAAATTTGAATGCGTTAAGGGTGAAAAAAATCAAGTTGAAACTTTAAGCTTGCTAGAGAGTGTGTATGGTAAGGAATTTCCCTCTAAACCTAATTGAAACATCTAACCCTAAATTTTGGACCTTGTGACCTCTAATAATTATTAATAAGAAAAAAGTATACTCGGTAGATTAGAATTGTTCCGAACTTGTTAGTGACAGTTGCCTTGTAACATGATTGTAGATTCTTTTAATAAAAAAATTATTCTATTATTTTCCTAACTAATCCTATGTTGTTCTTGGGTCTCATGTGGGTTGTTTTAATGCGTGTTACAAGAGCATTGAATAAAGTGATGTCATTCTGTCTCGCAATGTTTCTCGATGATTTTGCAGTTGACATAAAGATGCACAACTCCAATTTGTTGGAATTTCCCAACATCGAATTTCTCCGAGGTAAACCTTGTGTAAAAATCATTCGTAGTTGTTTTATAAACCTTCAACTTAGTGTAGGAGATGTGTTAAGCTATTTGAGATAGTTGCAAAGCAAGCAAGAGCATCAGTAGCAGTGTTGATTCTGTCACACAGTGTTTTTGCTGATTTTGCAGTTGACATAAAGATGCACAACCCCAAGTTGTTCGAGTTTTCCAACATTGAATTTCTCCAACATAAAATGTGTACCTTGTTTGTGTGTTTCCTCACTTTCACACATTTACAACTGATGTTCCATTTCCAACACTTGAGTAATCACTATAATTCTAGGTTAAGGCTGTTATTAACATTGTTCAGCAGCAATTTAGAAATCTGTGTTGAAGAATTAGAAATGGATATCTATCCTGATCACAGACTAGTTTTGTCTTTTGATCTTGATGATAGTTGCACAGAAGCATTACTCTCAAAAACTCACAATAAATTGTGAGTAATCGCAACCCAACACACTTATCAACATCTACCTGTCTTTTTGGCTCATTTTAACAGTTACGAGGCAGAAATATACCAAACACAAGAAGTTTTTAAAGTTTTAGATTACTGTTATAGTTAGGCATTGCATCTTTTCTTTTTAATATTTACTTTGAATGTATGTCCCAACTGCAAAAGAAATGTTTGGTCTAGTTGTGGTGACAGATCAAACTTCCAATGAGTATCTACAATCTCTTAAGTATCATTTGATGTTAGCTTCAAAATCCGTTCCATGGGCATGTTGAGAGGTTTGCAGTTTTTCATTCCAAATTTGCTTAGAATTTCACCAATGTATTTCTGTTGTGTGATGAAGATGTACTTTGATTTTTGAATCATTTCAATACCCAAATAGTAATGAAGGTATCCCAAATCTGTCATTTTAAAGCCTTTCATTGTTTTTTGTGAGGAGCAGATCATCCACATATACAACTAGAAATACAATTGGTCTGTCAACTGTATTACTATTGACAAATAGAGCTTTCCATACCATGCTCAGTGAGCTTTCCATACCATGCTTTGATGGTTTGTTTCAACCCAGACAGCGATTGCTCCAACTTGCATACTTTGTAATCTTGGCCTTCCACTGCAAATCGTTTTGATTAGAGTGATGTACACTAGTTTTTTGATATCGCCATTCAAAAAAGCAATTTTTACATCCATTTGATGAATGTTCCATCCAATTTGTGTTGCCCAAGCCAACAAAGTCTAAATAGGAGTCCATTTTGTTGTAGTTGTAAAGATCTTGTTATAGTTTATCCCTTCCTTCTAAGAAAACCCCTTTGCGACAAGTTGTGCTTTGAGTTTGTCAAGTGAGCTGCTTTGAGCTCATTGCAAAAGACCCACTTGCAACTGATTGATTTATAGTTGATTGGAGGATCAAAGTCCCATTTTTTATGAAGGCATCATATTCACTTTCCATCACTTTTCTCCATGGATCTAACTTTTCCATTTATTTGAAGGAGGTTGGGTTCTCCAAAGCAATATAAACTTCTCGATGGACAAAAGCTGGTTTATACCCGGGTGATCTATTTTCTTATTTGTTTTAGGTGTTTTTATGATACATGTTTTCCCAACTTCATCAGGTCTAACATTTGTTAGTGTTTGTATGAGCCATTTAGGCACCTTCTTATGTTGTGGAGATGCACTGTTGTTTGGGTTGCTTTTTCCCGAAAATGCAAATTGATCCCTTTGAAATAAAGCATTGCACAAACCATGTT
Source organism: Taxus wallichiana var. yunnanensis (assembly GCA_018340775.1). Classification (NCBI taxonomy): domain Eukaryota; kingdom Viridiplantae; phylum Streptophyta; class Pinopsida; order Cupressales; family Taxaceae; genus Taxus; species Taxus wallichiana. Next base: position 805,425,697 of record CM031235.1, read on the forward strand.
CATCAAAGTCCTATACACCCTCTCAGTTACTCCATTTTGTTGAGGAGTGCAAATGACTATTAGATGATGTTTAGTCCCATTTTGCTTCAGATAGGCCTCAAACACCTTTGAAGTGAATTCGCTGCCATTGTCATTGCTGAGCATTTTGATGCAGGATTGAGCTTCATTTTCAATCATGGTTCGAAACCTTTTTAAAGTTTTGAAGGCTTCAAAATTATGTTTCAAGAAGTAGATCACGTCACCCTATTGTAATGATCAATGAACAACATGAAGCACTTGTAACCACCAATAGAAAGAATTGGTAGAGAACACAGATCAGATGAACTACAATTTTTTCGTTGCTTTTTTTTTTGATGTTTGAAATGGCTCCTTGAAGTCGGCAATCTTGCGACACCATTCTTTTGCTTTGTGTGAATGTTATCATAATTTGTGTGCCCAAATTTGGCATGTCACAAAAGACTTGGTCACGTCCCTTCTTCCACGAGATAAGAAAAGTCCTTTGAAATTGAAGGCTCACCCCGGAATTTTAGCAACTTGCCATCCTCAAATCCAATCATTACAAGTACTGTATCGCATCTTCAAAAGATTTTTACTTCATCATCTAGCAGAATGGAGTGGCCCTATTGTTGGTATAGCACCAAGGACGAAGTTTCTTTTCAATTGAAAAAGGTATAGGACATTTTTTAGAATGAAATCTAAAAGGCATGGTGACTTTGGTCGAATTGTCCCTTTTCATTTTGGTAGCAAACTTGATTTGTCTACGAAGTATACTGAGACCACAACCTTCTTCATGATACTCCTCAAAGAAAGTCCTTTCAAAAAGTCATATGCTATGTGGCACCAATGTCAAGGACATGAGCACCAAACCTGGATGTATTTTGAGACATTATTGACTTCATCCAAATTGGAAAGCATGTCTTCACTTGTGAACAAAGTAGAGTCTAGTCCTAAGGCTTTCTTCTTTTCTTTGGTTCTTTCTTTTGTTATTGGTAGGCCTCAATTTTTTCCCACAATGTTTTACATTCAAGAGCCTCATGACACACTTTTCGACCATAACATTTGCAAAATATGTTTTGTTTCTCGATTTGCTTCTCCTGTTGCTGACCATTATTCTTGCCAATTCTGCCTCCTTGCCCTCTATGTTTTCCCTTGCCTCTATCACTGGAAAGGGAAACCTCATTGAAGAATTGTCTTGTTGATGAGCATAACACATACTTTCACATGAGGTTTTAGTCTTTCTTCCAAAGGTGGTTTCTCTTTCAGCCATCTTGTCAACCAATTGATCAAAAAAGAGTGTTCAATATTCTGTAAAGACTCTAAATCAATGTTCCACCAAGTTTTCGAGAAGGGACGGAGGGGCACGTTTCAAGGACTGATTTTCTTAGAGGCCATGTTTTAGAGGACGACTATTAAAAATAGGGGAAAATTTAAAAATATAGGAGCTTTCAAATATTCATATGATAACATTGATAAGGCATTCATCATATATGTTATAGAACCTTATTACATAAAATTAGAGTTGAATTGAGATTTCACATAATATTCAATGTAGATATATATAATAATTACACGGTCATGTATGAAGGAGGGAGGTCAAGACACATAATTTATTTACATAAACATATACAAAACACACTGTGGTCTACAAAATTTGCCTTAAATGATTGCAACGATCTCATGTATGAAGGAGAGAGTTCAAGACACATAATTTATTTACATATACATGTAAAAACACAAAGTGGTCTACAAAATTTGTCTTAAATGATCGCATATCCATTACATATTCAAATTCACTACTGCATAAAACAATGTAATATAGAAATAGAAGCAATGCATAACAATAATAATCTTACATTAATCTAGTAGTAACAAAACTAAAAATCAATTCCAAAACATATATGATATATTGGTTTATTCCAAAAAAATAGGAACAAGGGCACCTAGATCACATGTTCTCTGTGCAATATGCACATAAATGACATGAATTTTCAAGGCTTCAATCTTCACCAAAGGGAGCTATTGCTTCCCACCTTTTTCATATGACAACATTGGAGCTGCATATATAAGCATCCACAATCTTCATTTTCTCCCTTCAATATCATACATCAAGCCATTTTTAACCCACAAAAAATGGGGCATATAACTACTACATGCTAAATAGAACAGTCTCAATTTGTAAAGAACAACACCATCCATCCAACCTCCCCTTTGCATGACAGGTGTGTCTATTCAATAAGGCTTTCTATATTTCTTATCTCATTTAAGTTGAACCTTCAACTTCTTTCCACACAATCGAATCCATTCATCACTTGATGGCAAATTGTGGAGCTTTATGCTTCTGAGAAAACAAGGAGGTAGCCTACACATTTTATTAATTTGGGAATCAATCAGATTACAAAGCATATGATAGCTGCAATACTTATAGGTATTGAATAGCTAAGTATAAACAAACTACGGTTGCATAGTTGCAACAAATCAACCTCTATGTGTTGTAACAAACCAATATGTGAATACAACAAATATGGTTATAAAACCATACGGGAATAAAATATAATAAATGGTTATAACAATATAACCATACAACTAAATAAATAATGCAAGTTACCTAAGTAACTATATATCTATTATTCTACCATAGTAAAACAATAAAAATAAATACAATGCATAATTACAAGAAGTTTTGCCTAACATACCCCCCCTTAATTGTGCATTGCCTCAAAGGATGAGGAGAGGAACTCTCTAAACAACTCGAATTTGTCACGTGCAAGTGACTTCGTGAAAATATTTTCTGTTGTTCAATTGTTGGGAAAAATTGAAATTATATATTTGTGTTTCAAGACATGCTTGCATATGAAATGAACATGTACCTCAATATGCTTGGTTCTCTCATGAAACACTAGATTGTGAACAAGTTTGAGAACACCCTCATTGTCAACATACAAGGTAGTGGATTTCTCATGTGATACTCCAAGACCCTCAAATATGCGACATATCCATATCGCTGCAAAATGGCATTCCACTTGCAACACGATATTTGGCCTCTATAGAAGAGCGAGAAACAAAGTTTTGTTTCTTGCTTCCCCATGATATCGGTCCAGATCCCAAAAAGAATACAAATCCAAAAGTGGATTTCTTGTAATCAATGTTACTTGCATGATCTGAATTTGAATATCCAATCAAGACGCAATGATCATTCTTGTACTCTAGACCAAGATCCACCTTGTTGCTTTCCAATGACAAACTTTGGGTTCCTGCATGAATCGGAACGATAGCTAATCGCAAAGCTAATATCTCGGTCTAGTATATGTTAGATAAATGAGACTTCTAATCAACTGTCGATAGAGAGTTGCATTTACTAGAATAGATGGATCTTATGATGAGATAATTGAAGTCTCATCTCCATGGGTGTGCAACCCACCTCCTAAATTTCTCAAGCATTGTCTCGATATATTTCAACCGAGAAACAAAGACATGATTTTCCTTTTGCCATACTTCCAATCCAAGACGGTAGTGCATGAGCTCGAAGATTCACTGTGTTTCCAGTGATGACTAGATCGTCAACATATACAACTATCAAAATCTCTCCTCCTTGTCTCTTGAGGTAGAGATTGGGATATAGGTATTTCTACAAATCCATGTTCAACAAGATGCTCATCAATCATGATGCACCAAGCCCGAGGTGACTGTTTAAGGCCATACAAAGATTTTTGAGTCTACATACCTTTGTTTCTTTTTGAGGAACGATAAAACCCTCAAGTTGAGTCATGTAGACTTCCTCCTGTAGATCTCCGTTCAGAAAGGCACTTTTCATGTCCATCTGATGGACTTTCCAACCAAATGAGCAACTAGAGCAAAGATCATCCTAATCATTTTGATCTTAGTTGTGGGAGCAAATGTCTCCTCATAGTCTATGCCTTCCTTTTGTGCATACCCCTTTGTTACCAGTCTCACTTTATACTTGTCTATAGTCCCATCTACTTTGTACTTTGTTTTGAATATCCATCTACAACCAATGGGCTTCTTCCCTAGTGGAAGATCGATAAGTTGTCAAGTGTTGTTTTTCATCACTAATTGATACTCAACATCCATGGCATCTTTCCAAGCTTTTAACTGTAGGGCTTCCTAGATAGTAGAGGGCTCAACAAATTCAACTCTACTCATCAAAGCAAAATTTACCTCTTCTCGAGCTTTATTGTGAGTTTGTGGTCCAGTGGTGGATGTGTCGGAGGAGCATCCAACTTTGCATCTCGAATCATGTTTGTATACCACTTGGGCATACGTTGTACTGTTCCCATGGATTGTGGTCCTATATGATCATCACCATCATCCTCAGCAGCAATGTCATCATCAGTTGGAACATTTGCTTCGATTTCACAACAAATGTGTTATCTACATCAAGTGAGTCTCAGTAGGAGTCTCAGCTTCCTTCTTTTCAAAGAACTCAACATCTCTGCTAGCATAGGCTTTCCTAGTCTTCGGATCCATCAATCTGTACCCAAGAGCCTCTTCATTGTAGCCAATGAAGATGAGTTTTTCTTATTTCATATCCAACTTCTTTCTTTTTGTTTGGGTATGTGCATGTTGGCTTTGCACCCAAATACTCTGAGGTGTGTAATGGATGGCTTCCAATTCGACCATGCCTCATGTGGTGTTACTCCATCAAGAGCAATTGTGGGCACCTGTTCAACAAATATACTACAGTCTTCATTACTTCGGCCCCAAATGTCCTTGCTAGTCCAGAATCATCGATCATACATCGCACCATCTCCATGATAGTATGGTTCCTTCTCTCAATAACACCATTTTGCATTACAGTGTATGTGGAGGAGGCATATGTCGGTGAATCTTGTGAGCTTCTAAGTAGGCTTTGAACTCAATTCTGGTGAATTCCTCCTTTGATCTGATCGGAGAGATCTAATATGACGACCAGTCTCATTCTCAACAGCCACTTTGAACTTCTCAAAAGCGTCACTTTTGTTACGAAGACAAAAATCCCACATTTTTCTTGAATAATCAACACATTGCAAGAAATTTTGAAACCCAAAATGTCTAGGTTGCATCAGACCGCAAATGTTGGTATGAACCAAATCAAGTTTATCTAGAGCTCAATAAGTACTCTTCTGGAATGAAGCTCTGCGTTGTTTTCCTATGAGGCAATTAGGAAACTTGTTTGTATCCTTTTTGAGAGATGGCAAGCCTCTCACCATATTGTATGGGCGAAGGGCATCGAGATATCCAAAACTTATGTGACCATGTATTTGATGCCACAATTGTGCAAAGGAAGTATTCTTAACCACCAATGCCTGATCATCTCTGTGAACAAAATCAAATTGGAACATCCCATGGATTTATCTCGAATCAAACACACTTTCTTACCGAAATGACTATCAAAATCAATCTTCAGATTATGATCTAGAAGTTGACTAACTGATAGTAAATTATTTTTTAAGCCAAGGACATATAATACATCGATAATCTACAATGTCGTAAACCAAGAGGTAGAGAAATGTTTCCCAATACCTTGTACCATGTAAGAAGAGTCGTCACCTAACGAAACATGATTTTTCGAAGGTGTGTCCCTCATGGTGGTAAACTAGTCTTTGTGCCGATCATGTGTCGAGTGGCTCCCGAATCAACATACCAGATAGCACTAGATGACGTGGATGGTTCACTAGAATGGGTAGTGTACAAGAAGTCCTCATCATCTGAATGGTCTTCTTGCTTAGCTACATTTCCTTGTTGATGGGGTTTCTTTCTCCAGTTCCCCTTCTTCTTGTCGTTGCTTGTAGTGTGATTGTCCCTATTGTGATTGTTGATTTTGAGGTCCGATTGCTCAATGAACCTTTCTTGTATGTATTGTACCAACAATCTTTCAACTCATGTCCTCGTTTACAGATAGGACATTTCTTCTTTTGCTTGTCCCCTTGCTGATGTCTTTGGGACTTTTGGGAAGATTGTTCTTTGCCCTTCCCTTTCTGATGAGAAGATAGTGTCTATTCTTCTTCTTCATCTTTGTTATAAAGTGCCTCTTCTTGCTGCAACAAATTCACCAACTTCTCAAAACGGATGGTCTGATCTGACAAGTTAAGTGTTGTCACAAAAATGCGGTAAGAGGGAGGAAGTGCTCTCAAAACAATGGGCACAAGAGCATCATTAGAAACCTCCTCTCCCAGGGCTAGAAGTGAAGCCCTTAATGTTGTTGTTATCCAAAATGAGCCCCCGCTTATTTTGGCTATCTCACCTTCATTTTTTCCTTCCTTGTGCTTCAACTTCAATTTTCACACATTTCAAGCACTCAAAGGATTCTCGAAATTGCTTCATCAAATAGAGAATTTTCTCACATTTCCAGAAAGGTAAAATTTTCCTCCTTACTCCTTGTAATTTTCGAGTTATGGCTCAACGGAGTTTTTGGGGAAATTTTCCTAGACATGCCCACGGCCAATGAGAAGGTGCCACGTGGCAGGCGGAGAGCGACAAGGCGTCGGGGTGAAGTTTAAGTTTTGGTGCTTTGGTCAAAGGGCGCAAAGGAAAATTTTGGCTGCCGGCCCGACAAAGGAAGGAAATGGGCTGGCACAAGCCCAGAGGAAAACTTGGCATTTAGCCCTTTGGGGGTTAAATGCCCAAAGTCAAATTCGGCCCAAAGCCCGCGGATCGTTTTGAAGCCGCCACATGTCCCTGTTTGCGGCGGGAATCGGAGGCGCGGAGGAATTTTTGGTTTTTGCCAAAGTGACAGAGGCACAAAGGAAAAAATAGAAGTGTGCCCCGCCAAGCAACCAGGAGCCGACACGTGTCACCGGAGAGCGAGGTTTCCCATTGAAAATTTAAAAGGAAAAGGACAGGTTTGAGCCCACGATTCCATCGACGAACCAGGAGGTGCCACGTGTCTTGAAGCGGAGGTGGGGATTTTTGGAAAATTTTCCAAAAGTGCAAAAAGTAAATTTTGACCCCGTGGACTGTTTTCAAAATCTGATTTTGCCGCCAAGTGTGCCCTAATTTGTGCCCAAACTTTTTGCCCTGTTTTTGCCCTAAATCTTCAGAGCGCCATATCTTTCGATCTAGAGATCAGATTTGAACAAAATCAAACTTTTTGGAAAGGTCTCGAGCCCCTCTATGCATTGGAGGAATAAAAACATCATTTTTGCAGGTTTTGATGGAGAAAATGCTAAAAATGTCTTTCATGCCTTTAATGCGAACCAAATTGCTTCAAATGAGTTGTTTTTGCTCAAAACCGCCATGATTGCTTTCTCCCACACGCCAAGGATGAAGAATCAGCTCGTTTTGATGGAGGAAAACCCTAAAAATATCTTCTCACACCATAAATGCAAGATCAGATTGCTTTGAGAGCTGTTTCACCAAATTCATCATTTTTTCTCTCCAACACGCAAAACAGAAGTAGAGGAGCTCGATTTGATGGATTGCAAGCCAATTTGAAAGGGTTAATGGCGGGTGGTTGAGAAAAAGGATCAGATTTGCTTCCTCCTCTGTTTTCCCTCTCTTTTCTTTAGCTATAAATGCAAAGGATGTAATCTATTGTAATGTTGGACATTTTGCTCTTGCAAGCTCTCTTTTCTTCCTTAGCAGGTAGATTTGTAGAGTTTCAAACCTCTCATACAAGTTGCAACACATATTTTGCCTCCTTGCCATTGTAATGCATTGTATTAAACTTGGGAATGATAATGTATGTTCTGTGATTGATTTTCCAATCCTCTCATGTGTTTATCATTGTCTTTTGATCTTTCATTATATTCTGGCAATTTGTGCATGTTCTGTGCTACATTCTTATGATCTGTGTTTATTTGCAAAACAGAAGTTCATCACTCCTTTGGTGTATCACCGTTTTAGCTTAGTTTTGTTTCCCTTTCGCATCTTCAACCCTATCTCCTTGGTATTTTTAGAGTAGGAATTTTGGATCGAACCTCTGCAAATTCATGCATACACCTAAACAAAGGAGTAAGAACCAGCTTGAACTGAGAGAGTTTTCTCACCTTGGAGAAAACTCAATGTTGTGCAATCACACTAAATGACCCAATTTTGGACTACAGATCTGAAGGTCATTTTGGGGTGTTTGTAGATTTGCACTAATAGTCAGCAACCCTCCGCAAGAAAGCCTCTACTTTCTCGTTGGGCTTAAATTTTAGTGTAAGCAACTGACTTTACAAATCCAAAATGGTGTTCTTGTTTTGGGCCTCGTACACTGTGCTCAGCTTGTCCCACACTTCTTTGGTTGTTTTGGCATCTCAAATGTGGGGTTGCACATCATCGGACACTACAAACAAGATTATCAACTTGGCCTTATCAAACTGTCATTGTTGAGCTACATCATCTGTTGATCTAGTTATTTAACCATTTACAACCGACCAAATTTCTTCAAACTCAAGTTGAGTTCAAATTTTGGTCTTCCATGCAGCGTAATTATCACCACAAAAACAGCTATGAGTCCAGCAAGAAGAATTTTGGAGCAATGTTTGCCGTGGTGGGTGGTTGACTTTTTCGACCTAGATGGCACGTTAGCACAAAACAATGCAAAAATACATTGAAAATATGTAATTACAACTAACTCTTTAGAAAAATTGAATGTCAGGCAAAAAAATTATTTTGCGAGGCCATGGTGGCCTCCAGAGCTCAAAATAGCTCACAATGCAAAAATTGCATAAAAATAGTTGAGCCTTTCGAGCACACCCTCCTATGTCACTAAATTTGGGGGTTTAATCGAACTAACTCCATTCGCGAGAGGTTTTGCCGCTAAATCTTGGTTGTGCCACTAAAAATCCTCCAAATGTCAAAATTGGGTATTGGGGGAAGTCGACCTCCTAACTTGCCCTCTCCCAATGACCTAGACCCTTTCAAGTTTCAACTAGCCACTCTAACGCAATATGCGCATGGCATATGAATTGATGAAAATGTTATTTAAACAAGATTAAACATTACTAACCTTTTAAAATAAGACATGTCACCTAGCTGGAGGGCCACGTGGTGCAACGTACACAAAGTAGTGGTTTTGGATCTCACAAAAACCGGATTTGCTTCCTTTCGCTATGCTTAGGATTCGCTAGCCACTGTTTCTTATTGATTTGTATAGTAGCATTGCATATTATCTTTATGTGCGGTTGTGATGCGGCCAGGAGCTCAAGTGAGTCTTCAAAGCACCGTTGTATTGGATCTGCTTGGCGAGGGGGTATGAATGTTTTGCTTGGTGGGTTAAAATCTCGATCAATGGTCAAAATGCTTGCTTTGTTAAATGATACGCATGGTTTGCACACAGGTCTTGTTCAATGCACAACTCATTTTGATAACCCAACGACAGGCAAGGGTTGAGAGCTCCGCTCACAAATTTGCCCAAAGCAAGATGAGTGCCAAACAACTCGCTTTGGAGCTCGGTCATTGTGAAGGAGTTAGCTTGGCCAAGAGCTCGCCTACAACTCACTAGAAGGGTGTAACTCGGTCCACAAAACTCGATTCACATAGTTCAATTTATATCCCAACTCGCCTAGCTCAGTTAGACTACAACAATGCAACACACTCCTCTAGAATTACCAAAACAAATAGATAGATTTAGCTATAACTATATGAACCTTTAGATTTAGAGGAAAAACCCTTACTTGGGGGCAATTAAAATCTTTTATGAATCAGATTTTTCCAGCAATGAGGTTTGGTGCGGGACGCATCGCTTGGGTGGCTCCTCCTTGCCCAGTGCTAAAAAAATTGTCTTTCGATTGCCTAGACCTTGAATCAAGGTTGTGGGGATGCGGTGCTAGGATTGGGAAGTTCTTTGGAGGCAACACAAGTTCTCTAAGAGGGCAAAAACTTCTCCAAAACTTTTCACACACTTATGTAACCTCTTACAACTTCTGCTCACTTGTACAAGCTCCTCAAAACCAACTCTAATACCAAATGCTTTGAGGAAACAGAGGTAGCCTACAATATTTTATTAACTGAAATCAATCAAATTACAAAGCATATGATAGTTAAAATACTTTTAGATATTGAACAAATTGAGTACAAACAAACTATTGTTGCATAGTTGCTACATATAGACACAAAATCTATGCACATGGGTACATATCTAGGTCCTAGAGCATACTAATGTATACATGATTCCTAAACAAGAAAACTAGTGGTTGACAACTCATTTTGGGCCTATTGTTTTATCTCTTGCATTCTTACGATCCTTACACACCTTACAACTTTGTTGGACTTGACTGATTTATCTTTTATGGCATCGGACACTAGCGCCCAATTAGGACAGAAGCGTCGAGGCGCTCCTGACCCTCTCTATCCTTTTCTTACCCTTTTGGGTCTCTTTTACTTCTTGGGCATCTTTTAGTACTTTGGGTCAACCTTTCAATTGTCAATTACGAAATTCAAACAAGGGAATCATATATATACTTAGTTACTTCTTCTAAATCAAGGGCCAAGCACTATAAGCATTATCTATCATCACCTAAGCTTACATCAAGGCACAAGAGCATTTCAACAAAGCATACATCTAGCACATCTATACAAGGATTGCATCACTTTGCATACACAACATAGGAGGGGAAGTTCATTTTATTCCATCTCACACATTTGCATACTTGGAGCAATCTAGATCTAGCTCGCTATCATAGTGCAACTTGCACAAGGGCAACCTAGGGCATCATTACACACACATACACACGAACTACATGGAGTCTGAGATGTAGTGCAGCGCTCGGTCGTAAGATCACTCTTCGGGTGACCGTCGAGGTCAATCCAACTCCCCATTCTACATCTTTATTAGGTTTGATGTGGTTTGTGGGCATGTGTAGCTAGTCATTTATTTTGCAAGTTACAGTGTACAAATGAGAACATTGGAGCGAACCCGGAGCGACAAAAAGGATCAACAAAGAAAGCTCTTTTAGCCCAAAAAGATCAAAACTCGAATATATGAGTGGACATTAGTGCCTGGACCAATCACTAGCACCTCGCGCGCTCCCGTCCTCCCGTGGGCACTTTTGTCTTGTGCGGTTCGAGTTTCAAACCCTCGGTGGGCCTTGACAACACTTCTCCTAGTCCTGCTCCAGCAGTTCCTCGGCTCGACCACTTCCGCATCACTCGAAAATCAACTAAGTCACCCTTTCTCTATCTTTTGCTTAGGGTTTCATATCATTGCGTGCTTATTTGCTTGTCTATTACTTGTAGTTACTCTAAATATCACAATAGTTACTCGAATAAAGATTTAATTCAATTTAGATTAAATCACAACAAATCAACCTCTACGTGTCAGAACAAACCAATATGTGAATACAACAAATATGGTTATAAAACCATACGGGAATAAAACAACATAAATGGTTATAACAATATAGCCATACAACTAAATAAATAATGCAAGTTACCTAAGTAACTACATATCTACTATTCTATCATAGTAAAACAGTAAAAATAAATACAATGCATTATTACAATAAGTTTTACCTAACACTTTAGGGGAGTCATAACTCATGAAAACTTGCAAAAATGAGTTTTTAATTAAAAGTATGTATTTTTCAATGTTATGCGAGGACGCACCCCCTAAAAACTCCTCAAGTCTCAAACATCTCGGATGTTCCGAGGACGACGGAAAACGTCCCCGCCACATTTCCCGAAGGGCGGGAAAAAGAGGGCGTCTCCTTTTTGTGGAGACATCGGGGACTACTAGTTTTGTTTTAAATAATTTTTTAAATTTATTTCTTTGTTGTTTTCTCTTTAAAACTTTTACACATTAACCATAACCCGATTGTATTGTATTACAAAAACATATTAAGAATCAAGAGTGATATACGAATACAAAAACATTGAATACAAATGCACGTGGTGGACTATCACAACATGCTATGAAAACCAACCGCATACATAGTAATAATAAAATTTATATGGACATAACATTAGTATAGCTATATGTATCTTGTTGAGTTTTTAATATGGACGATTGACGTGGACTGTATGCACATGGTGGATTGATATATAAATATGAATTGTTATTCATAATTTTTTTTAAATTTATCTGTATATTTTTAATATTTATAATTTTATATATTATTTTAATAGTTGTCCTCCCGCCGTCCCAAAAAAATTGTGTTGGGACATAGGGACTTCTAGCCATCCCTAGCGTGGTCAAGGGGGCTTCTAGATATCCCCAGGTCATAACAGGACGGCTACTCGAGAACAAGCATTTATATTTTCTAAAAAATAATAAATTTGGGTACATCTAGGGATGAATCCTACCCATCCCCAAGACGTCCCATATTGGGGACACCCTCTAAAACCCGAGGGAAGTGTCCCAAGTAGACTACTCTAAATAGGTTTAGTATGCGGGAAGAAAAACTTTTATGAAAGCAATCATATATACATCAATTTTAACAACTTCAACAATATGCTTAATAGCACGAATTTTTGACACCAAACTCAATACATCGCCATTTTTCAAGTCAAGATTGAACAATTTTAGTTGTGATTGTATAAAATCCAACCCTAAATGAGAATAATACAAATTCTTTAGTTTGTTTAGCGTTTCCCAAGGTGTCTTATACCCTTGTATGTGACAAAAATATTCGCCATCCACTAAGTCTTTCATCAATCCCAATGCCTTGGAATTATTTTGCTTCCATATTTGTGATTGTCTTTATTGTTAGTTCCACTAGTTGTTTGTCTCCATCACAAATGTCAAACCACAAATCATTGAAGAATGAGTGTTCTCAACTCGTCACAACCAGTCCAACCAGCGTTCTTCCCGACTAGTGATGTGCCAAAAATTGAATTTATTGAATGCATTTTGTTGTGAAGGGAGATGGATTGGTTCCTCCTCACTCCAAAAGGTTTGCCTTTTCTATATACCATTAGACCGATGTACCAAACCTCTTGGTATGCTCACCCTTCCTGTATACTTGTCAATATGTGGAAGAACATCCTCTTTACGATATACCCAACAGTACATGAAAGAGACATTAAAGTTTGAGAGCATAATGATACGTGGTGCTTAGGTAGTATGTGAAAAGGATTCACTCTATCACCCACTTTGTATTCATTACTTTCGAAAATTACATCTAGCAATAGACTCGAATAGGCACCATAAGGCATGGAATCTGGATAATTCAAAAAAATTATTTCTCCCTAACGATTTATAGGGACGGTGCCACAAATGATGTTGTTGCAGTTATATTAGGCTATAGATGCAATAGTTTGATCGCAACAACATTACTCATAAGCATGATCCAAAGGCACCATTAATACCAAACGCAACGATTGTTTTGGATTCACACAATTTATTTTGTTTTTCAAAATTTGTTTTATTTTGAGAAAGATCTTTCTTTTGAATTTGTTGGCAAAATACGACTTATTTTAATATTATAGATAAGTCACAGATAATGAAAATTGTTCCCTTGTTTTAATTTGGGAACATGCACCAAAAATTGCTTTTTTGTTTTCTTTTTCAAAATAAAAGCATACATTCAACTTAGCTTTTGAATGGAAGCCACATATGGTAAACTTCAACTCTACTTGAGATAAAATTTACAGCCACAAATGCCACTTGGACAGCCTTCAAAGCTTAAATCACATTTTATAAATCTCAAATGAAACACCTCTCAGGTCCTTGTTGGCAGATGGAAGCAGGTGGGCAGGTTTGGAATGCCCCAATGGCAGATTGAACGCCAAATTAAAATTAAAACACCAAGGCAGGTGCAATCTCCAGCAGTTGATCCAATTCCTATGCATAGAAACACCAAGGCTATTGAAATTCACACAGTATTTGACTAAACGACTGAACATGACAATCTTTTATGCAGTTTACAGAGGTCTGAAATGCCAAAGAGAGTGGCAGGGTCTAAAGCTTGTAAAAACTACAAACAAACACACCAATGGATGAACTGCAGATTGCTACAGCTCTTACTTGCAGGCCGTACAGCTGGAAATTAGAATGGAGGATTAAAAATGAAGAATGAAAGCCCATGTGTAAGGCTGGAATAAATTTGCAGCGGGAGAGGATAATGATGGATGAAAAATAAATGAGAATGGCCATAGCTCTAATACCAATGTCAGGCTAGGTAATTGGACTGTGAAAAAAATTATATTTGCATAAACCAAACTTGCATTCATTAACTGAAAGATGAGATGAAAATACATATTTATTACAATGAGAATGTCCATTCAGTTTATCTCCAAGATGACTGTTCAGTTCACCTTCAGATGTCTCTTGATATTTTCTACAAGAAGACAAATGCCTACTCCTAGGATAACTAAAATATTATGTGCAATAATATTACATGTTTACATAAACCCTCTAAAGTAAAAGTAAAATATTTTAGCACTAAACATTTGTTTTGTTATTGCCAGTTTTTATTGTTATGTCTATTTATCTTTCAGCATTTTTTATGTAATATGTTCATTTATATCTCTACACGCTATATTTGAAATGAAATAACAAAAACAGTTCTCTTCTATTTTTACCAATATTACATCGCTATTTAGTTTCTCTAGTTTTCCCCTTTTAAACGCAAGCAATTGAATTCCATTCACATTTTTGCCATCCTGTGTCAATGTCATGTAAATGGAATGCTGCTATGGATTGTTGGCTCCAGGTTGTTGACCATTGATTGAGTTGTCTTCCAAGACTGTGATGAAGAGCCAAACTTCAAGAGAGTTATTTGCAGCTATAGAGCATGGAGGAGATTGTGTCCTTGAAATATCCCTTGTTGGGATCTTACCACAAAAAATGACAAAACACAGAAATTTGCAGCAATATACTAAATCTGATTTTTGCAGATTTTATACAGAAAAGTACAGCTAGGGCAGCGAACAGAAAAATGTGAATAACTCTTAAAATACCCGTCCAAAATACTTGAAATTTTAACTGGAACAAGATAATAATATGTAGAACACAAGGGAAATATTTTTGGAATTTTTCAGATAACAGAATGCTGCCAGAAATTTACAGCGTGCCTAGAATAGCCGGAAAACTTCGAAAATTAATATCTTTTCGAATACAAATGCAATAAAGATGAAACTTTGGAAATAATATATATAAAAATAGTAGATAACTCTCCAACCTTCAGATCTGAAAAAGGACTGCTGGAAACCCTAGAAATTAGGGCTGCAAATTCCCAAACAAGTCGCCCCTTTGGAAAACAGCCAAAACCCTTGTGAAACCCTCTGTAGATGATGCCGAATCCTTCTTCTATAGCTGCCCTAGGTCTGATCCGAAAACCGCTGAAAATCTCCACAAAACTCTCAAAACCCTTCAAACCCTAATTTTGAAAATCCTGAAAATACCTCTGTAAAACAGCCTTGAAATCCATTCCAAATGACAAGCTAGAGTAGATCTTTCACTACCGAAGAATGCCCTGCTAGCTAGGGTTGGATCTTTCACCACCGAAGCTAGGGTTCCCGTGGGATCTTACTCCACAAGCTAAAAGTTGCAAACAGCAGTTGCACCATGAAAAGAAAATATGAGTGTATGTATGAATGAATCCTTTCACCCCTCACCTCCTTTTATAACCTTTTCATGCCAAAGAAACTCTAAAACCACTCAAGGCACACTTTCCCAAAAAGAGGGCCTTATTAAAAATAACTTGAAGTTGCTTTTCCCTTCCTAGGCGCCTAGGCCCATAAAGTAACCTCAATGAAGAAATATAACATTTAATGCCATGCATGTCCTCTCAAGTCGCCAAAAAGGTACTTTAAGTGGCCCCAATGATGAAACATAACATCTAGTCCCTTTTTAAAAGTACTTTATGACCCAGTCAATAAAAAATAATAACTGGACTAGATGCCCATACCCAATAGCAAAATAGTGTCCGTAACCCCTTGGGCATGACTAGGGTTAGGGCACGCATTGGCCCTTAGGCCATGGGCGAGGGAAAAGGGACATTACAGCCCTAGTTGACTTCAAGAAACTGCCTCGAGGAGGGGTGTTGGTGCATATTTGCACACTTAGTGTAAACCCACCTTGTCAAACTAAATAGAACACTCATTGTGGATGTAACTTGGGATGCCATGGTGATAATTTGGTACATTGTGTAATTCTCCATCTATCGCGGCCACATCTTCACTACATCACTCTATGGAGTTAATCAATCTAGAGAAATATAGGATCATTTTCTTTCACATTGGAATTGGCATAGAGCATTCCATGTTTGAATGCCTCAAAGCAGAGGCTATTGATCTGATGGTATAATTTAAACCATAACTCCAATACAACTGTGAGCACGTGTTTATTTGCAGCCCAATGTCTTAGAAGATAGGATATCAGCAGTTCTGGTTATTTTTGTTTGTAATTGTTAACTTGTTACTTGATTTTGTACACAATCTCCTGTGAGGCTATATATTTTCTAAGCATTTTCAAGCAAATATCCTATTGTTTATACCAGAAATTCAACTTGCACAAGCCTTTTTATGAAGTAATAAAATGACCATATCGTCCACATCTTATGTAATTCTCTAAGTGTCACGGCCACATCTTTACTACATTGCTTTGTGGAGTTAATTGATCTCAAGGAATATAGGAACCTTTTCATTCACATTGCAATTGGCATAGAGTGTGCCATGTTTCAATGCCACAAAGCAGAAGCAATTGCTCTGATGGTATTATTTGAACCATAGCTCCAATGCAACTGTGAGCACAGAAATTTATTTGCAGACTAATCTCTTAAAAGATAGAAAAATTGCAGTTTTCTTGCTTGTAGTAAGACAATAGAAGTTCTCAACCAAAAACCAACCCCTAGAAAGGTGTCAACATTACATTTTTTAGATTACAAAATGACTCTTCTTCTTCTCTTCACATAACCTTTCAATTTCTTGTCCTTTGCAACCCTCTATCTTATGAAACTGAGTTAACACGTTCAATCTGGGCGCAATATACTATTCTACGCCTGAAACCCTTTGCATTCCTTCTTTCGGGCAAATCTGAAAGTCAGGGACTAGAATCAAAATGAAGCCCTCAAGGAGACCTTTCCAACACCACCGATTTTGTCGAATTTGGAGGTCCGCATCAACAGTTATAGGCAAAAAAACCATTTTTCTTTGTCCCGCGGCTTTGTGTGACGCTTTGCGGCTTTTACTTGTTTGCGGGCCACTTGCAGACTCCCGCGGATTTAGAGACCCACGGATAGTGTTCCACAGCTTTTGTGACTTCCGCAGCCTTCTAGAACTTTGGATACCTGTTGTACACTGGAATAGTGTTTTGAGCCTTTGCGACTTCCGCAACCTATTTTCCTTGCATCGCGGCCTCAAATCTTTGCCTTAGACCACCCGCGAACTTCCACAATTTTGGAAACCCGCGGAACACCGGGATAGTGTTTTACGGCTCCCAAATTTGGTAGCTTGTATCTTTCTCTCATTTGCTCCGCAACACTCAAGACTTCTCCTTCATCCATCGCAGCCTCTCCCAGAACAAAACCCATGTTTTCTTTTTTACCACGGAGACTACCAAAAATTTGCCCCGAGTCTTGAATTCAAACTTCCTTGCTCCGCAGATTTTTAAAAACCTCGACGGCACTTTCTTTCATTCTACAGACTTGGAGAGTCCGCATAACATTGCTCCTTGAGAAGTTCACGGAACACTAGGATAGTGTTCCGCGGACTCAAACCTTGTTCGCTTCCAAACTTTTTTGTTTTTCACCCACGCCACTATAAACTTCTCTTCCGCACATCGCAGCCTCTACTAAGCAAAACCCATGTTTCACATTTTGTCGTGGAAGACTAATTTTCGTGGAAATCCACCCAAGTCCCCCCCCAACTCCATTCCTTTGTTCCACGGACTTAGATAGTTTGCAGAACACTATCTTCCTGAAATCCGCAATACACCGAAAACCATGTTCCGCACCTTTTCAACAAAAATATCAAAATTGATTTTGGAAGCTGCCAAAATAGCTTGGGGGATATTTTGGACATCACAAACACAGTGACTTCTTCCAATCACCTTAGGCATTCATCCTTGCACATGAAACACACTTGAAAATCTTGTTAGCATGTTCCTACTAGCCAGAATGAGGGTGAAACTGAGGAAAGGCTAGCTAGAGGAAAGGTTCACAATGACCAGGAGAGGAATTTTCAAGTGGGGGCTTAGTTGTCATGATGAAAAATTCAAATTTTGCATGCTAGACATTGAGCATGACAACATATAGATGACAACATTATTTTAACCAGTATAACGTGTACTGTTATATGAATTTGGTGACATAGCAGGAAGAATATACCTTGACGATTGTAACAAATCCTTATTAAAATTACAACTAAAATGTAATGTGACAAATCTCTATTTTTGGGAAACCTTGCACTTAGTTGGCAAGTGTGCAAGTGCCATTCAGCCCATACTACAAATATTATACGTATATAGAAACAATTATTAATGCAGTTCCGGAATTCTCAAGCTACATAGGCATGCCTTCTTACTTAATATTTTAAGACATATAAATTTAGTTTGTCAATTATATCCAACATAATTTAGATTCAAACTTATATCATGTACTATGATTTCTTAATTCCATTTGCTTTAATATGTATAAGTTGTGGTAAACGTGCATGCATACCATAGGAAAATTATATGTATTGCTAACATGAGAAAATTTAGTACTTACTTGCCATGTATCTAAGAGCGTCTTCTGATGCTCGGTGTTGTGCTTCCTTCTTGGTTCTACCTATCCCTGCACCCACTTTTTCTCCACTGAACAAAACCTGAATTCAAAGAGTTATCATACCAAAATTAATCATTATTGGAAATTTTAAACAATTCACTTGTTATGCATTCATTCTACAAAGCAGACTGGTATTGACAACATAAATGTTTCAGAAAAGCATATTTTAACTTCCATGAGTGATAGAACTAGAATTAATTCCTCTATTATGCACTCCTTTCCTATAAAGCACACACTAGACTGACCTCAACAGTAAATTGGAGCTCCATGGTCTTATCCAAAAGGGAGTTGAATTCCACCTAGGAAAAAACAAAGTCAGTGTGTAGCGGCTAACAAAATACAAAAATAATCATTATAAAAAGCAAATGATGCAATGACAAAACCCAGCTTATACCTTTGTGCCACACTTTATGGCAATTTCTTGCAAAACACCCACAGCATTTGAAGCATTAGGTATATTGACTCCTACAGGATTGCAGTTAGCTGGCGCTTTGTTCATGGAAGATTCTTCATCTTCTGATTACTCCAATCAAAATAAAAGCTTTAGTTAAGAAATGTTTTCATTAAAAAGGTAAGATACATTTAAAGTATGTATTGCAAAATAACGTACATAAAATTAAATTAAACATTCCATTTCACAGGGTTAGGACAAAATAAATGTTAGTCCAAGACAAAAATCTAGCAAAGCTTTTGCATGCAAAAAAATGCAAAGACTAGGTATTAAATAAACACTTTTTGCATAGAAATTATGTATTAAATTAGGTAGCCGGTATGTACCCTACAGGGCATGGGTACAGGTACGTACTTTACCCGGTACATGACGGGTTTGGTATGCCAGGAGTGCACCCAGGGTACATCCAGCAATACCTGAGTACCTCTAGCTACGTCATGGGATATACCCGGGCATACCCAGGTACTACTGGACGTACCCTGGCCGTACCCACAGCATACCCACAGTAAAAGCAGCAAAAAAGTTTTAAAACAATTAAATTCTTTTGGGTCAATAAAGGTCAATAGATGGGATTGGGTTAATGTACCCCAAGCACGTAAATGATTCAGCTGTGGTAAACAAGGGCATTCACAGAAGTGCCTAAAACAATGGCTGAAACTGCAACAGTTGAGATGAGTTTGGGTAATGTAGGATCAAAAAATGCAGTGGCAGCATCTCCACTAGCAAGTAAGACTAATGCAGGAATAATAAGAGAAACCCCAAAGGAATCTGAACTGCCAGCTTTGGAGGGAGCTGGTAATAGCCAGAATTCCAGTCCAGTTATGTGATTTGTTATTATTTATGATTATAATTAGACTATTAGTATGCTGATTTATCTTGATTTTTGTGTATACATTGTAACATTTGGAGTTTGAACAATGTACTTGTTCTAAGTTCAATCAATGAATATCATGACAAAATGCATTGAATTATCAATATGTTGTGGCTATTTCACTTATTTAAAAATTTGTTTACTCTATTCATGTATCAGGCTGAAATTTTGCTTATTTGACTATATTTTTAATATTTTTAATATTATATATATTGTACGGATGTACCCAAGTGCCATACCCAGGCCCCACAAAAAAATTGTTATACCAACATACTGGATCCCTGCACCTGTACTCGTACTGTACCCTGTACCGGCTACCTAGGCATCAAATAAACTAGTACAGATATCTTAAATACATCTATCTGAAATATGCCGAGAGATATCAATTTGAAGAATCTTATGTTGTATTTTCCACATACCACATTGACTAATAACTACATTACATTGTCTGCCAATTTCCCATTGAGTGGTGACAAATGGCATCAATCTAGCTACACCATTGTGTCAATCTCGAAATAATCTATCCCGAATAAAGGAGCCCCAAACTCTGCCATATGATCTAGATATTACTGTTCCCCAAGCAAAAAGAAAAAACTTTTAAATGACGATCAAAAAGACATCAAATTAAGCATTAATTGCCTTGTGACGGTCAAATGGATGTCAAATTTAATGTTAAGAATAAAAGTGAACCACATATGCCATTACAGCCGTGGCTGCCATTGTAGGAATGCCTCTCGGCGTAATAAAACAGTTTGTCATGCAAAAGATTTTATGCTGCATTTAAACTGAAAAAAGTCATGTACAAACAAGACACAAAAACATCTTTCAGTATAGACAATAAATGAAAATGTGACGCAACTCTTGAGGAGAATAACAGTATCAAGACAATAAGAATTTAGAGAACCATCACCATACAAAAACCATTTCAGACAATGGTACCTTCATAACATTCATGGTGCTGTCTTGCCAAACAAAACAGCATATAAATTTTCCCTATATGTTTTGAGGCTTCTGCCATTATCCATTCTCAATCTGTAAAATATTCATGGAACCCCTTCAGAACATTATACAAAAATTACATTTTCCCACAAAGGGGGACATCGATACAGCTTCCAGGGAAGCCATATACCAGCAATATATTCAGGCCGGTTGGATTTAAACCTCTACTGCAGCCTCTCGGCCCTATGGCTTTCTATGCTGATGATAGCATCATAGATCACATGGTCTTAATATCCCCCTTGGGCATCTGAGGATACTTCCTCCTACCCAAAAGTAGATCCAGATAAGTACTTTATATTCAAGCATCCAGTCTGTTATGAAATCATACGGAGATATACACAGAGTTAAGGGAGCTGTCAACCGATCTCACAGACAAGGCCCCAGACAACAACGTCAGCCTATTGTGTATTATAAATGCGCTGAGATAAACCACATTGCAAGCAACTGCCCTTACAATCCTCGGCAAGAGGCATATTTCGAGGCAGCATAACATAGAGGATTGCCCAACCTTCAGAAGAAAGGCAAGACAAGATTGTTCGCAACTGAAAGATCCCTAGATGGATCCTCCTTGTACTCTAATGATTTTTTAATCAAGCAAAAACAGCAAATACATAGTGCAGATCTGGAAAGTGCGACTAGGGTTTAAGAGAGATAACAATGTAAATCACACCAAATAAAAATACTTCTGATTTCTAATGACTGCCCAGATATTTGGGGACTGAATTACATAAAAAACTGAACTTATTACAGTCCAAAAATGCCCAGAAAATCAGATCTGAAGTCTGATATTATTCAGATTGAAAATCTTCAAAATGCACTTCAGAAAATGATAAAAAGTACAGCGATCAGATTACAATATGATGGCAAACATTTAACAAATGTTTTTGGATAAAAATACCTCTGAATTCGCTGTTAACTTGCTTATACTGGGCCGACCCAACTGCTGGTTGAAAATCACTGAAAAACATCTGTAAATCTCCTCATAAACATGGCTGAACTGAATCTGGAAATCTGATGAATACCGCTGGGAATTTCTGAGTGAAATCCCCTCTCAATCCCCTGGGGTTTTCGTCCGCAAGAGATAAATTCACAAGGGTTTTCGTCCTTGGAATTTTTGATAAAAGCTCAGAGCTCTTAGCAATGCAAAAGATGATAATAAAAATCTGGATACTCCCATACAAGTCGACTTGTTTATTTAAAGGGAGATCAGCCCAACTACCACCTCCAAGTCGCCCAATCAAATTGTTTCATTCCCCTATGCTGGTCGCATTTTCCTTCTTTGGGCTAATTGGTACGTTTTCCCAAAAATGCCTCCTAAGGCAAGTCGCACTTTCTCCTTTCTAATACAATTACTTTTGATTGTATTTTAATTTATTATTAATCTTTATCATTTATTATATGTGCTTTTCATAATATTATTATTTTTTTAGAAATAATAGCACAATATAATAAAACAATAAAGTTATGTCACCCTAAAAACTTCCCCTTGGCCGTCGGGTAGACATAAAGGGCCAAAGGTCTTCGATTGGGAAAAGGGGACATTATAGCAACGTCAACATGGTTAATGATCGACTAAGAGAAAATCCATGGGAATGCTAAAACAACTTGAATATACATGTGATCACTTGATTGCATCACAAAGAACAATGGTCCAAAAGGTTTGGAATTACAAATATATGATCACCAAAAGAGAGAAAATATTGATAAATGAAACCGTGAAATCGTTATGATCCATCAAGCAGACTATGCTGCAAACACAAAGGTCCAATTATATGGACAAATCATACATATCTTGAGGCAAGGAGTGGTGTCAACATTGAAAAACTTGCTCAAACTCAGGGACTTGCTGCAAAACAAAGACATTTTGCAAAATATCACAAATTTATTACAAAATCTAATGGATGGAGGGCAACGAATGGCAAAGAAAGAAAAAAATTATATTCATGTCCACAAATGCCCAAAATTAGGTCAACGGGACCCTAGAAACAGCAATTGACTAAATAAAAGAGGAACAAAAGTACAAAATAAATGGGAGTAAACCCATTACAGTAAATCCCAAGCCCATGTGGTTATGGTAACAATACAAATAACCATGAGGGGGAGTAAGAACCACGAGAAGAGCATGCACTAATGAAAGTCGTCTCATCAAGCATTTCCAACAATTTTTGGGATAGAGGAAGCATTTGTGTCATCATCTATCACTCTAACAGCATGGTCCCATGGAGTGGGGGTTCCATAAATATCTCAGCGGGTGCTGCTGAGAGAATTTAGGGTCCCATGAATTTGATTATTTTCCTCAACAATTTCTGCTGAGAAATAATGACAATCTCCAGGTATATAATAATTATTTTTCCCCAAATTGACCTAAAAATAGTGGTGGGAATGCATGTTTGTTGCTAGATGGAAACAAACAACCTAAACTGTAGGGGGAAATTTGTCAACGCCCCTCTCCAGCCACCTCTTAAGTTTAAGGGCAAAAATATGGAGCTCCTATTTTTCAGGTGTAGATTTTGTTTTTTTCCTGTAGCTGGTTGCAAAAATAATCACTGGACCTCCTGCAACAAGAAAATAGGAGTTGTAGCCCCTCCGTGGCACTAAGTCATAAGAGGACCAATACAAGATCTGATAATGCTCCTCAGGCAATGTCTAGGGATGAGGGAGTCGTGTTGGGTGATCTCGGGTGGAAGCAAAGCACTCCCCCTAACATCCTTCCTAACATCTAAGGCTGAAGAAGCACCCGTGACAGCAAAGAAACTAGTAATATGTGCTTTGCTCCTTAACTCGAGAGGTAGTCGCAAAAAAGCAGATCCATCGTGTTTAGTAGTAGGGGATCACCAAAGTGCCGAGTGCTAGTGTGTAAGGTACCTTACGAGTAGTGTTGCACGAGATGGGTGTCACCTCTCTCGATCTACACCCCTAGAGTGCTAGTGTGTAAGGGTACCTTACTAGTAGTGTTGCACAAAGATGGGCGTTACCTCATTGATCTACACCCCTCAATTTGTGAAGCAACAACATTAAAAGGCACTTAATGTCACCACCCTCTCGTGATCTGTGAGGGGTTACAAGAATGAAGTGATCAGCCTAGGGGCTCTAGGAAATCCTGTTGAGAGCTTTATTGATGGGGACATTCTTGGAAAGAAAAAGGGATAGGCAATGTTGATTCGGGCACTACAATAAAAAGGCTACGAGTTTCGGGTCCATCTTGTTTCATGAGCGGTCTCCAATAACCATTTTGTCAAACAACCCTCACTATCGAAGCCTAAAACAATAAATGAAGTGCTCCTCGCCTACACCTCTTAGGGAGGGCAATGATGACAAATCCATTCCCCATGCAAATTATGATGATCGGTCTCAACCCGCAACTAGTGGGAGTAAAGAAAAGACTAAAAAAATGGTATGGTATGGGTATGCATGCTAAAGAAATAGACAAAATTAAACCGAGGATCTAATAGCAAGTAAACCCTATATCTATACCATTAAGCAAATACATAAAGATAAAGCATATGAAAGGAAGTTAAATAACTTGCACAAATATTAAAAACATGAATGCAAACCTCCCTTCATTGTGTGGATGTGCTTTTGATATGTGGGTATTCCTTACAAGCCAAACGCAAGCCACAAATGGTCTTAGAACAAGGAGTTTGGTAAAGGAAGAGATCTCCTCAAAATGGCACAAAAGCCATGTTTGATTCTTCTCTTACTACTTCAACAAGTAGGGAGTTTCTCACTTTTGGCAAGCCTTCCAACAATAGAAATGCTCTTATGAGAAATGAGTATGTATGTCTTATAAGGACATGGTGTGTTTTGGTAAGGAGGTACTAGGTTGCTTTTATAGCTTTCCTTTTGAGAAAATACAACTTCTAGTGAATGTGGGATAATGGAGATGTAGAATTAGGAGTGGATAAGCATGATTAGAGGTGATTAATTAGGATTAATGACCCATGGGAGTTAGAGGAGGTTTAATTAATCAATTGGGATTAATTAATAGGTCAAGATTAGCTTGTAGAAGCTATTTAGAGGAGATGTAGAGGGAAATTAGTGGAATTAGAGGGGTTTGAGAGTGGGATTTAATTAATAAAGAGTTTATTAATTAAACACAAGATAGGGAAATTGAGTAATTAATTAATTAAGAAGGGATTTTAACTAACGAAGCGACATTAATTGGCATCCAAAATGGGGAAATTTAGCTAATTAGCAGAAGGTCGCTGATTATATTGTGATGACGGGAAAGAGGGCAATTAGCACAATTTTAGTGTTAAAATTATGTGGCGGAAATTAGGTATGTACAGTATGTTAAGAGAAAGAAACATTGAAACGTTGATGCCCAAATGGATATTATTTTAGTCAAATATGAGATTCCAAATTTTGTATTTACTTTTAGTAGCACAGCTTTAACATGGTGCCTCGCACTACATGGGAAGCTATTGGAAGAACAACGTTGGATGATAATCCAATCACATTCAGCCTCTCGATAATGGATATGTCCATCCCATTGAAAGGTTAGATGATGTGGAAATTCAAGTAGGGGTTTGAGCTTGTGAGGTGATTTCAAAGCCATTGAAACAAAGACTAATGAGACACATTACCCAACTTAGATTGGTAAGAAATCAGCATATGGTGATCACTATTTCTATTAACAAGGAGGAAAGCAACCTGTATTCCATTCCAAAGGAGCCAACTTCACCTGGGTGGTAAAATTGATGGAGTCTATAAGTTAGAGATCATTGAGAAAAAGCAAATAAGGGGAGAAGAATTAGATAAGTTGTGGATGCCCTCATTGAATTCACAAGCTGCAAACTAAGGTGAAACGTTATGGAGGAAGCTCCTGCAAATTCTGCCTACCTCAACTCATCAAACCCCATATGTGTACAATTGTCCATCATGGAATCTCCGACTCAATCTGAAATTGATAGAATTTATTAAACAAACAAAACAAACCAAAATTATATTGAACCAGATTTGGAAAGCCGAAATCAGTGGACAAACACACCCTCGATAAGAGAAGATTTAGACGTGGACATAATGAATTGGGCAACATGTGATCATGAGCTGAAACCAATGCGAATGGTATTCACACAAGAAAAGAAAATGCCAAAATATTTCAGGACAAAGGAATTGCAAATATTTATTGATTGATTGGAAGCACATGTTCCTCAAGTAGCCATGTGAGAGGATGTGTTAACCCATACACTGAAAGGAAGCACAACAATATGGTTGGCAGTGCACCATAGAGACAAATCAGAATGCAAAGACACTTGAGAGATACTACGGGCTTGGTTTAGCTTGGTGAGTTTACAGCCAATGGCCAAAATTTCAATCACAGCAATGGCTAAAGGTATGTGCAAATACATGTGTGGCTATATGGTAAGAGAAGGGCATTTAACAACACCATTGGGTGCATATGTTTCAAGCTACTCTTATATCTTGCCGAAAGCATGGGATATACATCTAGAGAGGCAAAGGAAAACTGGGATTTGGACCCATGTACAACATGATTTGATTCAAACATTCATATTTGAACATAAGAATCCCCTCGTTGGTGCAGCACTGAAGAAAGTGCAAATCTTTCTATGTTATGGTGGCTTAGATTAGGTAAATACACCAGAAAAGGAATGAATGTGAGGAGGAGATGGCAAGAGCATCAAAGATACTGTATAACAATGTAGATAACTTGGGAGAATAAGGGTGTCATACTCATGTCATGAATCACATTTGGAGCAATTCCAATAGCTCCATGACAAAGGATAGCAACAAAAATATGCAACTAAAAGGCATGTTTGAACTGGAAAAGATTGCAGAACTCCCCAAGGAAAAGACATGTTTAAAGCTGAATAACGATTACAAAGTACAAACATGCAAGGGCAAAGAAATCAGCAAGACATCATGCAAGGAGAAACCAGCAAGATCTATTGAGTGCCTTCGCGAACAAAGCAAGTAATCATTAATAGCAAGTGAGTCCCTTAGACAACTATAGGGTATTACTGGACACAAAAAGAGGCCTCAAAATGTTCAGCTTCTACATGATGACGAAGACATATTTACTACAATGTTCAATGAGATCATAGGTGTTGATCCATTCCTACGAGTAATGCATATAGAGTTGAAGGAGGATTTGAGACCAATCAAGAAGAGATTGTATCAATTAAACTCAAATATGCAACTCGACGTCAAAAGCATTGAACTTTAGTTATTCGGTGCATATGTTTTAAGCTACTCTTAACTCCTATCGAAAGCATATATACATCAAGAGAGGTGAAGGGAAACAAGGTATATGCATGAAAAAAATGCAAATCTTTCTATTTTACGGTGGCTTAGATTGGGTAAATACACCAAAAAAGAAAGGAATGTGAGGAGAAGATAGTAATAGCATCGAAGATACTATAGAACAATGTAGATCCTAGGTGAACAAGGGCTTCATACTCAAGTCATGCAATCACATTTGGAGCATTTCCAATAGCTCCAAGGCAGATAATAGCAACAAGGATATGGAACTAAGAGGCATGTTCGAAACGGAGAAGATTGCAAAACTCCCCAAGAAAAAGATACGTCTAAAACTGAAGATTGGCTGCAAAGTATAAATGTGCAAGGGTGAATAAATGAGCAAGGCATCATAAATGGAGAAACCAGCAAGATCTATGAAGACCCTTTGCAAGCAACACAAATAAACATTGGTAGCAAGGAAATCCCCAAGATAGCAACTATTGAGGGATACAAAATGAGGTCTCAAAAATTATTCAGCTCCTACAAAGTTTAGTGAGATCAAAGGTGTTAATCCACCCATGGGAGAAATGCACATAAGGTCGGAGGAGGATGCAAGACCAATCAAGAAGAGGCCATGTCCATTAAACAAAAATATGAAGCTCAAAGTCAAAGGGCATTGAACCCTCACTATTGGTTGCATATGTTACGAGTTACTCTTGGTCATGCTGAAAACATGCTATATTGCATCAAGAGAGGCAAAGGGAAATAGGTATTTGGAGCCATGTACAACATAATTTGACTCGAACATTAATATTTGAAGGGCCCCATATAGATCTAGATCCCCAGTATCACTTGAGAGCCTGCTCAGACTAGAAGGAAGGGAGTTAAGGCTATATGGCGATCAAAAGCCTCAGATAGTTCTATATGGGGTCCGAAGAGAATGATATGCCAACTATATATACTACTTTGCCGCCCGATCGGATGGGTGGTAGTGCCTTTAGTATAGTAAGCGAACCTATACCAATCAGGTGCCCTCATTCATAAGGCATTGAAGAAAATGCAAATCCTTCTATGTTACTTGACTTAGATTGGGTAAATACACCAAAGAAGGAAGGAATGTAGGATGAAAATAATAAAAGCATTGAAGATACTATAAAACAATGTAGAAACCGTGGAGAATACGGGCTTCATACTCGAGACGTGCAATCACATTTGAAGCAATTTCAATAGCTTCACATCAAAGGATAATGATGAAGAAATGGAACTAAAAGACATGTACAAGCCACAAAAGATTGCAGAACTCCCCAAGAAAAAAGACGTGTCTAAAACTAAAGAATGGCTACAAAGTATAAACATGGAAGGGCGAAGAAATGAGCAAGACATCGTGGGATTACTCAACACAAAAAGAGGTCTCAAAAACTGTTCAACTTTTGCATGATTATGAAGATATACAACTTTTGCATGATTATGAAGATATATTACTTATGAAGTTCATTGAGATCCAAGGTGTTGATCCATCCCTAGGAGAAATGCAAATATTGTTGGAGAAGAATGCAAGACCAATTAAGAAGAAGTTGTATCGATTAAACCCAAATATGAAGCTCAAGTCAAAGCTGAAAATGATGGGATGGTGGATGATGGGTTGATTTATCCGGTGGACAAATTGGACTAGGTTGGTTTACCAATTCTGTTGCAGCCTAAGAAAACAAAAATTAGAATTTGTAGGGACTACAAAGCACTAAACAAAGCATGTGTGAATAATTTGTTTCCTACATTGTTCACGAGATGAGATGCTAGAAGCAATTACAAGACATGAGATATACTCATTCCTGAGACTACATTCGCCACATAATGGAGTTCATTTACCTACGAAGTCATGTTGAATGGTTTGAAAAGCAACAATATTCTATTGTGCTTTGGTCATTACTTTCAACATCTTCATCAATGATTTCTTAGAAGCGTATTCGAATGATTTAACAATATTCCCTTTATTGAAAATAACACCTCTTGAAGATGTGATATATGCTATAGTGTTGGCATTTGTCATGTGTTGTGAATTGCTTTGAAATTGAAGATGTCACCATTTAGAAAGCTATTGGGGCATGAGGTGTGCAGCAACAACATTCTAATGGACCAAGTAAATATTGATGTTATAACTGGCCTAAAACCACCCATTAATCTAAGGTACATTATTTTCTTGGTCATATGGGATATTTAGAAAGATCATCCATGGTTCTGTGAATAACACAACACCAATGGAAAAGTTGTTGCACAAGGGTCAAAGGTTTGAATGGACCCTAAAATGTTAAGGAGCATTTGTCGATCTAAAACAATGGTTTAAGACAACTCCTACATTGGTCTTTCCTAACTAGAGTAAAACGTAATAGCAATTGGTAGCATCCTCACACATCCACTAGAAGGTAATTTAGATCACCCAACCTACTTTGTGAGCCACAGACTATCTAATGCTGAGAGGAACTACACAACAAAGCAAAAAGCACTCGCTTTGGTATTCGTACTATAAAAATTCCACCATTATTAGTTGGCTACCACATTTGAGATCTACACAAGATCACCAAGAGTTGAAGTATTCAATGAAAAACCCAATGTTGTTAGGAAGAATTTCGAGATGGTTAATGCTCTTGCAAGAATCAGTTCAAGATTAATGTGAAACCAAG
This sequence comes from Taxus wallichiana var. yunnanensis, assembly GCA_018340775.1. Taxonomy (NCBI): domain Eukaryota; kingdom Viridiplantae; phylum Streptophyta; class Pinopsida; order Cupressales; family Taxaceae; genus Taxus; species Taxus wallichiana. The sequence goes on from CM031235.1 coordinate 805,455,526, forward strand.
AAGGGAACACGTGGGACCCAATCACTTAAGTCGAGTGACATACAAGAAGATTCCCTACCACCTTTTCAGAGTTGTGCACATTCCAAAGCATTTGGAAGAAATTGAAACATTTTTGCAAAATAGAACGACATTCAATTCTGGTAGCAGTGTAAGCAAACAATACAAGCTGAAAGTGTAAAAAGATTCTAAGGCAAAAGAAAACGGTGCAAATGTCGAGTTAGATTCTCAAGTAGACAACTATCGAATCAATAAACATGTAATGTAACAACTAAATGAAAATTAGCAGGCAGCCACATTCACACAATCACCACAAAAAGCAAAGCAAGGGATCACATCACCAACAGTGGTAATAACAAAATGAACAAGTGGCTAGTAAAAGGGGAGTGAAGGGAGTGATGGGGCTCATTAGGTGCAGTAGAATGCACTAGAGAGAATGGTAAGAGTTTGAATTAAATGTCAATGCAAATGAAAGCTATAAAGAAGGGCACCAAATTCATTCGGCACACTTTACAAACACTCCAGAGCAGAATTGATCTACGAAAACCGCAAAAACTTAAATCAATCAAAGCTAGCATAAGAAAACAAAGAAGACAAGGGTTGGAAAGTAGATAACAATTGGGGTAAGCATAATCAACACAGCGGAAAGTAAAACAAAGGCACATGGTGATTGTATTACAAGCAAGTGCAGATGGCAAACCCATTAGACCCCTCAATCAAGCCAAAAATCCATAAAATAAAGAAGGATGTCAGCATCACATTCCTTTGATTGCCTAAGGGCAAGAAGGAAGAATTTGGTATCAAAGCATGCGTTTGACAAGCGAAATGGGTTAATCCAAATCCAATCCAAGTCTTGGCAATGGATTAACACGAATGGTTTGCTACAAATTTGGTCATAGTTGGCCCAAGCAAAACATAGCCCTTGAAAGACTGATCCAAATCCCATCATTTGAGAATTATCCTGAACTCATGCAAATAATTCTCAGCCAATACAACAAAAATGCACGCCGCTTCAAGTCACCTTACTCCCAAGTGCAAATGCAAGACTCACGAGGAAGAAGAAGTAGCCACCTTTGCAAAAACCTCCCACTGCAAACAAAAAGAGAACTCGATAGCCATAGAAGGATACTTCAAGGCAATGACAGAGAGGATCAAAGTGCTAAGTGATCCCAAGTTACCACTTCTCTTCACTCAACTCAACTTTGTGAAGATGTATGTCATGCAACAATGTGGGGGTCATTGCATTACAAGGCATTACGCATGATGAGTCAAAAAAGAATGGTTCTTATGAGTTGTAGTGCAAACTTCTTGAGTAAGAGTCAAGGTAGATAAAGAAAAATGGGTTGATCTTCCCCTAATGCCCACCTCATTGAAAGGTGGACACCCAAACCACACAAGAGGAGAGGATGTTGTCATATGAGCCATATTTGACACAACTGTAGGAGCAAAGGCATAAGCATCAATGATGCTCATAAATGTCACAGAGGAAAGGCAAGGAACTGAAAGTCCAAACCAACCATTGACAAGGCAAAGACAAGGGGAAGCCTTTGCACAAACAATGTTGCACCTAAATATTTTCATGCAAAGATGGACCCGTCAATTAAAGAAGAGGAAATCCAAAGAAGTGGGTCATTCATAATCGTTCGAAGAATACTTGATTTGTCACAACAGCAACATGGTGAAATACCACACTAGAAAACCCGCAAAGTACACCCTAGGAGCTATAAGAGAAAATTCATTCAATGAAAAAGATCGCAGCAAAAGAAAGTAAGAACGAATGATAGAGTGATGAAACAAGAGAATCACAACACCAATGTGTTGCTAACCAAACCATCTACTCAATCAAAAGCTTCAATTTCTAGGAGCAAAGTTACCCAAATACATCAAGAAACCCATCACCCCAGGCCCTTAGCAACAAAAGGAAATAACACGCTGGTAAACCCACAATCACACCCCAAGAGCTGGAATAGAAAAATCATTTCAACAAAAAAGCTTGAAGCCAAAGCAAGTAAGAAGGGATGAAAGAGCAACAAAATGAGAGAGAAGAACAAGACAAACATGATGTAAACCAAACTGTCTACTTAATTGAAGGCTTCAATTTTCAAGAGCAAAGTTACCCCAAATACAACAAAGAGACCTACACCCAAACCCCTCTCGAGCTCTCCTCCACCATACGATCCCCAATCATTCATTGTTGATCTATGGCCTCCTCACAAAATTTTATGTCCACACTATATTGTATACGAAGAAAACCCTCGAAGGTTTTTGGGATGTTCATTGGAGAACAAATGGCAAACCTGAAAAAATGTCTTATCCAAACCATCTCAACCAACCAAAGCCTTCTTAAAAATACAAGTGAGCAAGCCCGCCTCAAAAAAAGTTGAACGAGAGAGTTGCAATGTCTACAAATGGAAAGCAACACGAGGCAAAGTCCTCTAGAGAGGTGAATCAAGAAACAAAGGACACTAAAGAGAAGGGAGGCACTAGAAAAGACCATAAATAAGGAGAGGAAGGCACAGGTATAAACCAAGGAATAGGTGATGGCACAAAGAATGGCACAGAACATACGGTTGGTGAAGCCTTGCCTACTAGTATGCAAACCAAAAAAAGATAAGGGAACACAAGGAGGAGAGAAGTGCAACCATTGCCTACTAGTACACAAACCAAACGAACACCAAAGGACGATGTTCATGATATCAACCATGTAGCTTTGGGCAAACCACAAGAGACAAACAGCAACCAAATGCGCAAATTGGCCACGTCACACTTTTAGAGAACTTGAATATTGAACTAGATAAGTTGCCCGTAATAAGACAAGTGCGTGGATTATAGGAATTCCAAACTATCCTATCAAAAGAAGCGGCACAACTGCAATGCAAGAAGGCCACATTAGAGAACACAATCATAAAATATTTGAGTCCAAGAGACTATTAGGAGGATTTTGGGAGAACTATTTTGTATGTGATTGTATGTAGGAGCTCAAGCGAATTTGTGATAATCGAGTAAAGATACCGGTGTATAAGACAAAAGATGAGTTCAAAAATATTGAATGTAATGCTTCCATAGCAAGAAGAAATGAAAGTTGACATGAAGAGTTAAAAGTTGATCAATCAAGTGTTAAACTTTGTAAGGCCCGCGTGGACAAGGATGACCTTCCCTAGCCTAATATACTTTGCTTTGCTATAAATCAACAAAATTGTTGCATGCTTACTTTCTATTTTATGGTTTAATGAAATTTGTCTCGATATCTTTCTAGTGTTACATGGTGGCATGTACCCCCATCTCCAAGCCGTCCCATATGTCCGGTATGTTTCAAGGACTCAAAACGTGGACTGAAATTCCCTCATGCGCCCTATTTGCAAAAATTAAAGACATTCCCTAAAATCCAAGAGCATTCTTAAGACATCCCTAGGATTTTAAATGTTTAAGAACACTGTAGGGATTATGTGACATCCCCGAGACGTTCGAGGGACATCCTCGAGACGCTTGGCATTCCTTATGGCATCTAAAGTTGAAGCTCCAAAAAAAAAAATGACACTTAAATAAATTTGACCTAATGGTGTATGACATATGCACTATTCACATGTTGATTAATAATTATATTGTAATACATATCATAGCTAATGATCATGTGTGTCTCGCTTTTCATTGTTATGACTCTCAGCTTTGAGGCTGCATGTTTATTGTTGATGTATCATTGTATCAATGTATTGCAACTCTTTGTCAATAGTAAATATTGGATTTTGGCTTATGTGATGGATTATTGGATTAATGATTTCAAGCTTTAGCCTTCAGGCCTTCAAATTATTTTAGTTTGTTTAGTTTTTAATTTATTTGTAATATATTAAAAATAATATATTACCCTAATAGTCGTCACCCCACCACCTCCAAAACCCGGAAAATGTTTAGTCATCCCGAAAACCCCGCCCGCCATCCTGCCATCTTGGAGTCTTAAGTAACTGCATATATTTCCATTTATACTATGTAATCCGAGTTCATTGCAAATTTTACTATATATATTCTTCTGTCTTAAAAATATTCATATTGTTTACGTCATTGTTTAGTCGCTAAATAAAATATCAATAATTTTTGAACTCTTTAATGCAGAATTTCTCTTTTACAGACATTCGAGAAAGCACTCCCCTGTTCCGGAGCTTCATGTAACACTAGTATTTGTATCACTGATGTCTAACATGCTGAGATATTCATCTGTTATAAATTTCACAAAAGAGATCAAAGACCTATTACAAATAGAGATAGCACAAAAATATATACTGGGCAAATCATAACCTAAAATTTATTCATATACCTATACTCATCAAAAATTATGAATTTCAGTATTGACTTATATGTTCTTTCTGAGTGTGCACCAGAGTCCCATGACAAATTTGGCATGGAACCCTAATTCATTGAGGAATTCCTCAAGTTGAAACTAAGCCCCAAATTTCCATAAAAGAGATATTAGAAGAATTCTTCAAGTAGGCCTCGCACATTTATGATGAAGGCATCGACATCAACATCTATATTGACTGCGGAGCCAAATCAGCAACCATAGAAATTGTCAAGCCCCTATCAAATTTGCCTGCTCCAGGTTTGATTTGACGAATGTTTTTTTGACACGGTGTTTTTGCCAAATCTGACATTGGAATTATGTTTGTAATACTCATTCTAATATCACTATCAGTTTCCTCTGATCCAGGTTTATTTTCACACTAAATAGCTCTGACACTAGCTCTTTCTGACAGCTTTTTGTTGCATCTGACACTCTGATTGATTTTGTACTGCTTGATCCCTCAAATTATTTTGCATCTTAAGAGCTGCTATGATTATGTTATCAACAATCTTGAGGGTTGAGCAATGTTAATAAGACAAGATCACATATCTAACCAGCCAAGATTGGGCACATAACATGAAACGGGAAAGAATCAGCTCTAGAGAGGAGATGGAGGATTACTGAACTATGGATACAAAAGCTATTGAGTTTTTTTAACAATAAAAGCATATTATACCACTCTTTGAGGTTGTTCAGGAGAAGTAAATACATACTACAGAAAACATGAATAAAGAAGACAAAATCAAAGTAATAAGCTATTCATATATAAAGGCAATTAAAATGGGAACATTATGGTAAGACAATTTTTGATGCATTGGAATAGCCTTGAATCCTTTGTAGCAAATAAGTACCTGAATGGGAAAATGAATCTGGAATCATGTGATTGTTTTTTAATCTTTCATCTCCAAAAAAAACCTGCAGAAAACCCAATCTTAAAATATGAAGTCCCTAAGAAACAAATTTGCTTTTAAATAAATTACCAATACACAATTAATCAATACATAGACATAGCTGGCAAGTGAAATGCCCACCTCATCAGGTAGCCGTCTTTTGATCTCGTCTAGACACCTATCAATTGCAGGAGAATTTTCCACACCATGATAAAAAGAAGGCTGCTGCACTTGTTTTTCTAAAGAGAGAGAATCGGACTGAACAGGAAGTCCTTTGGATGGCCTGGTAAGTTCCCTGGGACTCATCTCCTCCTCTGCTCCAAGCCATCCACCAGGGGCTTGATTTGGAGGTACTGTAATTTGCAATGGCCTGACAGGTAAAGGAGGATCAGCTGAATTATGTTTACCAGTATCTTGGCCATGTTGCAGTATCAGAAGCCGCCTTCTTGTATCTGGATCCAATTCAGACTCGGGACTTCACCTTCTTCTCTGATTGGTGAACCTTGAACATTGGATTCTAAGGTATTCAGGGTTTGAGGAACAAAAGTTTTAACAGCTGGAATCCCGTGGGAATATTCTTGAATGTGTTCAGTTGAGGGATCGGTATGAGATGGCCGTCCGGGAATGCTAGATGAAGGTGCAATAGCAGGTAGTATTTGATCAGTGGGACGAGTCATGATTTTAAAACCTTGATGGTCTGCCCCATTAGATGTAGTCTCTGGTTGCATAGAAGCATTAGATTCCTGGACATAAACACATTTAATGTTGTGTAAGCCTTCCCTCTTTTTCGTCTTTCATTTAACAGAGATCATCATAAAATTATGCAATTGCAGTAACCTGCCTCTAACAGTCACAATCTAGGGTCTACATAATTGGACCAAGAAAATTCATATAAAATATAAGCACAATAACGTAGTTCTTGTGCCTTTTAACTTTGTTCCATATTGATTATCAAACAAGAAAACAGGAATGTAAAGCATTTAACGTTCGGTTACCACATGCAAAAATTTCATGTGAGTTGTTTATATTTTCAACATCACACATGCAGATTGCCATGTAAGATGTTTATGGGTTCCTTTTTTCACCATTGGCAATATTTTTAACAGACACAAACAAGATATCAGACTAAAATCCAGACTTATTAGTACAAAAAGACTGTTGAAGTCTAGAGTAAAAAATATACTTGTGGAGTAAGTCTCCTTTCCACCTCAGAATCAGCCATGCCCTCTGGCAATGGTAGATCTCTATTCACATTTGGGTCATCCTGATGCAAACCACCACACATGTTTTAGACAATGTTTAAAAACTACTACACCAAAACAATATTCTCAATTTATAAATGCCAAGCAAATTTGTGCCAGGTTATATTGTTATTTTACATCTGACATCAAATAATTGCTGACATCAGGTGCAGCAGGAAGATTCTTTATATCAGCTTCATAAAAACATCACCAACTTTTTGTAAAAGGCCATCATCAAAGTCCCTGTCATATGTAAGAGTGAAGGAAAATTATATCAGACAATTAATCTTAGGACATTAAAAACATTTAATTTTTCCAAAACATTAGAATGTAAGCAACAGGAATGAGCAACTCACTTGAAAAACCCACCCCGTACATTACAAGCAACATTCCTTGCAACACACAATACTGGAACAGCTGAACTAGTCTGTGGAACCACGAAGATTTGATTATATTCTTGAAAATTGCACTCAAAACAACATTAAAGGAACAAAAAAATGATCATTTTTTGCCATCTTTATTTTATCATTCAGACACTTAGAAATTTAAGGTAGCAATTCAAACTTTAGCCCTTACAAAGCTTAAGTTCTTACAAAAGCTTGATTTAGAATAAGTGTCATTTCAAGCATTTTAAATTTTCCAGCTTTCAAATTGATTCTAAAGATGAGCTTCTTTGCTCTTTGACATATGAAATATTCCTAGGAAGAATTTTGCATAAGAACAAAAGAAAATAAACTTATGATTTCTCCTGTATGTTATTTGCTAAAATAAACAAATAAAGTATCCACCCCAGAAATTCATACAAAACTTTTCATTTTCAGGAAAAGGATTTCAAGGACAGATTGAAACGCCAGGATAATATACTCCCATCTCACATACCCGCCAAAATTTCAGTGAAAGAAGCCATAAACTGCAGTGTTCTATACTACAGATGGAGATGGCTCTGGTCTCAGTTGAAAGAATTTTTCAGTTCAGCGGCATTTATAAAATATTTCTTACTTCTTTGTCATGAAGTATTCCTAGGAAGAATTTTGCATAAGAACAACAAAGAAAATAAATTTATCATTTCTCCTGTATGTTATTTGTTAAAACATAAATAAATAAAGTATGTGCCCCAGAAATTCATTAAAAACTTTTCATTTTGAAGAAAGGATTTCAAGGACAGATTTTGTCACCAGGATAATATGCTCTGATCTCACATACCTGTCAAACTTTCATTGAAAGAAGCCATAAAATGCAGGGTTCTATACTACAGATGGAGATGGCTCTGGTATCAGTTGCAAGAATTTTTCAGTTTGGTTGTATTTATAAATTTATGCTGGCCTGTTCCTTCTACTTCTAAAAGTTAGAAAAAGACAACCAAAAAGCCTAAACATCAAACACCACAGGCATTTGCAAACCCCAGCTGAAGAGTTTGGTGTTCAATAAAACAATATTTGCAGTATTCCTGAGAGCTCCAATTTAAGAAGATGGGAGAGGGGCGTAGATGAAGTGAAGAGACCCCTGCCGTGATCCATTAGGCATACTTTAGCATGAAAACTCACAATTAAAATCAAACCACTTTGTAAAGTAAAAAGGTTCAGTATCATTCAATATATAAATTCGTTTGACATATCATTCATTTGAGAAAAATAGAGGAGAATCCATTAGCTCAGACATGTATGTGTATTTTTCTCCCTACAATTCAAATTTCAACAATACGGAATGCAATATCTAGTCTTCTCTTAGCCATGCCTCTTACCATATCAACGGATTTCTTTACATTTTCTCCAAAATGTTCTAAGGTCATATCGTTTAAGTGATCTTCTCACATCAACTCTCGCTTCGACAGTCTTAGAAACTGAGATGTTAGTATGAACCTCACCCACTCTTTTTCCTTTCAAACACCTTCAAAGGTCAGCTAATTAAGTTTTAACCCTTACTATCTTCATTTGCAGTTTCAGCCATTTAAATTGAGGTTGAAACCTTAATGAGAGGACATGACTTAGCCAGCCAAATAACCATATGGATTCAGTCTCAAAAAATGCACTCCTGTCACAATTATGGATTCAATTTCAAAAATGCACTCCTATCACAAACAATTTATTGTTCGAGTCCATACCAATCCAAAGCAGTTCTTTCTTCGGGTTGTCCTCTTTGCAGATCCAGGCATGTTTGGCTAATACACCTCACTTTGTATGACATATTTTAGCACCTAACATGGCAATTTCCTGCAAAGGAAGAAGTATTCCTTAAATTCCTGACATTCTCTGGTACCTCCTCAATACTTCAATTGCATGTATGGAAGTCTACCCCATATTAGAAAAGATGAGACACTGATCCGAGTGGCAATTCAAGATAGTCTTTTGGGCAAAATACTGAATAAAAATAGTAAATCAAAAGTATGTCACCTTGCTGGGTCATCACTCGTAAACGTAGCTCAACATTCTAAGCTGTAATATGCATTAGCAAGCTCATGAAGAGCACTAGTTTAGATGCCCCCAATAATTGCCTTCGGAAACTCTTTAAAGCATTTGACTAAAGTTCCAAAAACACTGCAAAGGGCCTAGAAATGCAAAATAAAGAAACCTATAAAAATACCTAAAAATAGTAAATTTGTACATTTGCATTTTTATGAAATTTGGGTCATGACAAAAACTCTCAACTGCTTGGGGGAACACTAGTAACGTACCCTCTCAACTGCTTGAGGAATACTTGAAATGTGACTTTTTGGATTCTAGGTGGAATCCCTTTATTTTCTATTTACAAATTGTTTATTTCCTGCTAAAAATGGATATAAAGAATCAGGTATATGAATTGTAAAAACCAAAAAAATGTAGCTTCACATCCCTTCTCAGAGATTGCTACCTATTGTAGCTTCAATTTTTTTCTCAAAGAATTTCCTATTTTGCACTTAAATGACATATTCCTACACACATTTCCTCAATTTAACACTCCTTGACCACTAGGACACACTTGTTACTCAATCTTGTCCAGCCAAAAACCTCTTTGCTGAATATAGAACACGTCTTCGAACATATGGCCACTTTCTCCAACTGTTAGAACAGTATTTGCACCTTTGTTGGACACAGTCACCTGCGAAGGACAAAACAGGTCGATAGTTTTGTCCTAAGGCCAATGTTTTCATCCTCCACTCACTTAAAGGTCACTTAAATGCACAAGTTAGCCCAATTGGCCTAGTGTCAATTGATCAGGAAAACCTTTAGCAATCGCCACCTATAAAAGCAGAATCACCCCACCCATTCAAAGGGTCTGTTGTCTGTCTCTAACAAATCTTTGGCCTACCAAGGAGATCACAACAGAGCACTCGATTGCAAAATCACTCTCGAGCATATTAGACAACTTGCAAGGCTGCATTGAGTCATTATCACAAGCTATATTCTACACCAAATATCATTGCCAAGTGTCAAAGGCCATTTTAGGATCTCGCCAACACATTATTTATTGCACATTTGCACACATTCACTAGAAGGAAGAACCGTGTGAGGTTTGATCCCTCTTTGGAATATTAGTACATAGTGCGGTGCTCATCACACCATGGGGGTGGGGTGAGATCAATCCAGCCTAATTGGACTAACCCTTTTTCAAGTCATTAAGGAGAGAGCTAGAGCTTGAAGAAGAAGCCCTAATCTACTACAAGTGTGTGGTCACCCAAATTGAAACGTAGAATCAGGAACCCAAAATATTGAAGAAGCCCTAATCTGCCTCATAGGTGCAATCACCAAAATCTAAATGCAAAATCAAGAACCCAAAACAAAAAGATCGCAGTGTCGGAGCGAAATTTGAGCGAAACCTTGCTCGAAACAAAACCGCCCATAGAGGACAAATCCACCCATGCAGCTACATTTAGGACAAAAGAATTTGTTTCCTCTCACTGTCAGACTGCACATATTTATACAGATCCAAATCTTTGCCTACATAAACCAAACCAATCATCACAATTACCAAATCAGCTTACAAAAACAGTCAATCGGTGCAATCGTCTTTAACAGTAACCCACACTTTCCTTTATCAAACTGTCTAGAGTTTGAACGTTCGTTATAATTGCAATGTACGATTTAGAATATGTGATTTACTATGTATTTCCATATTTTTTATTCTAAATTCACAGTTTACATAGCAAATATCATAATTAGGAAAACCCTAGTTTAGTTACTACAGCAGCGTAGCAGTTTGTTCCATTCTTGTATGTCCCACTAAACAAATTCAAAGTATAGTATAGGAAGCACAATCTTAAGACACGCAACTCTTTAGATTCTCTTCCATGTCACTCCAACAATCTCATACTGCAAACAAGGGAACGAGACCTTTTCCATTTTTCGCTCAGCAAAGTCCTTAAAGAGTAAAGGCAGGAGATGATGGCACCATTCTCCGATATTATTTCACAAATCATGCCTTGGTACCCACCTTGTCATCAAGCAGGCCTTTTCGGGGCAAGGGCCTTTTAAAATAGACCTGTATTTTGAAATTCCTCTTGTTGAAGGAAATATTGATGCGGACAAAGTAGGGCTCAACCAATTGGACTCATATTTTTCTATAAAACTTTTTGAATATTATTAAATCACATTTACGCTCTCAAAAGCTTTATTGCGTGTTGAAAAATGGTGGGAATCGCATCATCTTCAAGAAGAAGACAATGGTGAGATATCACTCAATGTTGGCCCAGACAAATTGTGGGACAATTTTGTTGAGACGATTAAGAAGGAATACCATTAATTGTGCCACAGTCAAGACTAGACAATGCAAGACAAACACATTTCATGTCATGTCAACAAACATTTGTGGCTTTACATCCAAGAAGACATGTAAAACACAAACATTATAATATTAGAAGAGGATTATTGCTAATCAATTAAAATTGAAGAAAAACAAAAATAGAAGGGAAGAAAAGAAATTGCCTCAAGTAGTAATCAATCAAGCCCAAACACCATTGGTCAAAGCTAGAATTGAAGACGAATTTGTTAGATAAAATCCCACATAAGAACACAAGGAAGTTCTCGAATATTCGAATATTCACAAGAGTAAGCAAAACTCAAATGAAGAATGTAGTGTTAGACAAACATTATTGATTGAAATACAAATCCCGCCACTAGATTCCTAAGCCAATTCGAATCTAGAGCCATTGTCGACATCAACACCACTACATACAAAGGACAAGGGAAAGGAAATACTAACAACTAATCCCTACTCTACTAACATTGAGACACAAGTGTAAACTAGACAAACTTGATTTCGAATGATGTCAAACAGCTGAATTTGCCAACATCACTTCACCCTCAACCATACACAATTGGGTGGTTAAATCAATGTATAGAAATACATTTCAAACAAAAAATGCTTGCTTCCACAAGCAATCAAGCCATTTTGAGACAATGTACTTTTGACGTGGTGTGCCTCATTCCTCTCGAAGTGTGTAATGTTTTGTTCGGCTAACCTTTCATGTGCAATTGATATGGTGTTTACCAATCTAAAGCATGTGTTGTCACCATCACTTTGATATATTAGGGTTATAGAATTCTAAAGGTAATTCTTCTTGCTAAAATATCTTTGAATGTTGCAAGGAAAGTTGTACTCCTTGACCAACACCAAGATGTAGAGATGCCTTTTACCTCCCAAAATAAGCACAAATTACTTGTAGAGGAAAATCAACAACTAAGAGCTGAGAACCAACAAATACAAGGAAAGTTGTACTCCTTGACCAACACCAAGATGTAGAGATGCCTTTTACCTCCCAAAATAAGCACAAATTACTTCTAGAGGAAAATCAACAACTAAGAGCTGAGAACCAACAAATACAAGACCACCTCAGTCTTGTTGTGAAGTTCAATGTAGATATGTAGAAGAATTTTGTCTACTTCAAAGACCGAATTCTTCAAGGATTGCTTTGAGTGGGGAAGAGATACAACCACTCCTGCAAAAACTTCATGAAGAATTGACCACAAAGGAACGAATATTGATTAACATGCAGATAGAGTGTGAGGTGTTGCAAACTCCAAATCTACAACAAGAGATGCTCAGATAAAAACAAAGGAGTGCACGGAAAGCCCTTCTAATTTTCAAGACTATGATCATCCATCATATTCATTTGGTAGTATTGAAAAAAACAACCAAAAGGATTGGTTCGAAGTTGCTGAAAAATATGAGATATGTTGGTCAAGGCCTTGGCAAAGATGGTCAAGGAATTCAAACACCCATTTTCACAGAGATAAGGCCTAAGAATTTTGGCCTTGTGTAGATGGGTAACACTTTGCAATCCTCCACAAGCTAATGTTGTGTTCATAGCACCCCAACTCCGAAATCCACATAATAAGCAAAATTGAATTTCGAGTGGGCCACCTCATTGAAGTGGAAAGTGTTCACTTTTGAAATCACAATTTCCTTTGTTCATTAGAAATCAAAACTAGGAGCACACTTATGACGTGAATTTTTGGGTTCCAAGTCAAATCACTTTGTTTCTGTTTGTAGATGCCAAAACAAATATTAAGGAACTTGCATCCAAACATATAAACCGAATTAAATCTCTTCTCTCCACTACTTGGAGGAACACTTCACGTGAATTTCCGGATTCCATGTCAAATAACTAATATTAAGGAATTGACATCCAAACATAAAAAAAAGAATATTCTTGCCTTACAACTCTTACTAGAAACTACTGCCTATTATAGATTTACGTCTCTTCTCAAAGCGCTACCCTTCATTTATACTACTCTTGGCTTCAATAAAGCTTCATTTACATTGCAGTATATTGCTATGTGTTAAGTCCATTTCCTTGAATTGGTTTATAACTCTTAAAACACATTAATTATATACAAATTAGTGTGTCATCCACTAGATTCCAATTAAAATTCATTATACATTATCTGTCAAAATGTAAAAGCTTTAACGCCAATACTTTGTTTACGTTGCTTTCTTATTCATGACCCGCAACCTTTCTTTTGTCAAATGAAGAAAAGAGAGTGAGATTTCCTGTAAAATTCTACATTAGGCGACCAAAAATTGCCAAATTTAAACTCGAACATGGATATTCATGAAAATAATTTGCTCCAATATTTGATCTACCATTAACAACACTTCTAAAATAGGCATCACCTAATGGTATCGAAATACATGAGTATTTTCCTTCAAGCTTGCTCCTAGATAATCCCATCCACGAGAGCATAAGAACCATCACTTGTCCCCTATATAACTGAACGCTTCAGTTTCCAAGCATAAGAACCATCGATTGTCCCCTATACTATAACACTTCAGTTTCAAAGAAACCCTACTAACGTCCATTCTCGTTGAAATTCAATGAATCAATAGAGCTTGATAACATAAGATTATCTAAATACCAAATCCCATTTTTGTAAAAACCTGAATAAATCAAATTAGCCACCTCCTTTGACTCCATCCATCAACCCTATATTTTCATAGGAAGATAAAACAATTCTTTGTGGAATGACCACGGAGGTTCATGAGACGGGTTAGAAATTATTATTCAGTGTAATGAAATTCTCGACAATGGATAAACTGATTTCTTCAAAAAAGTTTGTAATTTGCAAATGCTTTGAACATCCTTCCTCTATACATTTACGCAAGGATCTTGTCATTGCATAAAGTTCATAGATAAATAATATCAACCCTTACAAAGCAATGCCACAAAAGTGAAAGTACTTGCACTAAGGACTTTTGAGCCTCATGCAAGGGTCTTCAACACATCTGAAAGTAGAATTTGCTCTACAGTCTTGATTAAGGAACAATAAGACACTTCTAGATGAAAACAAATTTCTGCCAAAAGCATTACCATCACTGGTTTCTTATTAAGAATTGCAAAGGGAATTACTTAAATTGCATCAATGTAGCATATAGTAACAGTGTTTTCTTGCCAATGCACTAGAGTTTTTAAGTAGATTGAGTCAAATAAAACAACTTAGCACAAGTTATCTCTCAAAAAGGCACAGAGAATGCCTTATTCAAATGCCATGGTACAAGTAAAATTGTCGTAAATAGCTGACAAAATTATCAATGCTGCTAAAGCATGAAAAAAACAGACAGTGATACCCTAAAGATTGAAATGTGGTAATCAATGTAAATATCTCGAGTTCATTATCGAAGTAAATCACCATTTCATGAAAAAATTAACCATAGATATATCATCTGACAAAGAATTGATAATCAAAACATGATAGCAAAGGACTTCCAAGAAGTTATCATAGAAAGAGTTCTCAACTTGTCATGGCCCATAGCAGATCCTTGGAGAGAATTCCAATACCAAGACCAAAAAGATCAAAAGAAAAGATGTGAAAAACATATTGAGGGAGAAAACTGGACAGCACGATGTTCATCAAAGCCGAGTCTTGTAGACCATTAAATGTATGCTCGCAAATTCCTCGTGTTTTGTGCTTTCCTTTCACATTTTGTTAACCCTATGGGCAGGGATTTCTAAATCAACCCTTCCTTCTTATATGCACAGCTGTTGAAGTGCAATAAAACACATAAAATCTTAGAATTTCATTCCAAAGGTTTCCACAAGGGAGATGAAATATTCGCATCCCCTTTTATGCTTATATAAGAAAAATATCCTAAATCGTGTGAACAGAGGAATCATTTTATTTTTATAAGATACTCCAATGATCCTTTCCATTGAGAAGACCTTATTGTGGTGTATATCATGAATACCTAGGGTACTCGTAGTTGACTTGTCACTGGTATCAAAACCTAATGTAAGGTTTATTTTGGCTCCGTGAGAATACTTTAGCTGTTTCCCTCTGACAGCAAAAGGAAATCTACACTGATAAGCTGATGGCCGCCATTGCTCAGTCTGTTCTGAATTCTCAAGCTTACAGTGCAGTTTGCATTTTTCTAGAGGTTCACAAAGCCCTTGTGGAAATTCATTTGCCATGAACCAAATAGTTTATTTTCAGCCAGCCCAAGAGGCAAGATTTTTCATGAAGTTAGCTGGACCATGGAGCTTACAAAGCCCGTTGATATTTAACCCAAGGGCGCAATCATTACTCTATTTGTCCAACATATTGATCTGTTGACCACATACTTTATTTGTATGAGTAAATGAAAAGTGTTCAGCTGATTCATATATTCGACATGTTGAGTATATATGTCTGTCTTAAAATACCATTTACAAAGACATTAAGCATCTTAGTAAGTACCAATAATACATCAAATCATTAAATTAAATAATACTGAAAACAAACTATTCAGAAGTTATCATGTGGTTGGATATTCTTTGGTTTGGATTTTGAATAAAATGTTTGATACAATGAATGCTTAAAAGACCAATAAAAATTCATTCTTGTACGTTTAACCATGCTAAGATACAAAACAAATCAAAACAAAATGGCTTCAACATGTGGTACCAAGTTTGAAAATGAAGAAATACTACCTCTGCCTGTGGAGCATAGTATGGTGCAAAAGCCGGAACAACATGAACCCGTGGTTGATCTTTATCTTCCCAAACTTTTAGTCGATCATCAATTACCATTGCCATCTTGGGATGGCAGATACCATCATGAAAGACATTAATCAAAGACTTCCTTAACCCTATTTCATAAGAAGAAGAGAGGGTAATATATGAATGAAAACCATAAGACGCATAATGTTTAAAATTGTAAACTGTAAAGGAGACCAAAACTACAACACAAATCTATTGAAGTCTTCTGTGTGCTCAAAAATCTGACTTGAAGACCAAAATGGACACAAAACTCTAAACCATAGACATTACAAAGACCTTAAAAATGTACAAAATTTGAGATCCACTATATGAATTCCATACCTGGCTTCACGCAGAGTACACGATCAAGGAGCTCTATAGGATTGATTAAGCGTGCCTCGCCATCTAGGAGCCTCCACATCTCTAGCGCATAATCCCTTTCTGACATGGTACAAATATAAACTTCAAAACGTTTGCGCCCCTTAAAGGTTAAATAGGATCTAAGATCATCCCAAGCTGGCCGTAGCCTAACAAGAACACTAGTATCTCGGACCTGAAAATGAGGGAACAGTCATTTTAAGTCACCTTAGAAAAATGCCTGACCTAATGATACCACAGATTTAATTATAATTGATGCAGAGCCAAAAATGCCGGTATACTAGCTACTCGAGTAGAAACCCAATTGCAGTAAATTTTAAATTGCACATCATCTATATAAAATTAGTTACATGCAAAATGATGTAAGTACAGAATTATACATTAAATAATTAAATAATCTGGTTGCATTACCAGATAAAGCAACCAGAGAACCAAAGGCAAGAGAAGCAAAGAAAGACGGTTTTTAAAAGTTGCATTTTGCCTGGCAAAATAGTTCACACTTTAAAATTACTGCTCCAAACATTCATCACAAAGAAAGTTGTGCTTAATATGTTTTACATGCTAATGCAATTACACAACCAACCCATGTTTTAATTACTTAAATGAGAGTACCTCTAATTCACAGTCAAATAATATTAACAGTAAATACACACACGACATCAAAGGAAATCACAAGACACTTTAGTGTAAACACGACACGGGCATTAAAATCAAGTGATAACCTACTTTACAATCAAAACATTCATAAAAATACTTACACTAGGATTGATTCGCGTCAAGATCATATTTTTATCCTGCATTCTAATAAGTGGTCGAACAATAGGATGCCCTTTGTCAGATTGTGGTGGGACAACCTCAGATTCAGCTTTGATCAGCTTTCCATTATCAAAAACTTGATCAGTATCAGCATATTGTTTCAAAATTGCCTTGTCTTCTTGGTATCGCTTTAACTCAGCCATCATTCCATATGCTCGCTGAGGATCAATCTCAGCTCCAATCTTGCGCTGGAGGGCATCAATGCGGTCCTCAAAGGATCGCAATGTATTAGCAACAATGAGTGTTTCATCCAAATCAAAAACAATTGCCAAGCACCTTAGGTTAAGCATTCCAAGACACGAATTGTACATTCCTGAAGGCACGTGATATCCCCAAAAACAAGGCAGTTGATCACGCCTAGTTTTTGAATGCATAGCCACTAAATGCAGCTCCCTCCCTCCAACTGGTACAATAGCAGTCTGCAAATTGACAATAAACATCTCAAGATGGGAGAGGAAACCACTAAACAAAAAAGCTCATGTAGATGGTATTTCAACTTTTTCTGATCACTTATGACTTTGCATGCAAATTCATAATCAAATGAGAACTGACATGCATAGATGAATGCAGCTAAATATAGTTCAAATTAAATATTACATCTTAAGAAGAAAGGAACAATTCTAAACAAAAATTAAAGCTCTAGCATGGAGGAATGTTTAGCAGTCAACATCCTGCTAAATTGGCATAGCAAAGTGGAAAGTCAATATGCATTTACTACCCATCCCTGGATTCATATTTAAAGCTTGCAAAGGATAGTTGCATCTTTCTACACAAATCAGTTTTCAAATTTATTCATGTTGCTAATACAATACTTGACTTCTGACATCAAGAAAAAGAATACACAAAACATACAATTTGAAAGGAGACTTTCAGAAACAAAGTCTGCAAAACTAGACACCCAATACCATCACAAGGTGTTCAAACTCGATCGAAATTTCGTAATACAAAGTTTGCAACGTGCATAATTAAAATACTAAACTAAATACATAAGCAGCACAACATTCTACAAGAATTTAGCTTATTATGCTCACTAGCAATCTGTCTAGATGCAAAAGATCGTTTGTATGGAAAGAAATGGACTAATTAGAAATATACTAAGTGCAAAGAGTACCTTTGCTTCTCGTAGGCATGTCATGTAGAGTTGTTTTAGAGGTGACTGATCAAATTGAGGCTGTTGTTCCTTTATCTCTATTTTGATGAAAACCCCGCCAGATGTAATAGTGTGAAGTACTGCTAAAGGCGCACATCTCTCACTGCCGGGTGAAAGATGGGATATCCTAATCACCTCCTTCACTGTATCCAACAAGCCCAAATCCTCATGCTGAGGCCAAATGTTCACTTCTCCCAAGCGAGCATCTCCATAGTAAAGGATGGAGTTAAAAGACTCTATAGCCATGTTAACAGAAACCCAAAGCTGCCCAACAGTCTCTCTAAGTTCACAGATCCGGGATAAAAGAAATTGAATATCCTCCAATGGATGTGGTGTACAAACCCCACATGTACAATGTCAGTTCTACACCCTCGCCAGTCCACCCTAGCATTATGTTCTTGACATTCACATTAAAAAGACTCCCAAACTTGTAGCACAGCACCTCCAAATGGGGTTAACATAGAACAAAATCCTGAATAAAGATACACTCTATAATTGTCCCAGCATATCAAGCTTCCCAGAGTCACATCTGACCATTATCAATCCCATGTTTTCTAATGTTTAAAAAGTGACAACATTTGGCCTGACAGAAATCACCACCTTGCTCTAAAGGGAAAGGGTAAACTTATTTAACCTACTTTGTCTTCTGGACCAACTGACCCAAATGTTGTATTTTCAAGGAAAAGGTTGGTATTTTTCATAGGTTAGAACGGTACACTTTCCTGTTAACGAAACAACCAGAATATGTGCCACTTGAAATGACCTAACTCCTGCTAAAAAATAAGCCCACTTGTACCAGAGACCACATAAATTTTAAAAACCATCTATGGTTTTTAATGTGGATTGAAAAAGTTCTTTTATTTGAAACCCACTTAGCCCTAAAACCCAATTGATACTCTGTTCTTAATGCTTTCTCAAATTGTCTCGGCTATTCACTTCCAGTGAAACAGGATCACATAATTTGTCACCACCCTAGTTAACCCTAAGTCAGCTTTGCGAGTACGAGTCTGTTTCAGTAAATGGGCACTGGTAGAATCGATTTATTGTTGCTGCCAAGATAAAAAATAATCCCTAGGACTAACGAAGACTTTGCATTGGTATAACAAGCTCTCTGAATCATAAGTTCATTATGAAGTTCATTTTTTCAGCAAATGTTTCATGTGGGTTCTGTTCCTCCAATGTGACCTAAAAGGAATTCGAGGGTTTGTAAGCCCGCGACTAGGGTTACCCCTCCCGCAATATTTAAAGCTCCCTACCCTCCAGATCAGCCCATGCGAAATAGTTTCACAAATGCAGCCAAAACATTCGCAGCGGAATTGGGGAAAAAGGAGACAAGGGTTTGCGATGCAATTAAATCCTCTTCCCTTCCTGATAATCTCTCTTCTTCAACTAAATATATAGGTATATTTTGATGTTTATTTTCGTCTCCCGCACAATAATTAAATTGGGTATTTTCTCATGGCTTCAAAACTTAAATGCCTTTACCAATTTGAAAACCCTCGAGAAAAAACCCTCAAATTATGGCTTCCTGCAATGGTAGATATATTGCCGTCTATTGACGTGAGCTTACTGCCGACGTGATCGGATGGCCCGTGGGTGCTACAATTGTTGACGTTAAATGAAAAAATTTACGGATCCTGACGGGAATGTCCACCGTCATAAACAGCATTTAACGGTCTACATTTGAGTCGTTCAATCCTCTTTTTCTTTCCTTTTCAATGATAAGGTCCTAGTCCTTTTTTCTTAGTCATAGACTATTCGAGTAATGAAAACCTTCGCCAACCGTGTGAGTGTTTTTATTTTTGGTTTTTATTTTTTTTATTTTATTTTTAATTCAAAGTAATGGTTAAGCATATTTATCAGAGTTACAACTGCCGTTGTGTATAATATGTACTAGATTGTTGTGTTTTTAGGGTATGTATCATAGTATATGGCAAGTATGATAAATAAAAAATTTATTTATTTTGTTTGATCCAAGACAATATACGAGTGAATTGTATACTTCTCTTTTTAGATGTAATTACAATATACAAATGTGCAATAAAAAGAGCAGTTTTGAAATGTGTGTATTCCAATAAAATAACATACAATCTCATTGTCCGAAGAGGAGATTGTGTGTAGATAGCACATCACTCATCGGACAAAGATATCCCTCACAAGAGCATGCGGTGGGGTTTAATCTTAGGAGGAGTATATAAAAGGTTTTCTTGAAGAGGGGTGTGTAGTTGATAAGAGGCAATAAATAGTCTTTTAGGGCACAAGTGAACATGAGGAAAGCAATTCAAATCTCCACACAATTAAGGTAGGGGATGTCCACAACAATAAATTTTAGCCAAGGGTTCCTATGCGAGTCCCACAAAGATATGCTCCCAAAATATTGTTTTGTCATATGTTTACAAATATTTATCTAAGGTATGCATTGGCAAAAGCAACACACTCCCAAGTGAGTAATTCTTACTCGAAACAAACCACATCCTATATGAAGGATCAACTAGAGGGGAACAAGGATAGCACATTCCCACTAAAATGGGGTGGGACATATATCAAAGTGATACACAAAAACAACATATTGGGAAAAAAATAAAAGAGCTCGCAAATAGAAGTATTTGAAAATAACAAGATTGGAGACATTAAAGTGTTAGAGGAATAAAGGGTTGTCGGTTTAGATGGGGTAATTGAACCTCGAGTAGAAACGAACCTACGGGGACCACCGATGGGAGGGATGTCGCATAGGGGTTGTTAATCCCCTTGGACTACATAATGTAGCATCCCATAGGGAAGCTAGTTGTCTACCTGTGTCTTAACCCCAATCCTTACAAAGGCACCACATCGGCATATGTCAAGATATTTATGGGCTAGTGTTTCAAACACAAGGGAAAGATTATACATGTGAATGCAAAGCAATATGAAGGGATTTTAAGGCACGGGAAAATGCGAGCAATGTTAAACAAAATTGTAATTATCTTACCTAGGATAGCCCACAAGCACCCAAAGATCTACTATTGAAATGTAATAAATGTAGGTAGTGCAAGCAATATGGCGGGAAGGGGCGAGGAAAATTGAATAAAATACTACAAGCAAGATCAAAACTAGAGTAGTTAATAAAATAATACCCTTAAATCGGACACTTTATCAAGTAAAAATGAGACAATGTATAAGGGAAACATTATTTAGCTCTAAAGGACAAGAGGAGTGGAAAAGAAGAAAGAATGGGAAATTATTATATTGAAAAAAATGAGAATTATGTATACTTAAAAATAAATAGAAGGGGGGAGAGAGGGGCAAGAAATCAAAGAGCTATATAACCCCGATCCAAAACTCCAGGGTTTTGGGATTAAAGGACATAATAGCAATTGTGTTATATGTAAACAAAAACTATCTCCGAAAAGAGATGTATATCGCTCGAAGACCGTGATTACAATAGTTATCTCTATAAGGAGATGTGTGTCCTTCCCTTTCGAGTTACATATACTTATATACCTAATTATGGAAATATGAAGAGACATCTAGAAGAATGTGGAAGGTCACCAATCTCGAGGGAGACAGTTGGTTCATCTTCCATGAATTACATATGTGAAAAATCTTGCAAAATTATTATTTTTAGACAACACTACAAAAATTGCATTTTTAGGCCTTTAGAAGTGGATTTCAGGGTCAAACTTGATAAGCATAGTTTTTCACCTTTTCACCATATTCTACGTGTTCCAAGCTTTCCGACACATTTTGAACAAAGTCAATCGGAGCTACAATGCAAAAGTTATGACTTTTGGAAGTTGCCCTACTAGAATTGCTTCCTGGATTGTTGTCTAGATCGGCATGACATCAATACTACCAATATGGTCACTATACCTATATGTCAACAAGCTAATGAACATGAAAAGGAGACTTGACATTTTAGAAGCGAAGGAACAATTAAAGGGAAACAAGATGAAAGAAAACACATAATCCAATTAGGAGTTAACAAGATAAAATAAATTACTCAATGAGCAAGTAAACAACCTACGGAATATGTTAGAAAAGTAATGTGATGCCCCTCTATTTCAGTCCTTGATCGTTCATTGATGGATCGGATAAAATAAAATAAATAACAAACAAGATTCCTCAACCTTGGAAAACGTATTTGGCATGTGTGCAAGTAAGAGGGGGACTTTTTCAATGTTTGAATTTTATGTTTAGATTATCTTCAAAACGCTTAAATGGCGGTCTTATGTCATATTTATCCCGAACTCCAACCTTGTATGCATCCTTCTAGCATGAGTCAACATTAGCTTGGAGATCATGCAATAGATTTGGCCTATACAAGGCATGCATTGTTTGACAAATGATCAAAATTGTGCTCTCGTGGACATTCGCGATTGTTGGACCCACACAAACTAGGTTTGTTGAAAAGGCCTTGAAATCATTAAAAATGGCAATGAGCGGGTTCCCAACCCGATAATTTTAATTAAAGCAATCCACCAACCTATACCGAATGGGAGTTTTAAAGAAGGGTACTTGCATCCATCAAAGCAATAGGGACGAAAACTTTGTCGGATGTTGTTGATTAAACTAAAATGGACAATTTGTAATCTAATTTGATGTTATAGAAGTAGTAAATAAACGACAATAAAATGTTGTAAACACACCCAAACAACTTAGTAAACAAAATGTGAAACCTTAATGTGCAAAGACGGTTAAGAAGGCCTTAGCTGATTCGCGGGACTATGTCGCAGTGGGAGACCAAATAGACAGGGAGGAGGAAACCACCGCACATGAGCTCGGGAAAGTGCATATCTCGAGTTGTCGCGGCGGACCGAGATGCCTAGAGAAGGATAGGAGTACAGGGTCACCACGGTTTGAGATCCGGCACTGCGGTATGCGGAAATGACCATAAAACCTCCTTTGAGGTGTCGTTAAATGATCACATGTGTTCGCTTCCTGTCACGTGAATTTCACTAAACTTTTTGGATGTTAATGCAAGTCGAGATGTAGGAAACACCTGCAAAACCCCAAGCAAAGCATCAAACCCCTAAAAAGAAAGATGCATGTGAAGGGGTCGGTGTCCTCAGCTGCTAAATGGATGGACTTATCACTGAGTGTTGCACTACATCTCAGACCCAATGTAGTTCTAGGTGTGTGTGTGTGTGTGTGTGTGTGATTGTGTCCTAGGTGATCTTGTAGAATAGTCATACTTTGTGAGTAGCGAGCAATAACTAGATGTAGAATGTAAATAAATGGTGCATGGAATAAAATAAACTCCCCTCCTATGAAGTGTGATGCAGATGAACCAACCTTTGTCCCTTGTGATGGAGCTAGATGGATGCAATGGAGCAATATAAGCCTTTGATGGATGCAACCTTAGGTGATGATAGTAAGTGTTTAGTGCTTGGTCCCTCATTATGGTCTCATAAATTTATATTTATATGTTTTATTTATCTAATTTCGTAATTAACCCCAAAAAGATCGACCACCAAAAAGATAAAAAGTTCAAACGGCTAGAAAGTTCCCAAAAAGTGAGAGGAAAGTGCACATAGGATCAGGGCACAGGGCGCCCACTCGAAAATAGGAAAGACGCATTATGATAGTACGAGACTAGGCAAGCATGGGTGCAAGACTGAAAGTGACGACAGAAAGCAAATCAAAATGGCCAAAGACATGGGTTAATTAGTACTCTTTTTCACTCAAAACCATATGAATAGTAGTATGAGGTTGGGACTAAATATTTACCCAAAATGCATGATTTAGTGTCTCGTAGTTGTGGGTGCAAGGACTACAACAATAAAAATATATTCAAGATACGTTTGTGGAACAAGTCCATGGAATTGCTCAATAAATCCAAACAACAAGTGTAAAAACAAAAGCTCACAACCTATGATGGCTTCCTCCGCTTTCATGGGTTAAAAAATGGTATTTTTTTCAAAAGGACTCGACCATTTATTTAATTAGATTATTTTGGGTTTTGGTCATGTTATCTCATTTTAGTGATAACAACTAAAATTGAGATAACCACAGTAAAATTTTGGAGAAATCTCTTAAATTTCCCTTTGAGAGAGATTTTCAAGTTTTCGGGCTTTCACTGCATGAAAACATGTTCTTTACATGCATCATGTCTCATGTTTCTAAAGCTTGAAACCCGAATTGACTAAGTCCTTTGTGTCAGGTTTTCGGAGGTTCAAAGCATCGAACATGCTTTGCCTATCACATGTTTCATGTTCCATGTTCCCAAAACCCACAACCCGAAACAAAGCCAATGTGTCAGGTTTTGAACTCGGAAGCATCTCAACATCTCATGCTTCGTGCCTCATGTTTCCCGAAACCCGAAACCCGAAATGAACTAAATCCTTTGTGTCGGGTTTTGGAAGCCCCAAGCATGATGACATGTCATTAATGTCTAGTTGTCTGGTAGTTGGCACACGTGTCAGTGAGGTGTAATTAATGCTAGGGTTTTATAAATAGTCAATTTTTACATGTCATTTGTTACTTTGTATGATTTTGATGCATTGGATTTATGTGCATGCTTCTTCCTCCTCCAAACCCGATTGAGCTTCTTGATCAATTTTGTGATCCGTCTTCGATTATTTTTGAGTTTATTGAAGGTATTTCTCTCCTCTTTCTGCTTTTATGCTTTTTGGGGTTATTTTTGAGGTGTTCATAATGGAGTTTCCATTTCTTTTCTCTTCCTTCTTGGTTTAGGGTTTTGGGTTACTTTCTTTGTTTTTATTTACATTCCCATAGAACCTCTTGTTTGGAATTCACCCTTAGGGTATTTGTTTATTTTCCCATAGATGGTACCCTATAGTTTTCAAAAGGGTTAAAAAATTCCTAACTAGCAACATGGTAGGGATTTTTCATGTCCTGACATCGTAGAAATCCGATTGCATTTGTTTCGGGTTTTACAGGGTGTCCGACATCATATGAGTTCTACCTTTGTTTGGGATTCTCCAGGTGCTTGACATCCCCCAAGTTCCGCTCTGTGTCGATCTCTCAAAGTGTCTGACAGTCTTTGAATTCCACCTTTGTATCGGGTTTTGCAGTGTGCCTGACATCCTCTGAACTCCACCAGTGTTTCGGATCTTTCTTGGTGTTTGACACACCCTAACCTCGACATACATTTCCCAGTGTATCAAGTTTTGTAGAGTGCTCGACATCTTGCTTTCTCCGCCAGTGTTTGGTCTTGACACTCTTGAGTTCCAGTGTGTGCCGGACATTATCACCGCTTCGACATCATCCAAATTCCGCTAGTCTTTCGGGTTTCTCAAGGTGTTCACACAATGTTTCCCAACACACACAATCCAATCTGTTAGGTTTTTGAGGCTACTTTGCAAGTTTCAAAACCTGAATAGTAGGGTGGGTCTGTTCACTTGTCCAACAAACATCCAGACCCGATTGCTCTTTCAGGCATTTTCAAGACTCCTCATGTCGGACCCTAGCCCATCTAAGGATAAGTCAGATAAGTCTGGAAAGATGAAGTACAAATATCAGAAGACATATTCTTCTTCTTATATAAGTTGTAATTATGACATCTAGGACATAGAGCTTGGCAATATAGACATGGAAGACTTCTGGAAAAGGATTGAGGATTCTTCTCAGAATTCATGGATGAAGTCAATAGTCGGCAGCAGTCTCCCACTCGCAACAGGGTTTCCAATATCAGCCCAATGCCCTGAATTCATTCTGGCATGTGCTTCTCACTATGACTCAGCCTCCCGCTCAGTGAGAAATCAAGCAAGAGATTCTATAGTAAAATTAGACAGAGATTACTTCGATCAACTCCTAAAGTTTCCCAAATTTACGAATATGTTGATTTAAATCTTAAGTCAACAAAGAAAGCTTAGGATAAAGATCAAGAAGACTGCATCAAGCACATGAACAAGAAATTCTTGATCAAGGCTAAGCCAACTATTTCTAGGTTTCCTAAGTCGGTCCCTAGAAGTGATTTTATACTTGAAGTCAGTGATATCATCACCCTACTGAGCCGGTTATTTGGGCTCCCAGAGTCAAAATAATTCCAAGGGTGGATGTATCAGTTCATGGTCATCATAAAGAAGAATGACCAAGGGATTGATTGGGGCACCTTAATAAGTGATGAGATAGACTCTCAAATGAAAATGGTCTTGTCTACTGGCAAGTTCTACATGATGTTGTACGTCACCTATGCAACAGCAGGTATGAGAAACTACCTGGGGTTGGATGTAAAAGGGAACCGAACAACTGAGCATATATATCGGTACTTCCCTCAGTTGACAATAAAAGGATTTGAAGATCAATTTAGAAGAGTGAATGATGCCTTCTTTTATGAAAATATTTGCAGTTGACCCTGAGCTGAGAAAGAGAAGAGTTTTTGATGAGGCATGGGCGGAGGTGTCAAAGTGGGTTTGCATCTTTTAAAATTTAAGAAGTTCACCTATCTTCAGGTGGTAAAATTCCAGGGCAACCCTTTCCATTTGCCCAGGTTTCCAGTGACAAACTCATCCTTATGGA
Source organism: Taxus wallichiana var. yunnanensis (assembly GCA_018340775.1). Classification (NCBI taxonomy): domain Eukaryota; kingdom Viridiplantae; phylum Streptophyta; class Pinopsida; order Cupressales; family Taxaceae; genus Taxus; species Taxus wallichiana. The sequence goes on from CM031235.1 coordinate 805,482,218, forward strand.
GTTAGTCAAACAATTGTTGGATTTCCACAAGTTCTAACAAAGCAGACACAAGGCCGTTGTCTCCTTCCCGATTTCCATTGGAAGGTACACATGTTCTACAAGTGGTGGTGGCGCACGAACTTTAGGACAAACTAAAGAAGCATATGAAGTTCAGAGAGGGATTCGATATTCGAGGAGTCCTTAAGTCGTATGGAACCTTGTATCTGCATGTGCCCCATGTAGAGGACATCTGGGTTGATCTTCGAGATGAGGTTGTCATCTGAAGAAAAGACAATAGCAGACTGACTCTTGAAGAAATCCAAGCATTAGATCTGGCTGATATCCCAGAAGGCACCACGGATAATGAAAGTGTCTTGGAACCTAGGTATGAATAGTCAAATGGAGATCAACTTGGATTCCCAGCCATCGATTGGTTTGTTGCTGAAAAGGCTTCTATCACCGAGAGAGCTGCTCAAACCCTTGTTTCGCACTAAGGCATGGCTCATTTCTTGGGGAATGAGTTATAAATAAAAGAGCTTTTCAAAGATAGCTACTCTAGAAGCGGGACCCTCCAAGGGAGAAAAGGAAAAAGATAAAATCCCTACCAAGAGACAAATAAAGTTCAAGTTTGTTAGGAAAGGAGATAAGCTAGGGCCGAATCATCTGCTACTCCAACACAAACAGTTGAGATCTTGGATTCACCTCCTCCTCCACCTCGGAACAAGAAGAAATTCTTTCAAAATCGAGGTTAGTCAACCTCTTATTTCCCCTTTTGTTGATTTCTCATCGGAAGTAAGCCTTTCTCTTGCTTCTCAAGCTTTGCTTTAGAGTCTTTACCCTCTCTCCCCTATCTTCCTCATCACATATTTCAATGCCACTCTCATCACCATGGTTAGCATTTTCTCTTATCTCTCTCCTCTCTCTGCTAGACCTACGATGGCCATTGAAATGCCTCCTCCTTCCACACCTTCATTCCTGAATCTATCTCCACGATCACCACACTTGTTGTCGTCACCACTCCACAGATAAATCTTCCTCCACCTACTGATGTGACCGTAACACCTCCAATAGGGGCAAATCCTTCTGTTGTACCTCAATGGTTACTTGATCAGACCCCAAGAAAGAGGAAGGTGGTAGTTCCCCTACCAACCTTCGACTTCAGTTCACTCAAGGCCTCTCCTGCCAAATGCCAGAAACCTAAAACAGTTTCAAGGGTTTCAGTAGATGCCTTAGGGCATAAGTTTGCAGAGATTGCCACTCTCACTGCCCGACAAAACCAAGGAGGACATAGTAGCTTCTGATTATTAGATTACAAGGGTGGATCTGGGAAGGGTAACAACAGAAGGGGCACAACAAGATGCACAAGATGCCATGAATGTGCTGTGCCAAAAGCTGAAGGAAACAAAGGTGAGCAGGGATGAGCTAAAAGAGAAAGTGGAACAGTTGACAAAAGTATTGCTTAAGCTCTCAAAGCCCTCTCAGTCAACCCCATCATCTTCTACTCCTACTCCTATCAGGTTTGACTTCTCATTAGTGCATGTTATTGAGAAGGGGAGAACGGTGGATGAATGGATTCAGAGGTTACTCCTTCAAGGAAGGAAAGTCATTGATGATATAGTAGAGGTATACAAATCCTTGGAGGAAATGAAAAAGGATGGTGACAAGATGAATGATGAATTTTCACAGGAGGCTGAAACCTCGAACTAACTTTGGAGGCCCTCAATGCACTGAAGCAAATTCCATCTCGGGTCTTAGTGGAAGAAGGAGTCATTCCACATGGGGATAAACACTTCCAGCTAACCAAGGCTATTAGGTTCAAGATAAAGATTCTTAGTGAAGCTTGTAGCAAGTTGAGAGAATCCAGGATCAGTTGATTGACGCCACCAACGATATCGAAGAAGAGTTGTTCAAGATCTTTCCCAAAGTATTGGATGAAGGCGCAACCATTCTACCTGTTGATGGTTTCTATAAACAAATTTAGGAATCGATCGAGTAAGAACTAGCTTCCGTCTTTGATCTGAGTGTCATTGATAAATTTATAAAGATCGAGAATGTTTTGGAATCACTGAGAAAACTTAATAAGAGATTGAAGAAACTTCCTGGCAAACACAAGTGACACATAGGAAACTTGCGAGGTTCTAAGTGATTATTCTAGTGCACCAGATGAAGCTGAAATGCAAGGCATAATCCGTGGAAGTTTCAAGAGTTTCGAGACAAGCAGGCGTCATTGGAAGAAGACAAGGATGAGGAAACAAAATAAGCAATGATGTTACATGTCATTTCCTTCCAGAAATTGACATGTCTTTTTCATTTCCGTTTTGTCACATAGGAAGCAAATTTTGACTTGTTCTCCTGTGTGAGAGTCAAGCAAAATAGGACTCTCATTTAAGAGACTATTTTCTAGGATTTATCCTATTTTCTCTTTGTTCTCTCTATTATAAATAATGGATGCTTGTGCATTCCAAGGGGAGACTTTTTGAATATTAAGAGCTATTGTGAAGAAGAAGAAAAACTTTGTATTTTCTTTTTAATCATTGAAGAATAGAAACAGTGTTATTTTACAAACTTTGTGTTGTGGGATTCATCTATCTTGAGAAGATTGTTCTTACGTCCAAAATCTTGAGCTATTCTTTGTTTAGTGTTCTTGATCATTTTAATTGTTTCAGAATATTACACTCATTATCTAAAACTCGTATAAGTATTTCTTGATTTGTGTTTGCTTGAAAGAAAATACGTTCCTCTCATTCCCTTCCCACTTTGTTTTGTCTATAATATTTTCCCTTCTAATTCTTCCTAATCTAAAGATTGTAACATCTCCATTTCATGTTGATATGGATTTTGGGATTGTATCCCAACCCCAATGGTTAGAATAGTGTGGATATTGTATATATTATTTCTTCTGTGTTTTAGATTAGTAATAAACAGGCAGCCTCACCTGTCTTTGAGGAGGGATTTAATCCCACGTATCTGTGGTTGAACCTCATATTTTGGCCTGACAAAATATCCAACCAACAGTCCTCTATAGGAGCCTTGATGAATAAGATAAGAAATTCACTCAAGAATAAGATTAAAAGGAGCTTTATGAGGAGCTCAAAGATTTGAAAGTGAAGTTTTTTTAGCACCTATCAAACGTATGTTGGGTCTTCCTCAAGTATCGACCAGGGGCATTGTTATTTGGGAAATTTTTCTCATCCATAGTTTATGTTGCAGTCATGTGCCATATTCCTTCCAAATATGTCAAAATGGAGTTTATATTAGGTTGGAATCCATGTCGACCTAGTAAAAAGTGGATTTTGTTGTTGTTTTATTATTGTTACACACCCGAGAAGTCCTATAGGTAGGATTTGGAAGCATGCACAAGGCATGCAAGTTTTTTAATAAAATGTTTAAATATGGGTGGGCTCATGGATCACCAGACTATGGGATCTACACACAATGGGTTGGTTGAAAATGCATTGGAAACTTTATACAAGATGGTTGACATGTATGAAGCAACCCCCTCATCCTCTAGTAGAATACTCCCACCTTGTGTCGAGATGGGAGTTGTAGAGTAGGCCATGTTCATTCAATGAAGCATAATGGAAAGGATTGATTTATGTTATCATAGTTGCAGTGCCTTGGTAGATAGGTTTGTGAAATGTGGAAGTATTCAACCGGTACATGAACTATTTAATAAAATTCCTTCAAACAATAAACAAAAATAGCCATGGGGACTACATCAACTGCAAGACATGTTTGCAAAATGTGGAGGCCTGTATTGTTTGAAAAATGTCCCAAAGGGGTTTGGTCATATGGAATTTAATGGTTTTAAGACGTGCACTCGAATGGAATGGTGAAAGGAGTTGAAACACATGCAATGTACATGAACCGGTGAATGAATGCCTTGAGGTGGACTTGGTTTGGGTGCGTTAGGCTTAGAGTTCTTGACACCACTTCTTTGGATAACATGCATGGTTTTCTCACTATTTCAAGCATATTTTCACATTTATAAGTTTTTCCTTCCTCTGTAGTTCAAATATTTAAATGAAGAAAAAGTATAACTTTTGGATATATTTTGAAATGTTTATAGCTTGAAAAACATTAATTTTTTCTTTATTTGTTGTACATTCGAAAGAAGTATATTGAGTTTTAATATCACCCAAAATCACTCCATGTGACAATAGGAAACTTAGTTGATAAGTTAGGATAATGGAGACCTCCAAACGATAAGTTTGGTCTTGAGATTTTGTGATAACTTGTCAATTATACACTTTCAAAAGTTAATAAAGCACAATTTTCTTAGACACATAAAACACCCTTCCCAACCCCGTAATAAGAAAATTATGGTTTGAATATGTTCATTGATGATGTGGGATGCTACATCAAACTATAAAACGATTACAGACAACCATTTGACCAATTTGTGTCATGCATCTAGGAGCCCACTAGTCAATATCACAACATTGGGTAGCTACTAAAAGTTAAGAATTCCATTTGGTATTGGCTCATGGTTTTGGATCCGCATTGAGAAACATAGTTTTGTTACTTCAAACCCCTAGTTTTTCTCGAGGACAATCATGGTCAAATTTAGTTTCAATAAAATCACCTTGGAAGCATGTTTTGCAAAGGGGTTATGTAGGCCTCTAGTGCTTCGACGATAAGTTGTCTTGCACGATTATGACGAGTAACTCGGACAAGTGGCCGCAATTCAAACTTTGGTAGTTAGATTGAAGTTTTGTCAACTTATTGGTCCTCCTTATATATAGGAGAATAGATGAAACTTTTCATATGGTGTGTTTGAGTTTGAAAATGGTTATTCGAACCCAATTTCTAGGCATTTGGGCTAAATTGGACCTTTTAAACTTGTTGCAATATTAGAAAACTATTATTGAACCTTCTCTTAGCCGAATAACTATTGGAAAGTCTATTAACACTATTACATGACCCTATAGAAATCCTTTATGTTTCTTGTTTGGTCAAAATAACTTGTGGGTAATATGGTGTTTCTCTCTCTCTCTTCCTTTTTTTCTCTCTAGTTTGATAACGAAAAGAAATTGCTTCATGATTTTTACTCTCTTTTGTTTCGTACAAGTGTTTGAATTTCTTTGTAAATGGAAAATCATATATATGTGAAAAATTTTAGTCGTAGGGGAAAGCCATGCCAAGGTCTTTTTCGTTGACCATGTTTACACTAACTTGACAGTTGCAGGTAGCGTAAACAAGATTAAAATGGATGGTGGAAATCTAAGTTTAATGTTTATTATTGAAAATGTGTAATCAAGATGGAATTGAATAGTCTTCTATTTTATAAATAATACTTGTATTATTAAAGAAAGAAGAGCTCCTTTCATTGTGTACATGTGTTAAATAAAGTGATGGTGAAATGTTACTTGTAACCTACAATTCAATTGTATTGTAGAATAATGTATTTAGTTAACTATGTTAAATCCTCATAATTTTGTATATTGGTATGGTAGTGAGCTAAAACTTGAAAAGTATTTCTATCGTAAGCATGTAAATAAAAAAGTTTGGTCATTGATATTATGAATTGTGACGGTTCCTTGAAACCTTTTTACACCCTTTTCCACCTTGAATAAGAAATCATGTGTTTCCAACATAACATAGTTAGTGCACTTATCATCTTGCATAGCATTTTTTAATAGTAATTGGTAGATAGGAAGGCTAATATTTAATTGATATATGTTACAATGACATTCGATATGTAGTTGTCATGGTTGTCTTATAATGCACTCAAATCATGCTTCCTTGATAAAATATCTATGGTCAACCCTTCCTCTTCCCAAGGTAAAATATGTGAACTCTAGGTTATTTGACATATTGGGTATACACGAGACGAAAAAAATTGCATAGGGAAATTGGTTATTCCATTGAAGGGTGTTATAACTCCATTTGAATTGTAAGTGTGCTTGGTTATCTTAATTTCCACTTTAAAAAAATATTCCCTACCCACCATGGCCATGAACAAATCCCAACCTTCACGAAATAAACCACTTTCAAATTTGGAGAAAGATAGTGGCGGGTTATAGGTGTTGTGAGCAAAAATCAATATTCATATAAATTTCACCATAAGAAATAATGGGTGAAGATTTAATCCTAAGGGCCTTTTGTCTCTTCAAATAATTAATAAAGGAAACCATTAGGTGTGAAACCTTCATGAGGTTAGAATACCATTTATGCCCTATTGCTTACCCATGGAGGGTCATGTTCCTTTTGAATCAAGATGAATTAGTCTCTAGACCTCTTAATAGGATTTTAGTGGATGAAACCTCGATGTATATTTTCCTACCGCTTGGAATGGTGCCCTAGGGAAACCTTACATCGTTATATGTGGATTTTATTCTCTCTTGTAATATGTCTTCTAATACTTAGGTGGTCAAATATTAATGAAACAAACTTCTTGTGTGGGACTATGCCCTTTGGAGCTCCTAAATCTCTAAATGGGAAACTAAAGCTTCATCACTTTGCATTTGTCTTTTAACAATGTTAATGGGTGACTTAACTACACAATGTAAAGGTAGAAATAATACAAGTTAAAGAGAAGAACCTTGGAAATGTATGGTCTCTTAGAACATAAACACCTTGAATGTTATCTAGTGAATAAAATGAAAACATGATTGTAATATGAATAAAATTAAAGGAAATTACTCTTGATGAGCTAACACAAAGATGAGGAAACTCATAAATTATAATGGATGGTTTGATTATTGTTATAAGTGGGACAACATGGTGTGTTAACACAATGAAATCTAATTAAAAATCAAAATCTTGAGACCTATATGAATGATTGTTAAGAACTCAATCTTTCCTTCTTGTAGTCCTTTTACTTAGACTACACTTGTATGAGTGATTGTGGTTAACAAGGTCACCTTGTTCATGGAATGAATGTGCTCATGAGCCTTGGTTATCATTAACCCCTATTATTTACCAATGGATTAGAAGAATAAAATGTTATTTGTGAAATAGGTGCATAGTTATGGTTGGAAGTACCTCATCTCCCTCTTCTTTGAGGTTGCACTTATTGCCTTCACTTTAGTTCAATGAATGTATGAAATGCGTATAGTGCTAGTAGTGGAACTTGCTTAATTGAGGAATCTAACTAATGGGTCTAATTGTGACTATAGTGGAAAATGGTTGTAGATACCTGATATGTGTACCATCCTAAGGAATTGTTATGCCACACTTGGGAGGGATCAAACAAGGTAAAGTTTGTAAGGTTGCAAAGAATATTAGGTGACAATGACACCTCAAGGATTAAGGGATAGTACTTTCATACTCCTAAGTAGGGAGTTAAGCCTCCTTATCAATAGCTTGTGGAATAAATCTCCTTTAAAATTTATGTGAACTGTGTTGTCGCACACCTTGAACAATGGTGACATGTGTATATGTTATTACATGAGTTTTTCTTTGTTAATTGTGTTGTGGAATGACTTAGAATTTTATGTGAGAAAGGTAACGTAAACCAAGTTTGGTCTTACCCCGAGAGGACTTCCTATATGAATCCTTGTGGTATATAAGTGATCCTCTCTTCAACCTTTGCACATGTGTTAGGCTTGTGTGAAGGATCTCTTATGGAGGATTGTTTTGGTTTCTTCATGGCATTGGTGGAATTTTTCCTACTTAGTGTAGGTACAGTGTGCATTTTGGGTCACGTTAGATTGGCTTATAGACTTGGACCCGACCCTTGTGTTGTGAATCAAATTTGACTTTTTGATTTGAAAGGGGTAACATGAAAAATTATGGAATGTAATACATGATCAAACCCTAGAGAAAAATGAACCTCCTCTATTGTGTGGTATTGAGAGCCATGATGGTTGTAACCATGTTTCCACAAGGATATTACTCCTGAAATAATAACATGTGATGCATACAAAATTATGATGGTAAACCTTGGGTACATTGATTTATTGCAAAGGAAATTGTTAGTGTTATTTGTGTTCTGGTGAGTTGGGCTAATGTCTTTAGTGTTGCATTTATTAATGACCAAAAAATTACTAGTTTTTGGTGACATTTTGAGTGGTAAAATAGTGGGTATTACAAGTAATAGGAGTTGCTCATAATAAAACAAGTTTTAGACCAAGTGAAAGTGGTTAAAAGAAATTGGGCCAAGAGTGGTTAAAGGAAGGGATATGTTAAATATCAAACAAATTTGATTTACAAGAGTAACCATGGAAGTAGAAGAATATAACTTAAGAGACCATATTGAGGAGGCCAAGTCTTGGGCACAAGCAAAGAAGAGGACTATTGGACAAACAAATCGAACTCACAAAGAAACAAGTCGAGTTGCAAATGGGAGAAGAAAGAGGTAGACACAATATGGTTGTAAATAATATTATTGAAGGGCTAAAATACTATGACAATGATGTGAATATTGCTAAGTTGGCAAGAGGGTTTCTCGAGGATAAGTTGTAATGGATAGGAAAAATTTATCAAGAAAGCGTGATAGGAAAAGCGATAGAAGGGAGAGACAAATGTATAAGAGTAATAATGCATTAAACATAGAAGACAAAGAACACGATCTTGAGGAGTAATTTTTCTCAAGGGCATATAGTTTTACCAAGACAAATACCTAACCCTGTAGACATAAAATCTATGCACTTGGGTACATTTCTAGGTCCTAAAAGCATGCTAGCATTTACATGATTCCTAAGCAATAAAACTAGTAATTGATAACTCCCTTTAGCCTTTTGCTTTGTCTTATGTACTTTTATTGGATTTATACATCTTGCATTCTTTTCGGCATTTGATTTTTTTATCTTTATATGGCCTCAGAAATAGTGCCTAATCAGGACACCAATGTTAGGCACTCCTATCCTCCTTGGTGCTCCTGTCCCTTTTTATATTTTTATCATCCTTTTGGACCCCTTTCACGCCTTAATTACTTTTTACTACTTTGGGTTGGCCTTTCAACTTGTCAATTACAAAATTCAAACAAGGGAATCACATAAATACATAAGTATGATTTTAAAATAAGGGGCCACACACTAAACATTACTATTATCACCTAAACTTGCATTCCAAAGGCATAAGAGCATCAAAGACATCCATCTAGCATCCATTCAAGGGCAAGGGATGCATACTTTTTCATACACAATATATGAAGGGGGAGTCTATTCTATTACATCTTTAGATCTAGCATGTTATCATTTGTGCAACTTACACAAAGGGAATCCTAGGGCATCATTTCTACACACACACAAGAACTACACGAAGTCTGAGATGTAATGTAGCATTTAGTTGTAATTTCACTCTTTGTGTGACCACCCGTGTCAATCTGACTCCCCATTTTTCATTTTCCTTTTTAGGTTTGATGTGGTTTATGGGTATGTGTAGGTGAAATTCTTTCTTGCAAGTTATACTACAATCACATATCACACAATGAATCTGAAGTGACAAATAGGGACTAATAATGAAGCTTATCCCGCACGTTGAAAAGAGTAGATCTAGAGCACCTACATAGCAGACACGGCGCCTGATCCAGGATGTCGGCGTCAGGTGCTCCTGCTCGGCACGCTTCTAGATCTCCGACCTCCAGTGAGCCTTTATGATGCTTTCTCGGCCTGTTCCTAGTATTTCATCTACTCATATCACTTCTTTTCACTCAAAAATCAGCTAAGTCCTCCTATCCATCCTTCTTGTTTAGGGTTTCATATCATTGTTGGCTAATTGCTTATGTCTCATTGTATATTAGCATGTGTACATCACTAGGAACAATAGTTACTCTGTAATAAGATTTAATTCATTCAATTTACATTAAATCTTTTGGTGAACCCCATCGCTCAAACCCTATCTTATAAGAATGCATCGGATTCTATCTCCTTATTTTGAATTCATGGATTAATCTTCTTATCCATATTATGCTTTGACCAAGGTTTCGAGACAATTACCATCATTATTGATTTCATGTAATTCAATACTCAACACCTTCCTCATTTCATTATTCCCATGCCTGATCCAACTATCAATGTAGTCACTACCCATCGCACATGACTACCTACAACTACAATTGTTTCTATTCCTCCACCTAGTACCTCTACCATTCCTCCTACCACATCAAGAGGTTATGATATCATTGAGCAAATTAAGAATACACTTGCCAAAATCTCTCTTTATGATCTCCTGCAGCAGGCACTAGATTGTTTCCATACCTTAGAAGTTGTTTTATGCTCCATCCATATTGAAAGTAATAATTCACATGTTGCCTTTACTCATCTCATTCAATCCCTCAAAAATCTACCACATGTTATATCTTTCAATGATGAGGATATTCCACCTACTACCGCTAGTGATCTTCCTACACCTTTGCTCATCACCACTATTGTCGGTTCCATTTGTATCAAGCGTGTACTAATTGATAATGGCTCCACTATAAATATATGTTCTCTTTCATTGCTCAAGCAATTAGGAATTCCTGAAAGTTTGATCACTAAATCCTCTACTCTTGTTTGTGGTTATGATTCCACTACTCACACATGCATCGACACCATCACCTTACCTCTATGAGTTGGCCCTAAAATCCTTCCCACTACATTCCATGTCCTTGACGCCTCATTTCAGTTCAATTTCTTACTTGGTAGACCATGGATTCACATTATGCATGTTGTTCCTTCTACAGTTCATCGATGTGTTAAATTCTTGCATGATGGCTATGAGCATACTATTTCTATTGATCCTGACCCATTCAAGTTTTGTCACATAGATCTTGTCACTGTCATGCCTATCCCTCCGCTGCATCCTATTCCATACCATAATGTCAATACATACGATGTTGGTCAATCTAGTGCTCCCACTACTTCTTCTACCTCCACACCCCTTCCTTCTATCCTTACACATACTTCTGATCTTATATCACCTACCTCATCTACTTCTAGCACTACTACTACTCCATCTATTACCACTACTCCTCGCTACACATTTAACTCCAATTCCTTTAGTATCCTTGATAATGTTATCCAACATGATAATGCCAACACTGATGATTCTAATGATGAGGTCGATGTCGTCAAGCTTACCGATGAAAACCTACGCAATCTCAATTTTACTCCTCTATAAATAGATGAATCCTACTTCCAAGATACTTTTTTTAACTCTTTGGTCCAGTGAATATCAATTCAAAAAAACCCTCCTTCCACTACAACTATGATCCCTTTTCAAGCTTCTATACATGCACTAGATCTCATACCTTCTCCTTCGGTTACATCTACTCCACCTCTTGATCCATTTACATGTACCTTATTCATACATGACTCTTATTGGCCTCATATTCCATTTGATCCCACTTTCCCCGAAATTATGTGCATACCAAGGTTTGGTTCACTTAGGATTCACATTTGATGATCTTCTTCCTCCATCTCACTCACCTCACATATATCATGGATATGTTCTCATTATTTATTTTATGCTTATGGCCTTTATGTCTTCCACTTGTTAGTCTTTTTTACACATACACATCGCTCTCTCCACTCACCCTTGGGTAATCTTGGCTTGACTACATTGGTGGAACTCTTGATCCCTATGTAGACACCTATAATTTAACCTGAGCAATTTAAATACTTAAATTACGCTAATTATACCCTTTCCCCGCAAATTGACGACATATCGTCAATATCGCATATTTCACTCTTATCGACATTAATTAATTACATTACGTTAGTTAATTAACTCTTCTATCCAATAATGATGCCAATTAGCGACATTTCGTTAATCAACTCCCCTTTCTATCTAGATTAATTAATTATTTATAATTAATTAAGTCCCCCTTTCTATCTAAATTAATTAATTATTTAGAATTAAGTAAGCTCCCCTTTCTATCTAGATTAATTAATTATTTCTAATTAATTAAGCTCCCCTTTCTATCTAGATTAATTAATTAATTCTCTCTTTATTTAATCAATAAATCATCACTTATTTGATTAAATCTCTCTCATAGTCTAAATCATGCTAATTATTCATTTAAAAGCTTCATAAGCTTACACGCATATTAATTAATCACTTTGGTTAATTAATAAAGCCCCTCTCGAACCTCATGGGTCACTAAAGTACAAACTAAACTCTCATAAGGTTGACTTAACTCTTTTAAACCTCTCTCATCCACAACTAACTCAACCTCTCCATTTATCCCACATGAAGAGGGATGTAGAGATTCATCTATCCATTGGGCTATATAAGGAGCCCTCCTCCTACCTTTCTATTTACACTTACATTCCTAAATGAGCATAGAGCATACACTATAGCCATTTATCATCTTTGAGAATTCTTCCATTAGAAGAGCTTGCCTTCTCCATTTCTTGTATTCATCCACCCAAGTTTTGAAGTCATATGGAGATATGTCAAATGGTCTTGTAGCCATGATTTGACAAGACTCCATTCTTAAAAACCTTGGGATTTCAAGCACATAATCAAATCTTTGATTGCTAGAGGTCTACCTAGGTTCAATCTCATCTTATTTTTAGCATTCAATAAGATATAGAAGTTAGTTTATTTAGCATATTAGCTTGAAATGTTCATTTCATGTTTAATGTAGAAATGTTGATAGGTTAGCTTTGTTTAAGCTCTTAGCATGATGATGCATAGGTTTAGTTTAGTATTGTATTGAAGCTACTAGGTGTTAGTTTCAACTTTACTTGCATTACTAAATATTTTATGCATACATATGACATGCCCGGTGGGACTTACTCCATTGTCCTTTGCACTTAATTTCAAGTTTTTGTAGTTAAGTTTCATTTTTGGTTACTAACCCTCTTTTACACATGTTGATCTAACTTATTTTTCTTAACTCATTTTGTTGAGTTACCATGTGTTGAGTTTTCCTCAGAGGTATAAAGGAGGTAAAGTTTTGTCAAAATTTGAATTGATGGAAAAATTTCAAGAATTATCCATGTTTTCTTTTTAGAGCTTACTTTTTTAACATTCTACATGTTAGTTTTGTCAATTTCTTGAAAATCTTAAATTCTTGAGCATGTAGGTTAGTGTTTGATAGTGCCGAGTCTTTTATTTACATATTAATATGGTGGGTAGTGTCAAAATTAAATCATGGTGAGAAACTTTCAAGATTTCATCATGTTTTTATTTTTAGAGCTTACTTTTTCATCATTCTACATGCTAGTTTTTCTTATTTCTTGAAAAAAATCTTAAATTCTTGAGCATGTATGTTAATGTTTGATAGCATTAAGTCTTCTATTCATATATTAATGTGATGGGTTGTTGTAAAAATTGAATCTTGGTGTAGACACCAAAATCGGGTCACACTCCCTCGTCCCTCGATAAATAAATACCTCGAACACATCCACCTAGCCATGGCCCCACTTCACCCCACTATAATATTTAATTTAATTATTTAAATTAAATTAATTCATTATCCTCACCATATTTATTATTTAAATATTCTAATGGAGATAATGCCCACATATCCACCTCACCTGACACCTCATCTAGCCACCTCACCCTCAGACCTATTCTTAGTAAGTTGCCATAACTAACTAAGACCTACCCAAACCCTAAAAATCAATGCCTACATTTCCTCTAACCACATTCCCACATGTTAGAAGGGAGCTTCCAGTCTAATCCGTGGGGTAAACAAAATGAGATCCTAGAAAATCAAGGGGATCTGCCCAGTTTAGTAAACCTAGGAAATCCCGCCCCTAACCGACGCCTTACTTCTAACTAACCGCCATGTTAAGCCGAACCACCGCCGATTACCATTTAACTCCCAAAACAACCTTATTTCGAGGTTGGCACATTTATGAGAAAGAGACAAATCTTCTCGAGAATGAGTGACGAAACCTAGAGTTGCGCATGCAAAGGTAACCAACATCCATATAAGCATTAGAACACCCATAGCGATACCTAAAGCAATCACATAGCCATCTACCTTCACGGATCATCCGGGAAGCACCAACCCTACACCAAGTTCATTTGATCACCCACCATCACTAACTGGACATCAAGCTCGTGTAAACAATAAGTTTGTTAACCCGCATTGTCGTTGCTTTATGTACCTTGGGATATGATAATATAATATATATGGGTTGATGGAGATGCCGACATGTGGCACACATCCCCTTAGTTATATGTATGGGTTCACATGGGATATAATATTATAATGTATATGGGTTGATGGAGATGCCGACATGTGGCACACATCCCCTAGTTAGTTATATGGGCTTACATAGGAATTAATTATATTGGGTAATGGGTCGGCCTACATTGGGATTAGGTGTTACCCATCCTATTTAAAGGATGTGAGTATCATTATGAAGGTCATGGATGTATGAGTTGAGTCTTCTACTTGGTAGAGGTATATTGGAGGTGTCCCCCTCAAAGTGGATTCCCATCTTGGGAGATTGTGGAGTTACTCCTTCCTTAAGGAGCATTGTATGGTGTTGCCCTACCTTAAGGGTATTATTATGCATATATTGATATTAGGGAATCTTGGCCCCCATATCTCTTGTGTTTTATTATATTATGCAATTTATTGATTTATTATATGTAAAGTTCTTATCAAGTGGTATCAGAGCAGTGATCCAAGCAATTTGTGGGATGAAACCCTAATGTTGGTGATTCGTCTATATCTTGAGATAGACTTGGAATTTTTCAGATATTTTTTTGGGGAGTGGATACATAGTTCAAGTGATCTTCCCTCCGAATTTCAGATTTTTTGGAGCTTGTTTTGCAAAAGTTGTGTCTGTTTAGGGTTGAAACCCTAATTCTAAGGTTTTGTCTATATCTTTTGAATAATGACGAATTAGGAAATTTTTTGGGTTGTTGGTAATATATTAAACGGTGATACCACTAAAATTTCAGAATTTTGGATCTATTTTGATAGAGTTATTTCAGTTTTATTTTTTCACTATTTTGCTCCACAAGCCGCAATTTGAGGAATTTTCCTGAATTTCTTACATTTTCGAAATCTCTCAAAATTTTAGTAGGGGTTACTTCTTTGTGGTTTCAGATTTGAGGCTGAATGATTGACGAAATCATCAGGTAAAATATTGGTCAAAGGAGTAAGTTTGTGAAACCCTAATTTTGATGCATCATGGATATACCAATTTTCTATAACAATGGGGAAATTGATGCAAAAATGGTGGATACAATTTAAACAAATGTATTTTGAAGAATGTTTAGTATGGGTTAGTTTTTCTTCATCTCATCTTGGGAAAGTGCGATATTGGTATTCTTATTTGGATATAGATCTATTGGATTGGGATTGGGAGGAAATGGAGGATATTTTCTTAGCTAGATGGGAAACAAAAAAGAAACACAATTTTGTTAAAAAAGAAGAAGAAGAAGAAGAAGAAAATGAAGGTGCAAGAAAATGTTGATGATGAAAAGAAGAAAATGTTGATGAGATGAACTCTGATACATGGATAGTGCATCTCAAGAATGAAGCTTCAATATTTCGAGTTTGAAGGGTGCATTCAAAGAAAAAGGTAATTGTTTCCATAAACCCTAGCAACAAATATAACTTCATCAATATGGATGTAGCTCAAAATCTACATGTGCAAACAAAGCAATATCAAGGAATCTCAAATGGATGGTAAGCATATTCAAGTTTTTGAAGATTTAAAGCTTTCATGGATAAATATGTTTTACATTCGATTTTTATGCTTTAGATATGGATGGTATGGATATTGTTCTGATATCCTTGGTTAGAGACATTGGGAACAATTAATATTAATGTGTAAAAGATATTCATGAAATTATGGTACAAGAGAAAGAAAATTACATCAGCGAGATATCACACTTAATAAGGAAAAAGTAATGTAAAATTGGATCATGAAGATGAATTTGAAGATGGTGAAGAAGGGAATAAGGATGAATCAAAAGGAGAGGATGAAGAACATGATGAAAAAGTAAAAATAGTTTCTCTACTCAAGAGAAAAAAGAAATAGCAAACAAGTTGGAAGAGGAAAAGAAAGTGGAGGAAAAGATTGATAAGGTTGAGCATACTAAGGTTGCACCATATAGACACCCACATCATCATGAGAGGAAAAAATCATGGAGACATGCTAGGACACACAAGGGCAGCAATCTATATGGATATATAGGGAATTGGAGGAGTAATAATTTTGGCTATACATGGAATCAATGGAACAATAATTATATGTCATGGAATCACATGAATAATAATTATGGATATGCATGGATGCCAAGGAGGAACACATATGGACCAAGATGGAATCAGATGAGCACAATGGAATATGGAATCATGTTTGGAGTAACATCACCCACTAGGATTTCATATGGGTGGTTAGATGATCGAGCATGGCGACAAGTGTGCAATAATTTAAAGCACACTCATTATATGGCTTCTTCTTATGTTTCGGGGACGAAACATGTCAAAGAGGGAGGCAATGCTATGTACTTGGGATATGATAATATAATATATATGGGTTGATGGAGATGCTTTGACATGTGGCACACATCCCCTTAGTTATATGTATGGGTTCACATGGGATATGATAATATAATGTATATGCAAATTCATTTGATCACCCACCATCACTAACTGCATCAAGCTCATGCAAATAGTAATTTTGTTAACCCGCATTGGTTCCTTGTCATCTGAAAGCGGATAATTTTACATTTGTTATTAGTTTATGTTTTCATTTCCATTCCCCCAACATTTTACCTCCATGCAAACTTGACCATCCTTTTGTCCACACCATTGAACTGTCCATATCCAGACTTTCATCATTCCTGTGCATATTCAGGATCCATACGAATCTTACCATTGCCCTTCCATCTTCATTCAACCTCAGATCTATCACCCAACCAAGTTTTATTGAGTTTCTGTACCTCGACCATACCATAGTGTCGCCTGCCACCCATAACCATCGCCGTTAACCTAAACCTACGTCGGTCGCTGTGTATTTTACCGAAACCCCTATCGTGAGCCTAAAACTTCCACCAAATACCCTAAACTACCCGAATATGACCTTGATCAATACTAGTACCTGACAAAGACCTTGACCTTCAGATTCAATCATAGCCTAGCCTGGCACTTTGTTGTGAACAAATTTGCTTATCAGAGATGAATGAGACACCTAAATCATTTTAACTACGAAGTAGGATTTACTTTATTACCAAAGATTAAGTTATTTTAAATAGTGGATTGATAGTTATCTACTAGAAGTATCACACTTCATGGATCTAGCACATGCTTTAGGAAGTCCACCGCATATATTGTTTAACTTTTATTTGGTGGTCTTGTGTTCCATTTCGTGTAGTTACTCCAAGCAAAAAGGAAGTTCTCGCGATCACCGTGGATTCGAAGTCATACACGCGTAATAACCTATCAACCAACATTTCAATAGGTATTCCTCCTAGCCTTACCCTATTTGTTTCATTAACATTCAAAGAAATGTCTAAGAAATCGGTGAAACATTTTGGCATGCCTGGTGGGACCCATTCGGGGTTCCTTGCATTCATTCATTTCTAGGTGAAAAATTGTTTGTTTTTTCCTTTCTAAAAGGTTCTCACATTAATTTTTTTCCCTTGTAATTTTCTCTTCTTTCTATTATCTCAAAGAAATCGTGTTTTGGTGCTTAAAAAGAATTCTTCTTCTATTTCATTTGCATTGCATTAGTGAAAGATCATACTTTCTCCTATTTCTCTCATTACATCATCGAATTCCATATTTTGATTCAAATGGGCTTAAAAATTATTACATTTCATTTTGATTTTTTGCATTATCTCACATAATTGAGGGCAACCTATATGTTAGAAGTCATTCCCACTAATGGTTTACAAAACGAATCGTAGAAAAGCACTTCTTTCCTTTTCTTTTCTCCCAGAGTCTTACCAAACCTCACAAAAATTTAAAATACACACATTCTTAAACAACATCTTTCTTGGAAGAAGTTGTAGGTGATCACATGATCACGATATAGTGAGCACCCATCTCACCGCTTTCTGCACGAGTCATACTTGAGAGCGATGCCCACACCCACCATAACAAACTGAAACCTCACCTTTTAGATCTCCTTATTCGTAGGAAGCCATCCTCACCAAAAAACTCCATTCTACGCTTCATAAGTCAGGTCCTTAAATGGCATAAGCTAAACAAACATAATAGAAAAAAGTACTCTTAGGATCGTATTTTTCTTAGTGTTTCTACTTGGCTTGCGTTTTGAGGTGAGAGGTCATGCTCTTCATTTTTCCTTTTTCTCCTCGTGCACGCTCCTCATCATAGTTGGTGTATTCCAACTTCATCCGAGTGTGCTGGACCATATTCTCATCATTCTCAGTGCAGTCCGATTCCACATCAAATTTTAACTCACAACGATATTTTCTTGATCATCGCTTTCAATTTCACGAATCGGCCTGGCGGTCAGGACTATCATTGTTACCCCCTTCACCGTCATTGGTTATACCCAACCAAAGTCGGTTCACTATCATTTTGGTTAACCTACCCAAAAGGACACATATTCCACTTCTTTAGTAGTCCTTGTAACTCTTATCATATACATTGACTGCAAATCTCATTAGTATTTGACATACTTGGCAAATTTGGCCTTGTATGCACCTTGTTTTAACCAATTGTCCACTTTCCACATGAATCGATCGTGGTTACTTGTATCCATTTCACCCCGAGTTAATTTGATAACATGCATCGAGTTTTTAGTTCCAGCAAGTAGATTGATTTAGGGAAAATCGTAAAATT
This sequence comes from Taxus wallichiana var. yunnanensis, assembly GCA_018340775.1. NCBI lineage: Eukaryota > Viridiplantae > Streptophyta > Pinopsida > Cupressales > Taxaceae > Taxus > Taxus wallichiana. Next base: position 805,500,858 of record CM031235.1, read on the forward strand.
GGCTAAGTCCTACTCAAGGCCACCTTTGGGACAATGGAACAATTATACGCGGAAGGCGCGGATCGGCCGAAAAGCCTCAGGCGAGCCCAAAATAGAAAGGGACATCTCTGGGACAAATGGACGCGAAATGCCCAAATCGGTGAAAGAAAGAAAATTTGTCCAAGTCCTTTCACGGGGAGGCATCGCGGGACAAGAGTGCGCGAAGGACGCGAACAGGAAGAATTTGTCCCATAGGCAGACCTTCAGGACATTTGGGACAAATTGACGCGAAGGACCTTGAATGCCACGGATCGGCCAAGCAGAAAACTTCGAAGACCTTGGGACATCCTCGGACAAAAGACGCGGTGGACACGAAAATCTGCGAGGCCCGTGGACAAATCACAAGCATGACACGTGTCGCCAAGGAAAAGGGTCCAAAAGTCAAAGGGCGAGTTTTCGAGCACCGATTTGAACTAATGAAATAGTGCCACGTGTCCAAGTTTAAGGGCCCACAAGAAAAGACCACAAAAAGGTGGAGAGAGAAAATTGCTCGTGAACTGAAGGCACACACGTGTCGTCCCGGATATGGCAGAGCGGGGAAAAGAAATTTAAAAATCCGTTTTACTGTTTTGTGCCCTAAATCTTCGAGATCATCATATCTTTCGATCCGAGCTCGGATTTGCACGTTCTTTATATCAACGGAAAGATGTTGAAGTTCTCTACATGATTCTAGGATCAATCTCACATTTTGGTGCATTTGGAGGAGAAAATTAAGAAAACATCTCGTGCGTGGTGATAAATAGAAGTAATCAACAACCAACTTTAATCCCACAATGCAGACATTTCGCTCTGTTAGGCTGTACCAGCCGTTTTGTTAGGATCCGCCGTCACATCATAAAGAGATGATTTTAAATGCTACCAAGAAGTGGTTGGGCAGATTATGGATTTCCTCTCTCTTCCCTCTCTCATTTCTTGATATATATAAAAGAAGAGCTCCTTTAAGGGGGTCGACATTCTTGTTTGCATCCTCCCTTCTTCCTCGCGTGTAAGAGAAATTGTGGAGCTTTGAACCTCCCATATGGGTTGTAATGCCGCCTTTTTTTGCCTCTTGGCCACCGTGTGATGTACTTTATCGACTCTTGAGCAATAATATATGTGTTGTGATTGACTCTCGACCCTCTCGTATGTATTCATTGCTTGTCATTTTGATCTCTTATTGTAGTTTGGTTACACATGCATGGTGTTTGTATTGCATCTATGTGGTCACGTGTTAAATTTGCAAAACGAGTGTCTAGCATTCCTCGGTGCATCACCTTTGTAGTTTAGGTTTTATTCTATGCATTTTCTTACCATGTCTCCTTTCAGAGTTAGATTAGGTTTTAGAAACCCTCTGCATTTTTGTGTGTATCTAAACAAAGGAATAGGAACCAACCTTTTACGGAGAATCTTTCCTCATCTTTACAAGTCCCACGCTTAGAGAAAGGATTCCATGTTGTGCATCACACTGCTGGATGCCGAACATCAACCTAGAAGCTTTGATTTGCATCCGAAGTGTCTTTGTGAGTCTCCAATTATAGTTACTCGTGACCAGGTGTCGATTTACCCTAACCATGTCGGATTGCTTTGTGTCATTTTCCACCGACATTTGGCACTAGCCCACTTATTACACGACCTTCCTATTCTTTGTATGTGTCATTTCGGAAACAAAACAATAAGTACTGCTTCACATGAACACAAGAATACCATCGATAATTCTTCAGGAACTCGTCTTTATGATAAATGCACGGAATGATGGATGTAATCTGAAACAAAACAACAACCGAACACAAGAATACCATCGACTATGATAAGACTAATGATGACAAATCTGAAGAGGTACTTCAACAAGACTATGGGAGAAACTTTACAATTACACCTCTCGATGGCTTCTTGACACACCTTTAAGCGATGGCTTCCTTTGCACACTTCCTACAATATTTCTCACTACTTCTTTCTATGCTAAATGAGGGGGTGGCCTCTCTATTTATAGAACTTCCGGGCTTATCCATCCTATCTCTAAGATAGGATAAGAAATCCACTACGACGAATCATATTCCATACCTTAACTCTTATCTGTACATGTAAGCTTATCTCTTAAGATAAGATAAACCTTATCATTTACATGGGTTCCACATTTTTAGACTTTTTACAAATAAAATACACAAAATATTTATGACCTCACTCCTTGTCCTTATTACCAATATAATATTTCTAATTCCTAATCATGTAGACCCTACTTCTCTAATTACCCAAACTTTGACATTTTAACATTACTTGGACCACTTCGACAAATATTTACTTTTTACAACATTCCTATTGTACTTTGGTATTACCGTACTCCACATTATTGGCGACACCGTCTTGTGGCGGCGCCGTTATCTTCTATCAGACCATGCTACTACTAATTATACTTAACAACATCCTATTCCTAATACATACATTAATGAAATAGAAATTATGGAGGAAAATTTTAGTGTCGACATCTTCCCCCTTCTAGCTTCTACTCCGTCCTCGGAGTAGACTATTACAGTGCTTGGAAAATCTTGACTTGTCGTGGTTGACCCATTTCGTAATGGGAGTGCCATCCAATTCCTCCGGTCAGTGCGTACCATTTTCATGCACAATTTCTTTATTTTGTAGGGCCCCATCCATTTTGGAAGAAATTTTCTCTGTCTTCTTTTTTTGTATACGGAATCATATCTAGGACCAAGTCATTCACATGAAATGGAGACCATCGGATCTTTTGATCAAAGTATTCCTTCTGCTTCATTTTCTTCTTATGGCTTGTATCCTTTGCTATTTCCCTCATTTCCTCTAGCAAATGAAGATGTACCAACCTTTCTTTTACTGAATCACTTTCATCCATCCTTTCATTTTCATAACTCTCACAGTGGGAATATCAAACTCAATAGGAAGAACTGGATCAATGCCATAGGCCAATTGAAATGGGGAGTATCCTGTTGCTGACTTTGATGTTGCCCTATATGCCCACAATCTTTGCATGAATCCTTTTATCCCATTTATGTACTGCGAGGCTGCATCTTTTGCTAGAATTTGACACTGACACAAAATTTGTTCGTTCCACTGTCCATTTGTGCTTGGCTTGTATGTTGTTGCCTTCTGTGCTTAATAGAAAACTTATTGACTAGGGCTTCTACCACCTCATTAATGAAGTGGCTTCCTTGATCATTACAATTTCTAATGGACAACCAAATCTGGTGACAATGCGTTCATATATGAACCTTGCCACTTCATCCATGGAAGTTGTTTTTGATGGCCTAGCTTGACCCACTTGGTTAAATAATCATGCAACTATAATATACTTATTTTGGCGTGATGTAGTTGGAAGTGGACCTACAATGATGTCTATTCCCCACTTTTCAAAGGGACCAGGGAAGAATAGGACATAATGGAGTGATGAAGTCTTACGGTTACCATGTGTTTGACAAATATCACATGTCTTACAATAATTATAACAATCTTTAAAAAGAGTGGGCGGTGATAACTTTGCATCCAAGATCCTTCTTGCTGTAAGTTGTCAGAGAAAAGTGCCCTCCACATGTACCATTGTGGAATTCTTCTAGCAGCTCCTTTCCTTGATCACGTCCATTGCCCTCTTGTCTTGTCCATCGAGGTCTATTCGAAATAATGCTCCATGCGAGAATAGAATATGGACGGTAGGCTTGAGTAATCTTTCTCTTAGTCTTTGCATTGGCACCATCGGAAACTTGAATTCATTCGGATAATTCCAAATATCTATGTATTCACTAGGGATTGTGTCGAGGAGAACAATCTTTGCATCGGGAAAATCATCATCATCACAAGATGATCCTAAACCATCATAGGCTCGAGAGAGTGCATCTGCATTGACATGCTTCTTTCTGGCCTATCTATAATATCAAATTCAAATTCTTGTAGCAAAATTATCCATCTTGCTATCCTCCTCCTGATGGGTTAGGCTTATTGACAATATATTTGAGCACGATGATCATTCTGACTATAAATTTCTGCCCTAGCAAGTAATTTCTAAACTTCTTTACTGACAAAAATGATAGCGAGCCTCTTTTTCGATTCTGATATAGTTTACCTCAATGCTTTGCTCATTTATCTTGCTCCCAAAGTAAATTGGATGTTCATTCCCATTTTCATCCTTTTGGCTCAAAGTACTTCCTAGTCTTTGCATCGAGGCATCGGTGTACACAATGAATGGCTTGCTCAATCTGGATTCTTCAAAATAGGTGAAGACACCGAGGGCTTCCTTGATTGTCAAAAGCTTCATGCGCCTTATTTCTGGTTCATAAGTAACATCCTTCTTGAAGAAGCTGGGTTAGTGGTGTGCGATCTTTGAGAAATTCTTGATGAACCTTCTATAGTAACCCACATGGCCTAAAAATGATCTCAACTTACTTCTATTCATAGGAAATGGTAAATCTTTGATTTTGAAACTTTATCGGGATCGAGTACCAATACCATCTCTGGATCTGACATGCCCTAACAAAACGCCTTTAGAACATCCAAAGACACACTTTGTAGGGTTTAGTGAGGCTTGTGCTTCATCTAACCTTTGAAATGTTGTCTCCATCTGGTGCAGGTGGTCCAACTTGCTCCCATAGATGCAAAAATCATCCAGAAATACTCGATGAAGGTCCCGATGTAGGGTTCGAACACCTATTCATCAAACGCTGGAATGTTGCTTTGGAGCATTACACAACCCAAAGGCATAACTCTATAAGCAAAGCGTTCCCCAAGGAGTGGTGAGCGTGGTCTTGGGATCTTTCTCTGCTTATCGAACTTGGTTGTAGCCCTATATCCATCAATGAAACTATAGCACTCTGGCATTACTTCGTCCAAGATCGATCTGAAAATGGAAGAGGGTAATGATCCTTCTTTGTTGCCTTATTGAGCTTCTGTAATCAACACAAATGCGTAGCTTCCCATTCTTTTTTATTGAGATCACAATGGGAGAAACCCATTACGAATTCTCCACAGACAAATATGAATCTGCATCAAGCAACTTATCTATTTCTTCTTTTACGAGTCTTGGAAAAATTAGGATTCATTCTATATGGCATTTGCTTTATGGGCTTAGCACCATCTACCGACTCAATACAATGTTCTACCCAACTTACTTGTGGAGTTCCTTGTAATCAAAAGTGAATAGGTGTATGTACCTTGAAAGAGAGTGGAGGTAGGATTCCTTCTCACTCTCCATCACGACATCACCAATCTTTATTTGTTGGAGACGATCATCAACTTCTTCTTGAGATAATTTTATGGGGTCATGAGTTGGTGTGGTGGAAGGATATCCATGGTTGAAACATCCACCTCGCTTTCTTCATCTTGATGTCCACTTCACTGTACTAGAGTAATCGAGAGGATGTCGATCATCGGTTTCATCACTTGAATCCACGGGTTACGCTTTATGATGTCGAGGATCACATTTATCTTCACCCTCTCTCTACCACGTCCAAGTGTCATGAAACCTTCATTCCGGTAGTTTCTTGCATGAACTCTCCTTAGCCATGGTCTTCCCGGCCGGCATTGGGTGCATGCAGTACCATTTTCATCACTGAAAGTCTACCACACATACTGACACCCATAACGAGATATTGCCACATTTGAAACTACACCTTACGGTTTAGTTTTCCCTTATTTAATGACCTTAACATAAGTGTTGAAGGGCGATCAATTTTAAACCCAACATATTCATTACTGAGACTCGGTCATTACATTAAGCTGCAGCACCTCCATCAACTAAGACATCATGAATTGAAATACCATTACATAATACCTCGGCTTGTGGAGCATAGGGATCTGCCTCTGCCTCCAAAACAGGGACCTCAACCTCCTTCCTTCTTCGAGCATTGAGTCCACCTCGCAACTCCCGCCTCTTCTCAGAAGACATAGCCAAGAGTTGACCATATGTAATATTTGCGAGGCCTTTTGGACGAGATCTTCCAAGATGGAGTATGGTCCTTGCCCCTGTGAAATCAGAAAATCCTGCACACCCACTTTCTTCTCCTATGTTTCTTACTAGTTTCTCCTTTCATCTTCTTAGGATCAGTTCCATCTTGATTATCTTTTTCTTTCTTTCTTTTTGTTACAAACACATCTACTTCATTATTTCTACTCTTATCTACTACATCAAGAGAATTCACAGGTGCTTTTCCTTTATCATTATCTCTTGTACCAGATGTAGAAGCTCTATCTGGACAATTATACTTATAATGACCCTTTTTATAACAACCATAACAAACAACTTCAGAAATATTTCTTTTTGGACCTCTATCTCCTCCCTGAGAACTAAATTCCTTTCCTTGAAGAAGATTAATAGTTAACTGGCCCATCTTCCTAAGCAGATCTTCATACTCAGTAGATGTACTAGGAGAAATATTTGTGCTCACTGGGAGTGGTTGTGGATTACGGACCAAAGGTCTTTGGTGTAGGCTCTACTTTAACAACAATTTCTTTGGGCTCCTCTTCCATGCTTTCTTCTTGCCTTCTTGCAATCTCCTTTGCTTGTTCAATGGTAGCTGGGCGGTCATACTTCACTCGTTGTCTGATCTCTGGCTTCATCCCAAGAATGAAGTGCTTACAGAGGAGATTATCCACGCCATTCATCAACCCATCCGCTAGTCCTTCCTTCCGGATCTGGGCATCGAGCTTCCTCCTTAGCTCTAGAACACGAGCATGATAATCCCTTATCTTCTCCTTCTCTCCTTGGGATAGCTTTGTGATCTCGATCATGAGATCTGCATATTTCATTGTTCACCAAATTCTTGAAAACTTTCGGTTAATAAATCCCATGAATTTTTCACATTATCACCTAGTGTTTCAAACCACCTAAGTGCTGAAACATCTAAAAGGTAGGAAAAAATTCAGTCCATTGTTCCCTTCTTATAAGGCCATTACAAATACAAGATCGCTTAAACTCTTGAATGAAAGAAGAAGCATCTTCATTAGATTGAGCTGAAAAAATAGGAATCTTTCCCATTTTCAAAAGTAACCACCGTGAAATACCAACCCACAAGTACAATCAACAAGACTTATGTGCACAAATAATTGGAATTACTATAGAAATGACCACGGTAAACTATGGTAAAACTTGACTTACTACGGTAAAAACTGATTTTTCTGTGGTAAACACTATTCACGGTAAAAAGTGAAGTTCTTGGTAAACACTATTCACGGTAAAAAGTAAATACTATTCACGGTAAAAGTGACTTTCTTGTGATAAATACTATTCACATGACAAAAATGACTTTATCATGGTAACTACTATTCACGGTAAAAATGACTTTACCATGGTAACTACTATGCCTGAGTAAAAACAAGGTTACCCTCGATTGATTTTTGACTAAGTGGGAATATCTCTCGAGAAAATCCACCAACGAGGAATGGTCCGGCAGCGGAACCAAAATGTCATCACCAATCCGCACTATGATAATTCTTCACGGGAACTCCTCGTCTTTATGATTATTTACTAATGCCTGACCTTTAGTTTGGTGGATGTAATCTGGAAACAAAACAACAACCGAACACAAGAATACCATCGACTATGATAAGACGGAATGATGACAAATCTGAAATATCAAAGTAAATTATAATATTAACATGAAATTATTACAATCTCACCCATGAGGTACTTGACAAGACTATGGGAGAAACTTTACAATTACACCTCTTGATGGCTTCTTGACACACCTTTAAGCGATGGCTTCCTTTGCACACTTCCTACAATATTTCTCACTTCTTTCTATGCTAAATGAGGGGTGGCCTCTCTATTTATAGAACTTCGAGGCTTATCCATCTATCTCTAAGATAGGATAAGAAATCCACTACGACGAATCATATTCCATACCTTAACTCTTATCTGTACATGTAAGCTTATCTCTTAAGATAAGATAAACCTTATCATTTTACATGGGTTCCACATTTTTAGACTTTTTACAAATAAAATACACAAAATATTTATGACCTCACTCCTTGTCCTTATTACCAATATAATATTTCTAATTCCTAATCATGTAGACCCTACTTCTCTAATTACCCAAACTTTGACATTTTAACATTACTTAGGACCACTTCGACAAATATTTACTTTTTACAACATTCCTATTGTACTTTGACTATTACCGTACTCCACATTATTGGCGACACATTTTAGGACCATACACTTCACTACGACTTGCTTTTATCTCTCCATCCATGCCTCGCCTGCATCCCACTTAGCACAACCACCCATCACAACCTCATCCTCCCACTTGTCCGCTATGCCTCAGTCATGATGACCCCTATGACCCCTACCCACTTTCAAAACATGTTCCTTTCTATTCCCAGGCTAATCTTTACTGCCCTACCGCCTATCCGTTGCATTCCCACATCCAGGGCCAACCACCTGAACACAACCTCATCCGCCTACTCGCAACCCTTCCACCCGGTCCTATAAAACGTCATCCTTTCTATTCCGTAATCTTTAGCCTATTGCCACTAGTTTCATTTTCCACCTCTATTCACTCTGGGTATCATAGCCTCTATTTCATTTGTTATTCCTTACTTCTTAATCTACCTATACAACAACACCATATACTAGAATGCCACCCTTGCTACATGCCCAACACCAACCCTCTTACGCTACAGAGGCACCAACCATCATAACCTACCAATGACCTAATTAAGTCAATGGTGGACAAGATCTGAACATTGGAGGCATTGGTTTCCGGCTCTCATGATACTCTCACCTACTATGAGATTTGTAATGAGCCTATCCACCCATCCATTCTTATTCGTCCATACCCCATGCATTAGGAGATGCCTAAATTCAACCGTTTCAATAGCAAGGAAGACCCGCAAAAACATTTGCGGTCTTTCAAACATGGGTGCTACCTAATTGTCCACGATGATGCTTTGCTCTTGAGGACCTTTCCCATGTCTTTGACTGGACCTGCATTAGATTGGTATAGTGGGTTACCTCGACGCTCTATATTTTCATTTAATCGGGTAGCCCAAGCCTTCTTGGATCACTTCTCCATTAATATCATTAAGAAGGTTACCATGATGAACTATACTCCACGCATCAAGATGGTGATGAATCTATCACATTTTGTTGCTCTTGGCGTAGCTTGATCAATCAACTCACATTCTAACTACCGCAAACCGAACTCATCGAGCTCTTCATGCGGGCTTGCTTAGACATATCTCACCGACCTACAGTCCAAACTTTCTAAACCTTCACGAAGCATTCACCATGTGACCAAAAGCTAGAGATTCGGGCCATCGAAGAGAAGAAAATCCAATTACGCAACAAAACTTGACATTCAAGTCGAATGATACCTCTTCTTCTTCAAACCACAAAACAATTATTCAAAGGCCAAGGGATCGCTAACGCAAAGGTACTTAAAGCCGGCCCAGATCATCCATCAAATTAGGCTAGCCCCTCATCTAATCTCTCACCCGTTCAGACTTTTCAATTCAGACGGGAACAACAGAAATATACCCCAATTAGGGAACCTTATTCTTCTATCTTAGAAAAGCTCATCAAAGTTGGGGCCATCACCCTTCCTCCTATAAAACCACACACTGGTTTTGACCCTTCTCACCCCACACCCGTATGGTATAAAGAACATGACTTCTATAACTATCATCGAGTAAAGGGTCATAGTGACGACAATTGCATCACTTTCAAAAACATTGTCCAAGAAATGCTCGAGAAAGGTGAGTTAACTATGGATAATCCTAACGCACCTACCAATCAAAACCTACACATCTTCAAGAAACCCTTTCCTAATCATGCCCCTTCGTCTGATCAAACCGTGAGATGTCAACTCATGATAACCATACCCATGAGGTCCACACTATTTTTCAACAATGATTACACCCATTGCTTCCTAATTACCTCATATTCATCCCATAGAGGAAATTCTAGCCCGAAGTCCTCTTTCTATATTGGAACCCACCTCACCTATTCCTCCACCTACAGAGAGAACACCTTTCACCTCCTTCCTCACTGCGAGGAGCCTTCCGCTAACATCGAGACCATTTCACCTTTGGCTTCTCCACTTAGAGAACCGTCACCGATGTACTTCTTCAGTCCATGAGGATACTTGTTTATCTCCTCCACCCACATAGGAGCACCTATCATCTCCTCCACCTACGAGGAGCACCCATTTTATCCTCCACCTATCAAGGATCCACCGAGATACCTTTTCCTCTAGGCTACCATTCTCCATCAACTACCCAAGATCCTGCAGACCTACTTTCGGATCTCTTACCCACGGAAGCCGAAGTTAACAAATTCTCTGTCATCTCTAAGACACATTTTACGAGGAATTGTCATTAGTCCTCATCCACCACGCCTACGGATGTGTCATTCTCACGCTTTAGCCGATCACTTAGATTATGTGGATAGAGCCTTACTTTGGGGCACCTTTTGCTTCTCTGTCTCAATGCAAATGTATATGTCACTTCACGATACTTCCACTATCTACCCAAAAATATTTTGAGTCAATCAAACCAGCACACCACTACTTTATCACAACTTCTTCCACGACACCCATCATAGCTCAACACACACCCTTACCCATAACCCAACATACATCTAAGTCCAAACCCACACCTACATCGTCCTCTCGCTAAACCTATTATTACCTTAGGGGTCACCCCAACCACCAGCCTTATTCATCCACCGGTCAAACTAGATTTAGCCACATCCTCCAAAGTCAACGCCAAACCTACTTCAACACCCAAACAGAAGAACCAAACCAAACCCATAGAACTCATACCCCACTTTGCACTGCTATCACACCTTGAACACCTTCACCTTTTCCATTCGCTTAGGACCTCAACCTCCCAACATGGTCAAGAAACTTCCATCCACCAGTAAACTAGAAACACAACAGCCCATTCCTTCCTCACAAACCTCTAACATACCCAAACTGCCGACACGACTTACACCCGCACTTTAGCATCTTTACCACCCATACCTCCCATACCCTCAGCAACTTCTTCACTACCCCTACACTTCGATCTCGTCCCTCACACCTCCCGCATGACCCACATGATCGCCTACCTTCATAGCACCTCTGTTATCCCCTGGGTAACTCGCCCTCTTCCCCATCGATTTTCCTTTAGATCTCGTACACTCATATCACCTTTAACCAAGAAGGTGCAACCCAAGGACAAAAATCTGCTACCCTCCAATAAAATCGTCAAAACAACCATACACCCTCCTGCCCGTTCACCTACCATATCCCTACCCAAGTAAACATGACCAACACACCTAAGACCACTCTAACACCCAAAACCATAGCTCGACCCACTCCCCTTCTCGCATGACCATTTCCTCGACAATCACCGCACTTACACCCAAACCCACTTTCACTTCCCATTTGCCCCACACTAGCGGGTCTTATGCCAAAATCTTAGCCAACCTCCTTGAGACTTTTGTCATAACATTACCAGCACTCGGACCTTATGACCCCCTCAAATCCAAGCCAAAAGGGTTTGATGACACTAAAATTTGTGCCTACCATCGTGTGTCGTGGGCACAATGTGGAGAACTGCAGGCTTTGAAAACCATTCTTATCTAGCTATGTCCTCCGAAAGCCAATTTTGATGATGATGACCTTCTTGATGAGGACCTTGTTTCACCAACACCCATTTCCACAGTCCTTCCCTCACTACCTACTCAACAACCATGACCTCCACCCCCTCAACTCTTAGAGCCACCCCCAAGATTTGAAATTAACATGGTTTGCATCGAGAAACTTGCCACACCATCACCTAAATGCCATTGCACCCAGCTCACTTCACAAGGCTTTTCTCCTGGGTAGGTTTTTTTTTGCCCGTCATATCGTTATACTACTCATCCTACACCTTCTCCATTTACCAACTCCTCAAATCAACATGATCCATGTTGTTACCCATGCTCGAAGGACAAAGGAAAAGAAACTCGACTCACCAACCAATCCTATACCCAACATACCATCTCGCGCCCATACCTAAAATCACTATTCGCGGCCCCACATATCCTATTTCTAATGGGGTCACACATCACACCATGCTCAAACAATTACACCAATCTCCCCTCAAAATGTCCTTATATGATCTCATCCAAACCTCGAAATCCCATCGTCAAGCTCTCATGGAGGTCCTGCAATCTATTGAGGTTTTACCCAATGACCCTACACCCATGTAGCCTCTATTATCACACCCCATCATGTAGCCTCTCTCACCAAATTACCACCTTCATCTTCACCTCACCCTACTCACCAAGTAGCCTCCCTTAGCTTCTCAGAGGAAGAGATCACACCACACCAAATTGATGACCCAGACCCATCTCTCTTCATCTCTATCCACATCGATGATATACGTGTACGACGTGTAATGATCAATGGGGGCACTAGCATTAACATCATTTCATCTCATGCATTCGCTCAAATGCACATACCTAATAATTATATGCATAAACATCCTATCATGTTGTTCATTCAATGACGCTATCACCTCTACACTAGGCACCATCATCCTCCACATTTGCGTGGGCCCCCGCACTATTCCAGAGTTATTTTACATCTTGGAGGGGGAATTTCAATATAACTTGTTGCTTGGCAGACCCTAGATTCGTGTCATGGGTTGTGTTCCTTCCACTTTGCATCGTTATGTAAAGTTTGAGCATGAAGGACACACCTATACTATTCTAGTTGATCCATCACCTTTTAAAACATGCAACATGCTTTACTGACCCAATGACATGCTCATACCCATTAAACCATCTACCTCCATGACCACTACCACTTCACTGCACCGCCACTTACCAAGATAGATTCTTTACCTCAACCGCACATGCCTCCTCAACTCCTATCAACTTTGCCACAACTTACACGGCCGAACCATCGGCCTCCCAATCCATTAGTTCCACCTCCGAGTCGACCTCGACACATCATCATACCAACAACCGATCCCTTGGAAGGCATTTTTCAACGCCTCACTCTGGGGAAAATCACTTATATAGTGTCAACACATTCCTTACTCCACAAGAGTATGGAAGTCTTCACCAACACCCTCACTATGATCACCGCATAGGAGAACACCTCCTTTATGGTCCTCCTCATCTTCGTACTAGTCTCACCTATGGGGGACTTGATACTACCACTTACACACCCAAACCACCGTCACAAACCCACCCATTTTCCGTTGACTTCTAGTCTCTCACCAATCGCCATTTTCACCCACACCTTCCTGCACCGATGTGCGTGGAAGGGTTTTGGTTTTGGCTTTTACAAGCAAGGCCGCCATATTGTTATTCCATGTACTACCCGCAAACATAACGACCGTAGTGGTATCGGATTTGCTGAACCACCTACCAAACAAGCCCACATTGAACCCATCGAGGACATTAGCCCTTCTCCACCTTCTTCACCCGCTCCACCTTCATCACCACCTTCACCGCGAAGTCGATGGATCCTGAATCTATCCCTCCTAACTTTTTTTTTTCATAAACACCATTTCCTTGGGGCCTCTGACTTATCAATGCGAGGGCGAGGCTCCTTCCTCTCTTCCCTTCCTATATCCTGAAATGATCGATGACGATACACCTTCAATTAACGTCGTTCAATGTCAGGATGATGAATCTATACTCACCTACCTTGGTGCAAAAGACTCATATATTCATTGGTCGTTACCTTCTGAGACACAAACCATGTTGAATGAATCAACTATCGAGATCAACATTCATACTCAGGATGACCCGCACATCCTAAAGATTGGTCAATCTTTAGATGCTTTACTAAACAGGAAGCCATCACTTCTTTTCTCAAAGATCATAACCATGATTTTGCTTGGTCTTATGCATGAGACATGCCCGGTATTGATCCCACCATTGTGGTCCATAATATTGTAACCGTTCCCGATGCCAAACCCATCAAACAAAAGTTGAGGAAAATGCACGCTCACATTGCCCTTCTCATCAAAGAAGAAATTCAGCACCTTCTTTCCATTTCCTTTATATTGCCCATTGATTATCCTCATTGGATTTCTAACATTGTCCCTATCACTAAGGCGATAGGGGGACTCTGCATTTGCATGGATTTCTGTGACCTCAACCTAGCCTTGCCTAAAAGATGACTTCCCTCTACCCGGTATTGACCAACTAGTTGACCTTACCACTAGTCACGAGATGCTATCACTCATGGATGGCTTCTCGGGTTATAACCAAATCTTGCTTGCCCTAGAGGATCAACACAAAACCTTGTTCATCACCCCTTGGGGGACCTTCTACTACCGAGTCATGCCTTTTGGCCTAAAAATGCTGGTGCCACATATCGAAGGGCTATGACTTATATCTTCCATGATATCGTGCATCCTATATTGGAAGATTACATGGACGATCTCTTGGCCAAATCTAAACGCTTGCTCCGAGCACCTTTAACCATCCTCAAAACCATTTTTGATTGCCTCATTAAATATTTCGCTTGCCTTGACCCAAGAAGTGTGTCTTCGTGGTTCTCTCGGAAAGATCCTGGGAATTATCATTTCCTACATGGTATAGAAGTTGACCCTACTAAAGTCAAGGCCATTCTTGAAATTCCTCCGCCCACTAACTTTAGACAACTTCGTAGCCTCAAGATAAGTTATATCTATTCACCATTTCATTAAACAATTATCTAATCGGTGTCAACCATTTCATCATCTACTCAAGAAGGATGTCTCCTTTAAATGGGATGATGATTGCCACAAAGCTTTTAAGGCCTTAAAAATACCTTCTTCAACCACCCGTACTCATTCCACCTAAAGACGATCAACCTTTCTACCTATACATCTCATCTACCGATCACTCCTTGGGAGCCATGCTCGCTCATCGTGATGAACAACACAGGGAGTAGGTGGTTTATTAGATAATCCGTACTCTTTTGGACTACGAAACCTATATACCCATCCCGAAAAACTTTGCTTAGCCTTAGTTTTCGTGGCCATAAAACTATGCCATTACCTACTCAACCACAAAACCTATGTTGTGACCAACACTGACCCCTTACACTTCATGTATGCCAAACCTTATCAAAATCAACGTGTCGCACAATGGCTTATGCTTTTAGTTGACCTCGACCTTGAATTCATTCATCAAAAGTCCATCAAGGGCTAAGCTATCGCCAACCAATTGGCCGATGCACCTATTTCCGGGGATCAACCCTCTAATTTTGACTTTCCATATGAGTCAATTCTTTACCCTTTCCTTGGATGAACCCGCTTACCAAATGAAACTCTTCTTCAATGTTTCCAAGTGTCAGTGTGGGGGTGGGGCAGGTATTATCCTCATTCCACTTGATGGTGAACCCATGCCTTTATCTTTCAAACTTGATTTTGATTGTATAAACAATATTTCCGAATACGAAGCACTCGTGTTAGGTCTCCAAGACGCCTACGCCCTAGATGTCAAATCAATCAACATCTTTGGTGATTCTCAATTGGTCATAAACCAAGTCAATGGTATATACCAATGTCGTAATGAGATACTTCAAAAGTATAAACATCATGTAGACATACTTTTGACTACCTTTGACCGTTATGCCCTTCAAACCTTCCTCGTTCAACCAACAAATTTACAGATACCATGGCCTGCTTGGCTTCTCAAATACCCACTTTGCCCGCCAATTCTAAAATCTTTGTCACCAGAGACTCTAATAACCTTCTTATTTACCTCGTGAAGTTTACTCCATCGAACCGCTACCCCTGACTTGAGTGACCTTTGGTATAAACAATACTCCGACTATCTTTCTCTCTGCATCTTACCTCTTGATCTCACCCGTAACAGACAACGCGCCTTCCTTAAAAAGGTCTCTCGTTATGTCATCATGGGAGACCTTCTCTATAAGTGCGACTTTGATGGTATTGTCTTACGATGCCTCACGAGTTCTAAAATTCCTTACACAATTAAGGAAGTTCATGATGGCATATGTGGAGGCCACTTGTAGTGGCCTTGTTGTTGCTAAGCGTATTCTTCGCCTAGGCTATTATGCCAACCCTTAACCATGATTGTTGTGACTACATCAAATGTTGTGTAAAATTACAACAACATGCCAACCTTCATCATACACCTAGTCACGCCTTACAGGTTCGCCGTGACCTTTGGCCCTTCTCTCAATGGGGTTTGGATCTTGTCGGAGAGATCAACCCCCATTCTTCCCAATGACATCAATGGATCATCACCGCTACCAAATACTACACAAAATGGGTTGAAGCCATACCAATCATCTCCATGAAAGCCGAGAAAGTATGTGAGTTCATCAATCATCACATCATTTGTCGCTTTGGTGTTCCTCATCGCCTCATCACTGATAATGGAAAACAATTCAAAAACAAAACATTGCAAAAACTTTATGACACCTTTGGCATTCAGTTAAGTTTCTTGTCACCTTATTACCCACAGACCAACGGTCAAGCCGAATCCACTAAGAAAACCTTAAACAAAATTCTCATGTAAGTGGTTAACGATCTTTGGGAGGGATTGGCATACGCACATTCCTTTTTGCCTGTGGGCATACCACACTAGCATCTGCACTTCCACTATTGCCACATCTTTTTCTCCTGGTCTACGGTACAAAGGTTGTTTTACCTCTCGAGGTCTAGATTCCCTCACTCTGCATTTCTCTCCCCGACATACTCAATGATGATGACTTTCATCAAGACCGTTTAGCACAACTTGAGTTATTAGATGAACGTCGCCTTAACGCTCTTGAACACCTTCAAGTTTACCAAAAATGTATCAACGTGCCTCATGACAAACGTGTCCATGTACAAACCTATCATCACTAATTTGGCACTATGATAATTCTTCACCGGGAACTCCTCGTAAGCTTATGATTATTTACTAATGCATGCCTTTAGTTTGGTGGATGTAATCTGGAAACAAAATAACAACATAACACAAGAATACCATCGACTATGATAAGACGGAATGATGATGAATCTGAAAATATCAAAGTAAATTATAATATTAACATGAAATTGTTACAATCTCACCCATGAGGTACTTCAACAAGACTATGGGAGAAACTTTACAATTACACCTCTTGATGGCTTCTTCAACACACTTTTAACTGATGGCTTCCTTTGCACACTTCCTACAATATTTCTCACTACTTCTTTCTATGCTAAATGAGGGGGTGGCCTCTCTATTTATAGAACTTCCAGGCTTATCCATCCTATCTCTAAGATAGGATAAGAAATCCACTACGACGAATCATATTCCATACCTTAACTCTTATTTGTACATGTAAGCTTATCTCTTAAGATAAGATAAACCTTATCATTTTACATGGGTTCCACATTTTTAGAATTTTTACAAATAAAATACACAAAATATTTATGACCTCACTCCTTGTCCTTATTACCAATATAATATTTCTAATTCCTAATCATGTAGACCCTACTTCTCTAATTACCCAAACTTTGACATTTTAACATTACCTGGACCACTTACGACAAATATTTACTTTTACAACATTCCCATGTTGTACTTTGACTATTACCGTACTCCACATTATCAAGCGACACCGCATCGACGCGCCGTTATCTTCTATCGACGCTACTACTAATTATACTTAACAACATCCTATTCTAATACATACATTAATGAAATAGAAATTATGGAGGAAAATTTTAGTGTCGACATCTTCCTTCCTAGCTTCTACTCCATCCTCGGAGTAGACTATTCTCAGTGCTTGGAAAATCTTCAACTTGTCGTGGTTTACCCATTTCGTAATGGGAGTGCCATCCAATTCCTCCAACAGATGCACGTACCATTTTCATGCACAAAATCGCTATTTTGTAGGGCCCCATCCATTTTGGAAGAAATTTTCTCTTCTTTTTTTTGTATCTGGAATCATATACTATGACCAAGTCATTCACATGAAATGGAGACCATGGGATCTTTTGATCAAAGTATTCCTTCTGCTTCATTTTCTTCTTATGGCTTGTATCCTTTGCTATTTCCTCATTTTCTCTAAGAATGAAGATGTACCAACCTTTCTTTTCTATGAATCACTTTCATCCATCCTTTCATTTTTCATAACTCTCACAAAGTTGGGAATACAAACTCAATAGGAAGAATTGGATCAATGCCATAGCCAACCGAAATGGGAGTATCCTGTTGCTTGACTTTGATGTTGCCCTATATGCCCACAACAAAACTATAGCACTCTGGCCGCCTACTTCGTCCAAGATCTGATCTCGAAAATGGAGGAGGGTAATGATCCTTCTTTGTTGCCTTATTGAGCTTCCTGTAATCAACACAAATGCGTAGCTTCCCATTCTTTTTATTGAGATCACAATGGGAGAAACCCATTCTACAATTCTCCACAAAGAAATATGAATCCCGCATCAAGAACTTATCTATTTCTTCTTTTACTCCTTGGAAAAATTAGGATTCATTCTATATGGCATTTGCTTTATGGGCTTAGCACCATCTACCAGCCTCAATACAATGTTCTACCCAACTTACTTGACGGAGTTCCTTGTAATCAAAAGTGAATAGGTGTATGTACCTTCGAAAGAGTGGAGGTAGGATTCCTTCTCGCTCTCCATCACAAGATCACCAATCTTTATTTGTTGGAGACGATCATCAACTTCTTCTTCGAGATAATTTTATGGGGTCATGAGTTGGTGCGATCGGAAGGATATCCATGACTGAAACATCAACCTCACTTTCTTCATCTTCATGTCCACTTCACTAGTACTAGAGTAATCGAGGATGTCCAATCATCGGTTTCATCACTTAAATCCACGGTTCGCGCTTTATGATGTCGAGGGATCACGTTTATCTTCACCCTCTTTCTACCACGTCCAAGTGTCATGAAACCTTCATTCCAAAAGTAGTTTCTTGCATGAACTCTCCTTAGCCATGGTCTTCCCAACAAGATTGGGTACACAACATGCCATTTTTCATCACCGAAAGTCTACCACAAATACAACACCCATAACAGATATTGCCACATTTGAAACTACACCTTTTGGTTTAGTTTTTCCTTATTTAATGACCTTAACATAAGTGTTGAAGGGCGATCAATTTTTAAACCCAACATATTCATTATAGACTTGGTCATTACATTAATCTGCAGACCTCCATCAACTAAGACATCATGAATTGAAATACCATTACATAATACCTCACTTGTGGAGCATAGGGATCTGCCTCGCCTCCAAAATAGGGACCTCAACCTCCTTCCTTCTTCGAGCATTGAGTCCACCTCGCAACTCTCGCCTCTTCTCGAAGACATAGCCAAGAGTTGACCATATGTAATATTTGTAGGTCTTTTGGACAGATCTTCCAAGATGGAGTATGGTCTTGCCCCGTGAAATCGAAAATTCTGCACACCCAGCCTTTCTTCTCCTATGTTTCTTACTAGTTTCTCCTTTCATCTTCTTAGGATCAGTTCCATCTTGATTAGCTTTTTCTTTCTTTCTTTTTGTTACAAACACATCTACTTCATTATTTCTACTCTTATCTACTACATCAAGAGAATTCACAGTGCTTTTCCTTTATCATTATCTCCTTTACCGATGATGTAGAAGCTCTATCCGGACAATTATACTTATAATGACCCTTTTTATAACAACCATAACAAACAACTTCGAAATATTTGTTTTTGGACCTCTATCTCCTCCCCGAGAACTAAATTCCTTTCCTTGAAGAAGATTAATAGTTAACTGACCCATCTTTTTGAGCAGATCTTCATACTCAGTAGATGTACTAGGAGAAATATTTGTGCTCACCGTGAGTGGTTGTGGATTCTGACCAAAGGTGCTTTGGTGTAGGCTCTACTTTAGCAACAATTTCTTTGGGCTCCTCTTCCATGCTTTCTTCTTGCGTTCTTGCAGATCTCCTTTGCTTGTTCAATGGTAGGTGGCGGTCATACTTCACTCGTTGTCGATCTCCGGCTTCATCCCAAGAATGAAGTGCTTACGAGAGGAGATTATCCACACCATTCATCAACCCATCCGCTAATCCTTCCTTCCGATCTTGGCATCGAGCTTCCTCCTTAGCTCTAGAACATGAGCATGATAATCCCTTATCTTCTCCTTCTCTCCTTGGGATAGCTTTGTGATCTCGATCATGAGGTCTCGCATATCTCTATTGTTCACTAAATTCTTCAAGAAAACTTTCGCTTAATAAATCCCATGAATTTTTCACATTATCACCTAGTGTTTCAAACCACCTAAGTGATGAACCATCCAAAAGGTAGGAAAAATTGAGTCCATTTTTCCCTTCTTATAAGGCCATTACAAATACAAGATCGCTTAAACTCTTGAATGAAAGAAGAAGCATCTTCATTAGATTGAGCTGAAAAAAAAAATCTTTCCCATTTTCAAAAGTAACCACCATGAAATACCAACCCACAAGTACAATTAACAAGACTTATGTGCACAAATAATTGGAATTACTATAGAAATGACCACGGTAAACTATGGTAAAACTTGACTTATCATGGTAAAACCGATTTTATGTGGTAAACACTATTCACGATAAAAAGTGACTTTCTTTGTGATAAATACTATTCACAAAAAAATGACTTTATCATGGTAACTACTATTCACGGTAAAAATGACTTTACCACTTAAATACTATGCACAAGAAAAACAAGGTTACCCTCTAATTGATTTTTGACTAAGTGGGAATATCTCTCCAAAATCCACTAACGAGGAATGGTCCTTGAACGGAACCAAAATGTCATCACCAATCCGGCACTATGATAATTCTTCACCGGAACTCCTCGTCTATGATTATTTACTAATGCACAACCTTTAGTTTGGTGGATGTAATCTGAAACAAAACAACAACCAAACACAAGAATACCATCAACTATGATAAGACGAAATGATGACGAATCTGAAATATCAAAGTAAATTATAATATTAACATGAAATTGTTACAATCTCACCCATGAGGTACTTCAACAAGACTATGGGAGAAACTTTACAATTACACCTCTCGATGGCTTCTTCAACACACCTTTAACTCGATGGCTTCCTTTGCACACTTCCTACAATATTTCTCACTACTTCTTTCTCTCGCTAAATGAGGGGGTGGCCTCTCTATTTATAGAACTTCCAGCCTTATCCATCCTATCTCTAAGATAGGATAAGAAATCCACTACGACGAATCATATTCCATACCTTAACTCTTATCTCGTATATAAAAACTTATCTCTTAACATAAGATAAACCTTATCATTTTACATGGGTTCCACATTTTTAGACTTTTTACAAATAAAATACACAAAATATTTATGACCTCACTCCTTGTCCTTATTACCAATATAATATTTCTAATTCCTAATCATGTAGACCCTACTTCTCTAATTACCCAAACTTTGACATTTTAACATTACTCTAGGACCACTTACTTACAAATATTTACTTTTACAACATTCCTATTGTACAGATTTGATCACATATACTCCACATTATTGGCGACACCGCATCGACGGCGCCACGTTATCTTCTATCGACGCTACTACTAATTATACTTAACAACATCCTATTCCTAATACATACATTAATGAAATAGAAATTATGGAGGAAAATTTTAGTGTCGACAAACCTTCCAAGTCGGTGACCTGCGTTTTGAAAGAAAATCAACATGTCACCAAAGTAGAAAAAGTAAATGGGAAAAATTTGCTCCTAATTGGCTTGGACCATACATCGTAACCCATACTTACTCGATCGTGTGTTTATCGCTTATCTTCACTTGAT
Organism: Taxus wallichiana var. yunnanensis; assembly: GCA_018340775.1. NCBI lineage: Eukaryota > Viridiplantae > Streptophyta > Pinopsida > Cupressales > Taxaceae > Taxus > Taxus wallichiana. Next base: position 805,522,626 of record CM031235.1, read on the forward strand.
GGTAAACCCAAACTTGAGCCCCTTAATGCCTTGCATCTTCGACCATTCTACTATTGACTTTTAGTCCTACATCACTTTTTGTCTCTTTCCATGCTCATCCCTTGAGCGCTATCCACTTCTTACACCTCACCAATGACTAAACAAGAATCATGTGAGTACCACTTGTTATCTTCTCTTGAATATGTGTACCACAATGCTACACATAGCATGATTCTCATGGATACTTTTTGTCTTCTTTTAGATGAGATCCCATGGTTGTTTCACCCTGCTTTCTGAACAAGAATCCAATTCTTCACCTTGGTCTTGTCCATGACTTCAAAGCCCTCACATGGGACATAACTCCTTGAGTCAAAATTCTAATAAAACGATGACTCCCTCAAAAGGACATCTTCCTCTCGCAATCGGTGCTATAAATAGACTGCTCCCTCGAAGGAGAACTATGTAAAGCATTTTCAAAAAAATATAAATTAAAATAAAAGTGATAAAATTTGAAGCTTCCCGCATCTATCACCTTCATGAAGACCTCAAGGAGTTAATTTCCTCATCTCATATAGACTTCCCGCATCGATCAATCTATCTCAAATACAAGTCAAAACAAAATCATTTTAGTCATGGACTTGCCCATTGTGACCTTGGATATCTTGCCCAAAGAGCATGCTACCTCATACCGAAAGCATAAACAAGAATACTCACAAATGCACAATATATTATTTCACACTATTTTATTTCTGCTAATACAATGGCTAATATATAGCCACGGATGTAGTTAAACAACTTCCTATAAGATAGGAAGTATACAAAACAATAACATACTCGTATAACCTATTTACGTGAGTTTGGTTAAACTCACATAACAAATAATAGTTATAACAAAACATACACTAATAATATGAGTTGTTAACCAACTCATATTATATTACAATAATAATCATGATTAATAATGTAAACAATATTAATCCTAACATTCACCCCCTTAGTGTGAACATTATTAATCACTAATCTTCACCCCCTTAATGTGAACACGGCGAAGAACCGTATTCAAAGAAGTTGATCCACCTCCTGAAAGCACTTCTTAAACCAGTACAAACTCCATATATTATCTCTTTACCCTCGTAAAGGCATAGTGTCGAGATGAATTATGCAGAATGCTCCTTCCTCTTTGGGTTCCTGTGGGACTTTCCCTTCCTCCTTGGGCGCCCGAATTCTGGATCTCCAAGATCCACAAGCTTCACACTAGCTGGATAACCATCCCTTGAGTCTACCTCGAAATATTCTCCTGCTCCCAAAAGTGAGTATTTTGAAAACATGACTCCTCCAAAATCTCGAAAAGGTTTTATTCAAGAAACTTACCGCAAACAGAACACCGAAATGCACTAAAAATAGAAACCACATTGCACACATGTCACCAGATCAGTGTGTAACCCCGTCATTGGTGACTAACGAGAGGTCGCTGATTGACCTCCTTCCTCCATTTTCCTCCATCCTCCGATGTCATGTTGCTAGCTCAAAAAATTGGCTGAGGCTTAATAATTACATACCTTACCCGAACATCGGATTCCACCGAAAATGCGTTCGTAAGACAATTTTTAATTTATTTTAAATTTTAGATTTTTGACAATGACACTTATGGATATATATGGACTTTGGATTTAACAGACTTTTACAATGACTCAATTTTGACAAAACATAACACTATGATGATGACAAAATCGCTATACGACTTTATAACTTTGACACAAATGATAAACATGACAATGACACCGATAAAAAATAATTAAAGATTACTTTTTAATTCCACAATGAAAAAAAAATTGACTCTTTGAAGATGATGACACTATTCAACTTTGACAGTTTGACTATTATGACTCAGACTCTTGATCTGACACAAATATCGATTCTTAAAATTTTGATGTAAAATGACACATGGACATCTAATGGTTGATGGTAAACACATAATACAACGACATTTCTAAGCAATAATGCAATTAGACTGAGAGACTATGAAAAAAGACAAGTATTTGAATTTTAATACCATAGACCCAAACAATGACGAGGCTTGACTTACAGTATTTTAACTTATTATCAATGAAACGCTGACAAGACCAACAACATAAACTATTACAATGACTTTTATTCTGAAGCCTTAGACACAAAAAAGTAGAAAATCAAATACCACATAATCAGGAGCAACAACTTGGGCAACTATGTGGAAGCGTCTATGAGTGAATACCACTATGATTGAACCGATAATTATATTGTTATTGTTATTCAATATATGGGCTCAATAGATGTTGAGTAGGCGAAGATAACTGTGGTTCCGCACTAAGATTCTTTGCACATAATTTTATATTGGCCACATATACAGATCTGCATGATGTTGGCAATTGGAGACATTCACTGTCCAGATCTCAGTTTTCAATGAGACGTGCTTAACATGCAAAGGCTGATCCAAAAGGCTTCCAAACGTATGAACCACTTTTCAACTCCAAGCAAGTCAACTCCTCGGGAAAAAATATCAGTGCCCTTCTATCTATACATGGTCCTTGCTTTGTTCGTTGTGGAAAAATCACACTTTGTATGAGATAATGGAATAATGATCACAGATATGGGTGAGTATGCACGAGCCAATGGTATATCCAGACAGTGGGAGAAAAATTTAAACTTCACAAAATGCGACCACACACACGACTATCAAGTTGTCATTAACAGGACTAAGAATAATATAGTTGCCTCTTGCAAAAATAGTACACTTTTATCACAGGATCAATCGATGTATGAATACATCCACGTGGAGCAAGACTTCTGAAGAGAATACGAATTAGCAATATGTCAATGGATTGGATAGACACCACACTTCGCAGACATAAAGACAAAGACCTTGACTTTTGTCTCTTTAAAAAAATATTGTTTCGAAGATACACGATATGCTAAAGTAAGGATCGATTCCCTGGGGCTACAATATCTCCTCGCTCTATCACAATCAAAGAAATTAGTCTCAAAATAATATATGCTACCACATTCGGGGCGAAGGACTAAATGATTTCCCCTACAAAAAAATGCTTCCATTAAACGAGAACCTGCTCTGGTACTAATTGAAAGCATAAACAAGAATACTCACGAATGCATAATATATTATTTCACACTATTTTTATTTTTGCTAATACAATGGCTAATATATAGCCAGGGGATGTAGTTGAATAACTTCTTATAAGATACGAAGTATACAAAACAATAACATACCAGACACCTATTTACGTGAGTTTGGTTAAACTCACATAACAAATAATAGTTATAACAAAACATTTAACTAATAATATGAGTTGTTAACCAACTCATATTATATTACAATAATAATCATGATTAATAATGTAAACAATATTAATCCTAACAATACCATATTAAAATCAACCACCTTTTCATACCTCTCACCATTCACACTCCCATTTCCTACCGCCTCGAGGGACCTCTTGAAACCGTGCCCTTTGGTGATCATGTGACTATTATTCACCTTTCGAGCAATCAATCATGCAATGTCTTTAGGGTCTTACGTTCATCGGCTCCTCCAAGGTATGACTTACTTGGTATGATCCTAACCAATTAGGCAAACTTTCTTGCCCCTCTTATCTTTTAACCATCTTTATTATGTTTTGATTACCTTATACAAGACTTGGTCCTCGACGCTTACCTTTGGGGTAATCTTCTTCTTTACCACAATCGACATCACCTATACCAATTTGCCTACAAATCACCCACACCTAACAAACCTAAACCCAAATCATGCCTAAAACCTACCAACTCATTTTCATACCTCCTCATATTCTTCCCTAGCTTATGGGAGAACTACATCGGCCCGAGGTCCTTTTTGCCAAGACTATGTAGGCAGCACTCCGAGGGCATGGGGCCCTGGAGGTTAGCTCAGCCACTCTCTACCCTAACCAATTCATCTTTCATCTTCCTAAATCACATTTTACCCTACGTAGTTTCCTTTTTATATCAAAGAATTGGAAATTAAACCAAACAAACAACAAGTTGCTTAACATTTTTATCATCATCACAACATACATTTATTACGACTACCATTTCTCTACCATCATCATACATGTATTATAAAGCATCTTACACATGACCCATATCATCATTCATTGCACAAATTAATGAATCACAACTTCAACCAATTTAAACTCAACCATGCCTATTACCTAATTCAATCATGCGTATTAGCCGACTCAACCATGCCTAAGACCTAACTCAATCATACCTATTACCCGACTCAATCCATTCCTAAGCCAACCTCGACTCAATCCATGCCTAAACCAACTCGACTCGATCCATGCCTAAGACTGGACTCAACCATGCCTATTACCTAACTCAATCATGCCTATTACCCGACTCAACCATGCCTATGACCCCGACTTGATCCATGCGCCTATGACCTAAATCGATCCATGCCTAAACCAACCTGACTCCATCATGCCTCACTCACCTAGTTTCCATCCATATCACGACAAAAATTAAAATTCTCATAAAACACCAACAAATCAAGAATCTCATCCATCTCATCATATAAACAAATATGTGTGTCTCAATACAATATACGGATGTCAG
>CM031235.1:806127330-806294283 GCA_018340775.1 Taxus wallichiana var. yunnanensis
TGCCGATGAATAATGGTAACAATTATTTAGTTAGGTTCCTTGGACAGAGCATTCTGAATCCCGAATAGGGAAGAGAACCGCAAGAGTGAAGTGTTAAATAAAAACACCAACTCTTATTACTCATGAATAGATCGGTAGATTACCGAGTCATGGAATGAATAGATCGGAGGTACTCCGAGTCATTACAGCTGCATATGGTTGTCTGTTATAAGAATGGTTATTTGATTGTGAGTTCTAAATTAGGTATTTAGAACTGTGGATGCAATTATCAAATTTTTTTTTTTTTGACTTGTTCTATTGTCTAAAATGAGGATGTTACATGGACCCACCTCTCAACACCTAATCACCCACCGTTGGATCGCCAACTCAACAATCCATTATGTCCGGCCACTTTTCCTTCTCTCTCTCTCTCTTGTGTCATTTTCTCAATTCACTAAATGAAAAATGAATAACAAAAACATGGATTTTTTGTTTTTATAATAAACCCGACCTAACCGATGCCTGGTTTTACCTTCACCGACATCGAGTATGTGCCATACTCTCTCCGAGGTCGGTTATCCTCTATCAAGCATTGGCTACCCTTGACCAAAGATCGGTCACCCTCTCTTATACAAAAACCCAAAATTTTACCCTATTACCCTACCCGCCTATCCCTCCCTTTTTCCACACCTAACCTTTATCCCGACCATTTGCCTCACTTGACCTTTACCCCACCATTTACCTCACCCAACCTTTACCCTGACCATTTACCTCACCCTCCGACCTCATCATTTACTACCTACCCTCGTCCTCCTTTGGGGACTCATTATTTTACCCATACCTCGACCTTACCCATGCTATGACCTAGATTCTTGAACCGGACCATCACTAGTGACCTTTGACCTCATGTGTTCACTATACCTTGTGGTATTGTTACTGTGTTGTTGACCTAATGACCTTACCTTGCCTATTACCGTGACCGTTTATCCTGACCCTACCTTTGGTGTACCAGAACATACCTAAACGTTCCTACACCTGACCTACGTCGTGTTTCCTGACCATATCCTATACCTTGGATACCAGAATCACTTCAACCTTGTTTGGATAAACCTATCAACCTTAGACAATGTAGAGTTTGCCTGCTCTTCAACCTGGTACCGTGCTACAGTTTATACGTGTGTGTGTGTTTGATTGTTACTACCTTTGACCTTAAACCATTTCCTAGATTACCCGAGTAGACCTTGCTTCCTTTTTCCCCCTGTTTCCCACCTTCCTCTTCGTCACATTTACCTTTTATCAAACCACTCACCGATTCGCCATCGCCTCGTCCATTCCCGGTTTGAGGAGGATCACCTTCACCCACACATGGGCAACCACATCTTATTTTTGTTAGTGTCGCTACCAATACAAGCTACACAACAAAAGGGGAAAAATATAGACACCAAAATTAGGTCACACTTCTTTTTGATCCTCGACAAATAAACACCTTGAACACATTCACCTAACCATGGCCCCCTTTACCCCACTAATATTAATTAAATTAAATTAATTCATTATTCTCACCTTATGTATTATTTAAATATATTAATTTAGATAATGCCCACACATACACCTCACCTAGACACCTCATCAAGCCATCTCACCCTAATACCTATTCTTAGTAAGTTGCCATAACTAACTAAGACCTACCCAAACCCTAAGAATCAATGCCTACATTCCCTCTAACCACATTCCCGCATGCTTACAGGAAGCTTCAAGTCTAATCCGTGGGTAGAAACGACACGAGATCCTAGAAAATCAAGGGGATCTGTCTAGTTTAGTAAACCTAGGAAATCCCACCTTGACCGACGCCAGTTACCCTTAACCGTCGGTTAAGCGTAAGCATCGTCATCAACTTTTAACATCGAAAGCAACCTTATTTTGAGTTGGAAAAGGTTGGAAAAGGTTGGCACATTCTTGAGAGATATCACATCTTTTGAGAAAAAATTTCAGCAAGAACACACATGTAAAGGAGATCAAGTATTTTCTCTTGCATAGACATCCAACATTCACCCAACAACCATCCAACACTCACCCCAACACAGATTTGATCCAATCAGGAAAGAAGGAGAGCACATGCAGCCCATGCAAGAGCTCCCCAATGTTTGGTGATCCTCCATAGCATTCAACCTCTTATCAACACCTTCATTCCTCACTCACAGACATCCAGAACCAGATTCCAGTAAGTAGAACATTTTACTCCTCTGGTTCACTTATTTCATCATTTTATTTTCATCCTTTGTTCTCCTAGCCACCCACTGACCTCCATTAATACTTACCCCTCCATTATCCCTATTAAAACCTCACCAAATCCCACCCAAACAACTTAATACCTCATTCGACCAGCCAAGTCCTTTGTGCAATCATAAGGGAGATCAAAGATCATTCTCGTGACAGCGGTCCCAGTATCCCACAAGAATCGACACCTGGTTCTCCCCAACCGTCATTGGTCACCCTTAACCGGCATCGGTCTCTGTATCTACCAATATAGCCCAAAATAGTGACCTACCCACCTATTCCCACATCACCCTTACTCACTCGTGACTGCCTAAGATCTCTGCTGCACTGCAGAGACCTAGAATCAACTACTTGACCTTCGGATCTTATTTTAACCTAGCCTATTAGATTAGATCTTTCTTACTGTGTTTTAAATGAGATACCTAAATCATTTTAATTATAATAGGATTTACTTTATTGCCAAAGCATTAAATTGTTTTAAATAAAGTGGATTGACAACCATCTAGAAGTATCACACTTCCCGGATCTAGCACACACTAAAGTACCCACCGCATATATTGTTTAACTCTTTCTGGTGGTCTTGCTTTCCATTATAGGTAGTTCCTCCCAGCCAAAAGGAAGCTCTCACGATCAGCTGTGGATCAAGGAGTCAACATGCGTCCAACAACCCATCAACCAACATTTCAATAGGTATTCCTCCTACACCCATTACCCTATCTATTTCATCATTTTCAAAGAAACGTCTAAGAATCGGTGAAACAGATAGAACAAATTTATATGAGGGCTTTGACCAAGTATATGCACAATTGATATGGGAAGGATTCTTGATGCAGAGCCAAAAATTTTCTCGTAGAATATTTAAGGGAAAACACTTTGTTGTATTGAGGGAAAATATCACAACAACACTGATAAGTTAACATGCACATTAAAATTATGTAGAAAATATTGAATTTGCAGCAGGTAAGATGATTGATCAAGGAATTTACATTCACAAGACTAATAGAAACATACACAAGACTGTAAATAATTGGAAAGGCAGAAAATACTTCACAATCGAAGGTAAAATTGACAAAAATTGCTTCAAAGACTCTATATCCAAAAGTCCCCCTTGTGCTTTAAAGGTACACAATATATAGCAAAATAATTTTCACCCCCTTCCTAAAAATAGTCTAAGGCTTGTACTCCCCCATGCATCCTATTTTTATCCTTTATTTAATAATAGATAAAGGAATAAAATAGAACATGCAATTACAAATAAGCATTGATAACCTTAGTTACATTACAATCAAACTCAAGTCGATTGTTTCTATTTTTAAGAAAACAAAGGTGAATAATTTACTAGTAATAAGATTGCTTCTTTGGGTAAGTCTCTTTCCTTTGTGCATGTGAAATCGTCCTCTTGTAAAGCATGAAAAAAATCAACTCCATATTTGTGAGTAAAATAATAGCAATACTTGCAATATTTGTAAAAATAATCATCCTGTTGGTTTGAAAATCTGTCGCTTGGGTAGATTTATGGATAGACGAGCCAATAGTGTGTAGGGCATAGCCCCTCTTTGAGTCAGCAAAGTGAAACTGGTTTATTGCTATTCTACCAGCAGGAATCTATGCAAGTCTCACAATATTCTACCTTTGGGGGTTTGGGATCTCATCCCAGTAGGGGTGTTTCCAACTGCGAAAAGAAAGGAATGAAAGAGAGGATGAAGAAAGATCAGGTCCGAAGGGAGAAAAGAAATGAATTCCAAAGCAGAAAGGTCAGAGGGTTTATGTTTTGGGATTGGTAGTAAACAGAGCCAAACCTACTTGCATAAACGAATAAAGCAATACTGATGAATAAATGACAAAAAAAGTAGAGATAGATTCAACAGAATAAACGCATAGATCTAACATAAGAAAGATCAGATGCCCATAACACACATATTCAGCACAAAGTCTTAATATTTGCATTAATATCTTCTTCTGTTACAAAAAGTACAAAGCCTTTTCTTCTCACTTCTATTTTTCATCTAAAAGATATCCACCCCCGAATACAACAAGTATTCAAGTATTTATAGAAGAAGGAGAAGAAGGAAAGCAAAAAGGAACCAACCACCTAATTACAAAAATATCTTACAATAGATTACAAAGTCATTTGTTGACTTTTGACAACTTTAGTGGATGACATCATCCCATGGTGCAACATGGATGATGTCATCGTTTGTGTCAACAAACTTTAAATATTTTACAAGGAGAAAGTTGGGAAGAAAGAAACTATTCGTCGTCGTCCCGCGGCTGGAAGGGGGTATCCTGCTTTTGCTGCTCGGGTGACGAGATGTGGAACTGGGCACGGTACTCCATGAACTTGCTGATCATGGGTTGGAGTTGATCCTCGGAAGGATCCTTGTGTCGATCGCTGATAGCTTCGCAGGTCTCCCGCTCGTCTGTGAGCTTTTCTGGGAGTTTTGAATAATCATTCTCTGCCTCTATCAGGTACCCAATGAAGTCACGACACGCCAACAGGTTATTGATGGATTCTGCGTCGAACGTGACCTCTGGTCCCAGTCCCTGTGAAATGATCTCCTTGAAGATCTGAATAGTTTCTTCGACCTTTCTTAAGGCGAAAGAAGAAGTGAGCAAGCCTGGAGACATCCTTAAGACAATCTGTTCCATTTGATGCATTGCATCCAGGGCTTCCTCTTTTACTTTGTCGATCTTCTCTAGGACGAACTCCAGCTGATCAACCCGATAATCCAGAGTAGAAAGGATTTTATTGAGGGCTCTCTGGTGTCCAAAAATGCCGAACTTGGCGGACCGAGATCTTCGAGCAACAAATGAGCATTTTTACGAAAGGTCTCGTGTTGCATCCTAGCATGATCCAGCTCTTCGGAGATGGGTCCTGCTATCGCCTGGAGTTCTCTGTTCGTCCGATTGATATTCTGATATAACCCGGTGAACTTAGCGATTACTCCTCACTTTCCTTGAGGATTTGGCTCCTCCAGGCAGAAACTGCCATGCCCTGCTCACCGATTTTGGCATATTCATTGATTTTATCCTGACTCAGAGGCTCAGGAGTTTCGGCGGTAGTTGTGGGAGGTGCACTGCCCATTTTCTGCAAGGCGTGGAGAAGATGTTTATTTTGCTCCTTAATAGCCTTTTCTCTTCCTTTGCTTCTTGGAGTTTCTTGCAAAGGGCGTCAATTGTAGATAGGGCCTCTCCTTGTAGACTTTTTGAAGATGTCCCCATCATGACTTGAGTCACTGTGTAATCTGTCAAAGACAAATCCTTCTTATCCTTCAAAGGATTGGGGTATGCAATCTCCATCACTCTCTCCCCTGATGCACTCTGAGAGAAGTGGGTTATCGGTTTTTGCTTCTTGGCCCCTTTTGATGGGATTACGAAGAAGTCCATCGGTGCGATGGGAACTTTCCTCTTCTGTTGACTCAGGTGCTGGGAGATCCAGGCTGGACTTGTGGGAGAAGGACCAGAAATAGAGAAGGGGGCAGCTGCAGTAGTAGAAGGGAAAAACATGGAGACACTTGGAGGCAAAGATTGAGAGGGAAGCCGAGGAAGTGCTCGCGGGAGGAAGAGATACTGCAGGGGAGGAAGACATAGGAATGGAAGGGAGCTCAGAGATGAGGGAAGAAATGGAGGGGGACAGCTCCGTGAGAGAAGAGAAGATGGATGAGGAAGAAGGGGAACAGTGGAAGATGGGGAGAGGACACGACCAAAGGAATGGTCACTTGGGTCACTTGAGGAGGGGAAGGAGGAGAGGGAGAAGGGATAGAAGGGACCTCAATAGTTATAGTAGTGGCGACATCCTGAGTGGATGTGCCTATCGGAACATCTTCCGCTACTTCTTCTTCTAAGATTTCCGGGATTACAACCCGTTCTTGTGAAGTGGAAGGAGGAATTTCAGGAGCTTCCTCTTGGGTGGAGCTGGATTCACCCTCTTTACCTTTCCTTTGCCCTTTGGTAGTTGTTTTGACCGAGGAGGTGCGTTTCCCAACGGAGATGTGGTGAAATCAACTCCGAGGTAAATGAGGCCATTCATTCGGCACCAATGCTTTGTTCTTCGCAGAGTTTCCTTGACCCTTTCCTCTATTGTTTGAGGAGCTTTGTTCTGTCAATCACCTCAAAAGGCCAATCGTCTCCACCCGTGTCAAGATACACTTGATCAACTTCTTGCTCAGTAGTTTGATAGCCTTTTGGGACGATGGCCACACCGTACTGGATGATTTCTGCTAAGGCCAAGCGGGAATGATCCTTCCTCCTGAGCTCGACCTCATGATATATGTCGATGTAAATATCCTCGATCTGAGGGATGTGGATCGGATCGAGTTTAGCCCTGGGGAGACAATTTCTTGGGTCGAAGGTGGGCCTGGTGGGAAGTTATGTTTTAGATTCACACTCTTTAGCTCGCAAACATGTCCTTCGCCTTGTGGTGAGAGAGACAAGTATACCTGCCCACTGTGAGGGGGAAAGGAGTTCCACCCTTCTTTCTCTTGAGACACTTCTCGTGGTAGGTGATAAGCTGTCTCGACAGCTCCAATAGGATCAACTTGGGACCGGCATATCTTGGCAGTTTGGTTGGTTCCCCCAAGAAGTTAGCTGCCCTTAGATAAGTAAAGGTGGGGAATTGAGTGAACAGGGCCCCCATTTCTCTGTAGCTACTACGATGCTCTTGGTCGTATGACCATGAGTCATATTTGGCCTCAAAGGTAGATGATGCCATAGAAGAAGGCATCGTTGATCTTTGTAAATTGTGGAATACTATTTTCCAGCCTTCGATTCCTGGATAGTATTCATATATTTTAACTTGGGGCCAAACCCCGCACCGCATTAGAGCTGGATAGTCTCTTTCTGAAGCTGCAGCATAGACTACATAGGAGTTCATATAGAACCTCCCCGTTGTGGTAAGTTGTTGGAGCTGCTCAGATATTGTGCTGCTTATGATCTCTGCCCACTCAAAGCATTGATCGGGCACATTTTTGTTCATTGTTTCTAAGTACCTCAACATCCACTTGTGAAAGTAATGGGCATCAGGAAGCCCAAATACTCTACTCAGGAACGTGATTGTATCACTGAGTTCCTCTGAAAATTCACTACGATGAATGACTTGTGGCCATCCTGGTCACCACCTTTTGTTCTTCAGGTATACTTCGTTCATCAACTGCATACACTGATCCTCATTGTCATCCCAAGCCTTGATGCAATCTTCCTGGCTTATGGCCACAAAGTGCCGGTGGTGAGGAATGCCGAGCATTATTTCAAAGTGTCAGGCAGTGAGGTTGATTATGACCTCGCCCTTCTCATTTACGACACACCTGGTGTCTTTATTGTAGCAGTGGGCCACCACCATCATAAATTCATTATTTACTGCACTGACTGGGATCCCCAGCAAAATGCAGTGCACTGCCCATCAGTTTGTCCATCCAGGGACTTCTTGTAACCTTTCTGGTTCTGGCCCAGAAATCCTCCATGTCAATGTGTCCGAGCTCAGAATCCCTTATATCTAGGTCACATTCTGCTTGGGACTCGGGCATCCTGACCCTCTGATATTTGTACTTCATCTCTTCTTCCGTGAGTTTGGCTTTGCCCTTAGACTTGGTCGGTTTCTTGCTTGATGTTGACATATGTAACTCTGAACTCAGTTGTTGATCTGCAAGAAGAAGAAGTGAAACCCAACGCAAGAAAGTCATATCAGCTGTTTGATCTTCCATTAAAGCGTCGACAAAAGAAAGAGTTAGTGATTTTAAGGCCTCAGGGCATAGGGCACATGAATACTGTAGGTTACAGGGCTAAATAATATGGTGCATAGGAAAGGGCTACTGCAAGGATAAATCAGCGCCAAAGGGCGCATGGTGCATAGATATTGTAGGTTGCATTTTTTGTTGTTGTAAGCAGAAGTGCGCCTGCGCCATATGTATGCATTTTATAAAGGGCGCTGATATTTTTCATGTTACACGGGTACAGGATGCGCCAAAGGGTGCAGGTTTAATGCGTGTAACATCATTTTTTCATGTGCCACAGGAACTTGGCGTGGCGCATGGAAGGTCTGCATAACATAATGTTGTTGTAACAATGGATGCACCTGCGCCTTTTTAACAGTTTTGTACTTGGCGCATATAAATTTAATGTTGCATACATGCAGGGTGCGCCAATGGCGCAAGGTTTTGTAATGTTGCACGCAAGTTTGGTGCGCCAAGAGGGCACAGGGAAAGTGGTTGTAACAAGCAAGGGAAGTGCGCCTTGAGGGCACAGCTGTTCTTTATGTAACAGGCATGGTATATGCGCCATTGGCGCACTGTATATCATGTTGCAGGGGTGGCAGATGTGCCAAAAGAGGAAATGACAGTGTCTTATTTTCAAGCCTTGATTCTTTCTCCGAGGGGTTACATGCATTTAAGCTTCTTTTTAAGGATATCTTTGGGTGATGAAGAAGCTAAAAAATGAGAGTTTCAAGCAATCTTTTCAAGACAGAGTCCCCTTTACCAGCAGATCTGGAAAGAGGGGGAAATGCATGGGGAAGAATAGAGAAAACAACAAGGAGGGGGTTGAGTTCATGATTTCACAGCCTTATTTAACCCAATCCACACCAACAAGCAACCAAAAAACAAAACACAAAACACAAGAAGCAATGAGGACCTCTTACCAGGATTATATAATGGAGAAGTGTGAAACTCGGGTCCACGAAGTGATTCGAAAACGACAGGGCAGGTGCACTGACAGGTACAGAGGGAAGAGAAAATCACGTGATTCTGACTGATGAAAATGACAGTGCAGATGCACCTATATATAGGTGAGGTGGTAATAAATGTGCCACCCACTTTTTCAAGTGGCGCATGAAACGTGCTGTTGACACAAGAAAGCATGTGCCCTTTGGCGCACAAAAGTCTTTGTTGACACAAGAATATATGCGCCATGGCGCACCAAAACTCGGTGCGACAAAAGCATTGTTGACATTAAGGTGCATGCGCCTTGGCGCATGCAAGAAAGGTGTAACATAGTGAGGCACACCAAAACGCTGTTGACACTTCAAACCGTGCGCCAAAGGATTTAAAGGGGGCGCACCAAAACTTGATGTTGCATAGACATTATGTGCTCGACCAAAAAAGACCAAAAATGGCTAAGTTCGGAAAACTAGATTTCCCGGGAAGGGATTTTGCAACGTTATGAATGCAAGCAGTCCCTAACGAGGGACCGGAACAAAATTTTGGTAGGGTTATCTGTAAAATTGCCCTTGCCAATTTTACGGGATAACACATCCACACATCCATTTGGTGGGGACCACCTCCATGCTCATATTCGATGTTCACATTCCTTGTCTAAGTGATCACATGGGTGACATACTACGGGTCATCTTCAACCTCCTTGCAGTGGGGACCACCTCCATTCTAATTGGTTTGGCCACCTTGGTGGACTTAGCAATATATAAGGTCGACCATCTTTGACAATGCACATGTCATACTATAATACTTACCACATTTTGATTAATACATGCATGGTATATTTGTTGGCTTTTGCATATTGGATAATATATATTTTAAAAATTCACCTTTTCGAAGATCATTCTTGGCATGATTTGGTCGGCACTTGGCATTATTTGGAGCATACACTATGGTTAGACTTAGGTCAATATTGCAATGATTAATTTTATTCAACATGAGGTGGTCCCCTCTCCAACGTTGAGTCGACCCTTGGCATGTTGGTAGGTGATATTTTAAACCCAACCCTAATTAAGGTTTCTTTGGGATTGCCATGTATATGCATTTTTAACCCTGGTTGGGTTTGGTCTCTAACGGATACCGTCGATCTCTGTCCTTTTGTGGACTGCTATTGATCTCTCGATTGTAATTAGCATTTTAACCTTCGCAATTACTATGGCCACTTGGAAATTGACCGTGGTTGTTTGCTTTGAATGTGGAGCTCGATCTTCGGCCTTTGATCTTTTTCCTTGATGTTTTCTGATCGTTGATCTTTCAACCATGGTTAAGCTCAAACCAACTTGATGCTTGGGTTAGGCGGTAAAGAGAACTCGACCCTAATGATCATCTCATTTGGTTTTTGGCTTGCAGTGAAGCCCGGAAATTTTTTGCAGAGACTACCATTTTGAGTTATTGAAGCTCGGCTTTTGTACTGTACACTTGTTGTTCTGCTCTATGTGGTCACCATTTTTAGTTCAAGCTCGGCCCTTCCTTCTTAGCAAGATTTGAGTTAGGTTTTTGTATTGGCTGCCATGGTTTGGGTTCGAGCTCTTGGTTTTACATTATTTTCTTTTGATGGACGCCACTATCGTGAACCTGAAACTCGATTGTGCATCATTCTTTAGCTTTTTGTGAGCTTTCTTTAACATGGCCGCCACTTTGTGAGTTCGAGCTCTCAGTTCTGTGGGTCTGTCTGCTTTTTTATTTTGAGCTCGGGATCATGTAGCTATCAACCTGTTCAATGAGAGAAGGTAAGTCTTGACTTCCTTGAGTATGATTGTTACTTCATTGTAAACACTCTGATGTTCGAGAAATACTGATAGTCCATTCTTTCTTTGCATTTCTGTGTGATTTCGTGGCTCAGCCTTGGTTGTCTTTGAGTTGACGTTGTTACGAGCTTGATCTTCTCTTTCTGGACTTGATCACTCATCGAGGGTTTACTCAACTTCAACAAACCAAGTAAGTACTTACTCTTTACTCTTAAATTAATAACCATAAATGGGTTTAATCGATTAAAGACAAAAATTGTGCTTTCTAAGACATGGGTATTCATAGATTTGAGGTTTTTGAGAAATTCTTCAATTATGTGTAGATAACTTTGTGTAAAAGTTTTTGAAATATTGCACTATAATTGCATTATGTTTTTTTTATATTTCTACAATTCGGCCATTGATAAGATGCTCTTTAAAAATTTGTGATACTTTTTGTTGCTAAGTAGCTCTGAAAAACTTTGTATGAGCTCGTTTTCTTTTCATGGCTCCATTTGGGTATTGAAAGTTTTGTGTTTCATGGTTTTCTGATCATCTTTAACCCTTTGAGCTTGAATTGAGAGCCATTTGTGTGCAACCTTTACTTTGTATTCTCCTTCATTTCAGGTTCGAGTCCGAGGTGTTTGTCACTTCTGTAGCTTTCATTTTTTAACCTATGTGATGACAACATTTCTCATGTATTTCTGGAAATTTGCATTTTTCAAAAATTGACAGTTGGAAATAATTGTGTGCATATTTCTTTTGTACTTCTGTTTGGAAGACATTCTTTGCAAGATGAAAACTTACTTTCCTTCATGACTTACTTGATCATTGTTGACTCTTTTTATTGCAAAACTGAAACTTTAATCTAATTTTAATATGAAAAACAATCAAATACGAATATTCCTTTGACTTGGATATGTATGAGTTTTCTGATTCAAAGTTCTTCTTGGATAAACCTTGAGCCTTTTCTGGAACCTACTGTAGCAGTCTGTACACTTAATACTTGCTTCATTTCTGAAAGTTTACCTATGTTGTAAAATTTGCTTCTTTGGTTCACTGCAATCTTGTTAAAGTGCTTCTTACTTTGATTCTGAAGATGATTTACTGTCACTTGTTGGAATCGTAATCTTGTTTGTATCTCTGTCTTTGGATGATGATCGATGCACAAATTATCTCTTCTACTATGAATTTGATCTTTTCTTGAAGTAATTGATGATGTTGTATCATGTTTCTTTACTTGAGGGCTTCAAATGACACATTTGTATTTTAATTCTTACTTTGTCAAAATGGATTGTGTTTTGATCTCTTGTAACTTGTAGCTACATTTGTATTCTTAAACTCTGAAGTTGATTATGTAGCTGAAAACTAACTGGATTTATCAATTGTAATAGAAGTGTATTTTCGATATTTTGTACTTAAAATGTCTTTGTATGTTGCAAGTGGATTTTGGAAATTGCAAGCATTTCTCCATCTATGTAATACCATTTTCAGGCATAAGCCTTGGTTGAGATGCTTTGTTGAAATCAGAACTTGTTTCTTTTACTTTGATACTTTATTTCCTTGATAGTGGTATTTATGGCATCTTTGGAAAATTTAAAATGTTGATTTTTCATGGCAAAGCCCTAGATTCTTTTTCTAGATTTCTTTCTTCCTTTTGTTTCACCTGTAACCCTTTCTTTTCCAGTTAACTTCAGCTTCTTGAAATCGATTTTCTTCTTTAGTTACAAACTGAAAAGTATACTTCTATTTGCCAGTCTCTGTTGATTTAAATTCCATATTTGTATTATAACTTCTCCCATTTGTAGGATGATTCTTGAAACATGAGTTACATTGCTCCTTCTTTCTAGTATGTAATTATGACTTGTTTATTTCTTCTTGGCTACAACCTATACCTGCACACTTAAGAAAATAGTTAGAAAAATACTTAGCCTTTTGGCCTCTCTTATGTCCATGGTTTTTCTTTTCTTTTCTCTTTCTTTTTTCGAGTGAGTAAAGCATGTATGCAGTTTGATCTTCAAGTAGACTATATCTCTTGTTTTTAAGAGATTCATATGCACAAATTAGGATAGTATAGGAATATGAATTGATCCCTGAGCTCAGTAACTGACAATTTTCTCTTTTCTTCTTTTCAGGTACAATGACTTCTACAATGAAGATGAAGAAGGAACAAAAGCTGGGAATGGAGATGCTTCAACCAAAGAAGAAAACCCCCAAGGCAATGATGGGTTCACTCATACTCCTTTAATTTCTCTTTCATGCATGTGTACCTCTTATTTGTAGTAGTTGTACTTTACTTTTAGTTACATCCCACGGCTTGTGTGGGAAACATTTGAAAATTCCTTATGAATAAAACATTGGATTCTAAAAATGAGTTGTATATTTCTTTTTGCATTTCAGCCTTCTGTATGGATTGTATAATGAACTAAACAACTCAGTAATATAATTGAATGTCTTAATCATGAAGGAAAGAACATTAAAGAATACATGTAAAATCCAGTAATGAACTCTTATCTCTACAAATCTGTATTTAATGTCTATTGTTCCAAAACTCAACATTTCACCTATTTTGTAATTAGAAATCTTTATCAAAACAACACATCTTTCATTCGGGGCCTTGTGTTATTTTGTTGAAGATAGTCATGAAATTGCAAACTATGTGATATGTTACATTTATAACAACACACATATTGCAGATTTCGTGTAATCATTTAACTATATTAGTAGTAACAACATTCTCTACGAAAGAAATATCTCTTAGCTTAGGTATACTTCACCAATGCCTTCCATCGTATCAAAGTTTTGAGTTGCCCATTTTTTCACAAGTGCAAAAATTGTCAACATTTACCATGACATATATTTTGTCAAACAATTTGTGTACATTTTCGGTCAATTAGGAAAATGTATCATAACTCAAAATTTAATAATCATAAATAAAAATGGTTGAAAACCCATTTGAATAAGGTCCTCATCCTCTATTGGTACAAATTTCAAGTTGTTTATATTTAAAATTAAAAACTTATTCTCAATGGTATGAAACAAATCATTAACTTAAAACACAAAAATTAGAGTAATATTACCTTATCAGCGTATTTCCATACAAAACATGATCTTCCATTCCTTTTTCTTCCTCTACCATAAGTAATGAATGATTCACTAACGACTATCCTCCTATATATGAATTCCATCATGCCTCTAACTCCTAAAAGTGTAACCCCTTTCCTAAGACTCATTATGGCTATCATTTTGTCACTTTTGAACTTCCCATTTTCTACAAATGCCACTATTATACTAACTTAAGCATTTTTGATGAATTAATTCCTTTGATGACTTATCACACTTGTCCAAGAAACCTAATACTCTCTTTGAACTCCTTTAACCCACTTTACAAGCTTAACTTTCCATTTCCATCCTTTTTTCAAATTGATTCCTCACTTTGGAGGAAAAGTGCTTACAAAGGAAATTCAAAATTTTGACTCTTTTCCCCTCTTACAAGGACTCATTCAAACCTCATATGGAATCTAACACATCCCACAACATCAAGTTCATGAATATAAGATATATTAACAACATGATCGTTCTTGTGTCAAGATGCTCAAGCATATTCCCAAGGTGGAGAAAAAGTCCGCATCCTCTTTGTTTTCTTGATTATGCCTTCATCTTCATAGCTTGTCCTTTGTCTCCTTTCTTTGTTCCCACTTTCTTTTCATTCTTCATAACTAATAGAGTCCCATATATTAGTATTTGGTCTTCCATTTGCCTTACTCTTCTCATTTCTCTTTAGTCTTCATCTTTAATTTCATCATCTTCAAGTTGTCATGCTTTATACCTACACACACATAGATCATAACAACAAAAATACATTCTTCTCTAGGTTCTATAATGCCTTCCATCACTGTATACTCCATGCCTAACTTGTATTCATCATTAGTATTGTCAAAATCTTCATGTTCTTGCTCATTCACTTGCTCATTATCAACCTTCACCATCTCAAGATTTCTTAACCTTGCATTTTCATCCTCATTGTGTTTATTTTAACCATCATATGCCCATGGAATCACTGTATTCTCAGTCATATCTACATTTTTCACCTTGTTATCCATCTCATCTAGTAAGTTTTGCAAAAGAACACTCATATCATCTACAAAAACTTGATTGTCATCATGCTCATCATTTCCAAATGCACAATTGACATCATTTTGTACAATTTCAAGGAATTCAATCACTCCATTTTCAATATCAATCAACAATGAATCAAATTTACTTACCATGCATTCTTATTTTTCTAAGTTAACCTCTAAAATTTGATTTCTTTCCATGAGTGTTTCTTCATTTACCTACTCCTTGCTTTCTTCTTTCCTCTTCCATACCATCTTAACTTCCTTTTTATTTTCTTGTACCCTCAAGAAGTCATATTTATCTCTCTTGTTATACTCTTTTCCTTTTTTGTTTTCCATCACTTGCTTTTTTTTGTCATCTTTATCCTCTGCTACTGATTTCTTCCACCATATAGGCATTATATAACCATGGCTTGGAACTAGTCTCAAGGTCTCTTGTGGACTCTTTTTCTTCATTCTTCTTCTTATCAACCTTATCTTATATCTTTTCTTCTTTTCCCAACTTCTTTTATTCACTCTTGATCTCCTTCAACTACAAATTCTGATTTCTTCTTACAATCTAAATCATAGGCCATTTAGATTTCTTTTTCATTACAAACTCAAACACATACCTTGGTTACTTCTTCATCATCTCTGTCAGTTGCTCTATATCTGCTCTCAAATTATTCACATATGCTACCATCCACTCTTCATGCTTTATCTTTTTTTTTTCTTGGATTATTCTCTTTTATTTTTCTTAACTCTTCTTGTTTCCTCTTATGGCTAATCAGTTTCCACAATTCTCTTATTGCTCCTCTTGATCCATCTTCACACTTTGAAAAGTTTGTTTCACCTTGCCTTCTCTTCCGGACCTCACCTTCACCTCACCATGTCTTTTGGTGTCTTCTTTATCTCTTCTCAACTTCTATCACTTCTCTTCACTTCACTCTTCACATGTCACTTTCATGCACTCTACACACTTCCACACATTATTAGCTATAAAAGCATGCATTCAATCTTCAATACCAAATCACAAAAATATAGGATCTGATACCAAATGATGTAGAGAGATTTAAAAACCATATCATTCAGATTTTAAGAGTTAATGTACCTCAACTACACCCTCTCTCTGTAAATGAGAATCATACACACAACACTAGAATGGCTTAAACTTGTAAATATGAGCTATTTCACACCATGGGTTCTTACCAAAATCAGAAATTTCTGTCATGAATATCTCCTTGTATGGTTTTCAAATCACTAAACACTTACAAAATGTTGTAAATATTATACCCTCTAACATTCATAACTTAACTATTCATAATAGGAAAGATATAATAACCTTTACCAAGACGAGATATAATAACCTTCTCCAACTAGGAAAAAGTGTCATAACTAACAATTTACTAATCACCAAGAAAAAAATGATTTTTTAAAAATAATGTCATCATACTATTATGGTCCAAATTTCAAGTTATTAGGATTTAAAGTGAAAAATGTATGCTCACTGGTATGAAACAAATCATTAACTTAAAACACAAAATTGAGTAATATCACCTTATCATTGTATTTTCATACAAAACATTATCTTCCATTCCTTTTTCTTCCTCCTACCAAAAGGAATGAATGATTCACTAACTACTATTCTCATATATTTGAATTTCATCATGCCTCTAACTCCTAGAAGTGTAACTCCTTTCCTAAGACTCATCATGGCTGTCATTTTGTGACTTTTGAACTTCCCATTTTCTATAACTGCCACTATTATAAAAACTTAATCATTTTTAATGAATTATTCCCTATTATGAATTATCACACTTTTTGAAGACACCTAATACTCTCTTTGAACTCCTTTAACCTAATTTGCAAGCTTAACTCTCCATTTTCATCATTTTACAAATTCAAACCTCATTTTGGAGGGAAAAGTGCTTACAAAGGAAATTCAAAATTTTGACTCTTTTTCCCCTCTTACAAGGACTCATTCAAACCTCCTATGGACTCTAACACATCCCACAACCTCAAATTAATGACTAGAAGATATATTAACAACATGATAGTTCTTGTGCCAAGATGCTCCTGCATCATACTCCCAAGGTGGAGAAAACGTTTGTTTGTCCTTTTGTCTTCTTTCTTTGTTCCCATTTTCTTTGTATTCTTCATAATAACCAGGTCCCATATAGTTTTCTTTGGTCTTCTATTTTCCTTTACTCTTCTCCATTTCTCTTCAGTCTTCATCTTTACTTTCACCATCTTCAAGTTTTCATGTTTTATACCTACAAACACATAGATCATAACAAAAAAATGCATTCTTATCTATGTTGTATGATGCCTTCCATCACTGTATACTTCGTGCCTAACTTGTATTCATCATTAGTATTGTCAAAATATTCATGTTCTTTCTCATTCACTTGCTCATTATCAACCTTCACCATCTCAAGCATTCTTAACCCTACATTTTCATCCTCATTGTGTTTATTTTAACCATTATATGCCCATGGAATCACTACATTATTAGTCATATCTACATTTTCACCTTGTTATCCATCTCATATAGTAATTTTTACAAAAAACACTCATATCATCTACAAAAAACTTGATTTTCATCATGTTCATAATTTCCAAATGCACTATTGACATCATTTTGTAAAATTTTAAGGAATTCACTCACTCCATCTTCAATATCAATCAACAGGAATACAATTTACTTACATTGCATTCTTATTTTTTAAGTTAACCTCTAAAATTTTATGATTGCTTTCCATGAGTGTTTCTTCCTTTGCATGCTCTTTGATTGCTTCTTTCCTCTTTCCGCATAATCTTCACTTCCTTTTGATTTTCTTGTACCCTTTTAAGAAGTCATATTTCTCTCTCTTGTTTTTCTCTTGTCATTCTATGTTTTCCATCACTTGTTTGTGCTTGTCATATTTATCCTCTACTGCTGATTTCTTCCACCATATAGGCATTATATAACCATGGCTTGGAACTGGTCTCAATTTATTTATGAAATATTTTATTCATTCTTATTTTTATTAAACTTATCTTCTATCTTTTATTCTTTTCTTTGCTTCTTTTCTTCACTCTTGATCTCCTTCTTCAATCTGTAACTTTTGATTTCTTCTTACAATCTGCATCACATGACATTTAGATTTCGTTTTCATTACAAACTCAAACACATGCCTTTGTTACTTCTTCATCATCTCTGTCACTATTCTATATTTGCTCTCAACTTCTTCACTGTTTCCATCCATTCTTCATGCTTTCTCTACTTCTCTTTCTTGGCTTCTTATATTTTGTTCTTGAATATTCCCTTACTCTTCTTATTTCCTCTTATGGCTAATCATTTTCCATGTTCTCTTATTTTTCCTCTTGATCCATCTTCACACTAACAAGTTTGTTTCACCTTGCCATTCTCTTCCACACCTCACCTTGGCCTCACCAGGTCTTTTGGTGTCTTCTTTCTCTCTTCTCAACTTTTCAAATTCTCTCACTTCTCTTCCATTCACTCTTCACTTGCCACTTTCATGCACTACAAACTTCCACATAATGTTAGCCATAAAAGCATGCATTCAATCTTCAAAACCAAATCACAACAAAAATCCAGGCTCGATATCAAATGATGCATATAGATTTAAAAACAACCATATCATTCAACTTTCAATAGTTTTTGAACCTCAACTACACACCTCTCTCTACAAATGAGGATCATACACACAACACTAGAATGACTTAAACATGCAAATATGAGATATTTTATACCATGGGTTCTTACAAAAACACAAAAAAATTGTCATGAATATTTCCTTGTACGGTTTTCAAATCACTAACCCTTACAAACCCACTTACAAAATGTTGTCAATATTATACCCACCAAAATTCATAACTTAAATCTTCATAACACGAGAGATATAATAACTTTGTGATGACATATATTTTGTCAAACAATTTGTGTGCATTCTCAGTCCAACGAAGAAAAAGTGTCATAACTCACAATTTACTAATCATAAAAAAAGGTTGAAAAACCATTTGAATAAGGTCATCATCCTATTATGGTCCAAATTTCAAGTTATTAGGATTAAAAGTGAAAATTTTATGCTCACTGGTATGAAACAAATCATTAACTTAAAACACAAAAATCGAGTAATATTACCTTATCATTGTATTTTCATACAAAACATGATCTTCCATTCCTTTTTATTCCTCATACCACGAGGAATGAATGATTCACTAACTCCTATCCTCCTATATTCTAATTCCATCATGCCTCTAACTCCTAGAAGTGTAACTCCTTTCCTAAGACTCATCATGGATGTCATTTTGTGACTTTTGAACTTCCCATTTTCTATAACTGCCACTATTATACTAACTTAATTTTTTTAATGAATTACTCCCTATGATGACTTATCACACTTGTCCAAGACACCTAATACTCTCTTTAAACTCCTTTAACCCAATTTACAAGCTTAACTCTCCATTTCCATCCTTTTACAAATTCAAACCTCACTTTGGAGGGAAAAGTTATTACAAAGGAAATTTAAAATTTTGACTCTTTTCCCCTCTTACAAGGACTCATTCAAACCTCTATGGAATCTAAAACATCCCACAACCTCAAATTCATGACTAGAAGATATATTAACAACATGATCATTTTTGTGCCAAGATGCTCCTACATTAGAAATAATTTGTGGTTGTTAAGATCCATTTGTGGCCTTGAGAAGAAGGAGGATTAATTATATCTATAAATTTAAGACCCCATCGCATGAAAGGTTTATCAATTGATATAGGATGAAGGGGAAGAGTTGTTAACCTCTACTTATCAACAATGAATGCACATTGTTTGCATTTATTTATCGATTCATAACAATCCTTAAATACGTTAGCCAATAATACCCAAATCTCATGATTTTGAGGGATGTTTTACTTACTAAAAAATGACCTCCTACTGATCCTTCATGAAATTATTTAAGCAGATGATCAACTTGATCCAAATTAATACATCTCAAAACACCTCCATTTATATCTTTATTGAAAAGTATTCTCTCAATAAAGACAAAAGGAATAACTTGTAAATGGAAGTACCTTCTTATATTTCTATTCATACCTTTTGGGTATGTTCCATGCTGTAAATAATTGATCATATCAGTCATCTAACTTGAAACAGTAACTTCTTGATCAAGTTCACATTGTTGATTTTTTGTCTGCAATAAGATTGGAACATTTTGAAGCTCAATATTTGAAATTAGATGCTCGTAAAGTCCTTTGCATTTGATTGTTTTGGACACTCTTATATCAACATTATACTCCATTACCTTAGTAATCCATCTAGATATTCTTTCATTCAATTACTTATTTAATAGAAAAGACTTTACGCTTGGATGAGATACTAAGACATGTATCTTGTTATTTGACAACATGTACTTTAAATTTTTAAGTCCTCTAACTACTACAAGTACTTATTTCTCCTAAAAAATTTACCTTGTTATGTAATCATTAAGAATTTTTCCCAAAAAGGCAATTGGATGCTCAATATTATCATCATTTACTTGAGTAAGGATAGTTGAAATAGTTTCAGCTCCTACAACAACATACATAATGAAATCCTTATCAATTTTTTGGTTAGCTAAAGTAGGATCTTGAGAGATAACCACCTTGATGGATTTAAAATATTATCTTGACCCTTATTGAGCATAGAAGTCAATGGTTTGACCAAAGAGGAAAAACTTCGGTACAAAACACCTTACGAAATTTATCTTTCCAAGAATCTTTGAAGATAATTCTTGTGGTGTGGTAAAGATAACTACATAATTGAATCTACTCTTTGTGGATAAATAGCTAAGCCCTTATTGGAAACGTTGTGACCCGATAGTTTATCTTCGTGTCTGAGAAAAAAACTAATTTGTTTAGATTAAAAGAGATCCCAAATTTCTTGCAAGTCTCAAAGGTATGTCTCAAATGTATTAGATGATCATTATATTTTCTGGAAAAAATAGTTACATCATCTAAATACACCTAGTATACATTTATTTAATAGGCTTTGAAAAGTCGTATCCATTTCATGTTGAAAGGTGGCACCAACATTTGAGAGACCAAAAGACATTTTCTTATATGCATAAGTCCCCCACTTGGCAAAGTGAAATCTATTTTATACTGTCTTCTTCTTTTGTACAAGAATATGATTATACCCATTGTACCCATCCAAAAGGGATAATCTATCATAACCTTAAAATGTCCTTAAAATCTTATCCATATGTGGTTGCAGAGATAGTGATATTTTAGGGAAGCTCTATTGAGGTCTTTGAAATCTACACACAAGAATATTTAATGATTTTTATTTCACACATGCACAAGGTTGGCTACCAAACTAGAGTTCTTAATGGGAAAGATTATGCCTGATTCAATTAACTTTGACAATTCATTCCTCATCAAAGGCTCAATTTTAGGATTTATGGGCCTTTGTTTCTACCTTACATGATTTGAATTAGGTTGTAATTCAATTGTGTGTTGAGATAAGTGGTATCAAAGCCTCTAAGATCTTGGTATCTCCAAGAAAACACATCTATGAATTCTTTGCATAAATCAACAAATGCTTTCTTTTCAGTAGTAGAACACACCTTTCCAATTTTAATGATTTACCATCTTCAACAGATATTTCTTTATAGTTATCAACATGAGTGGATATATTTCCTTTGTCTCTTCTCAGTTGATCATCAATGTTGAAGATGTTTTCTAATGTAACAAGTCCTTGAGCTACACACACTTGGCTTGATTAATCGATGAAAAATCAGCTTCTTCTTGTATACATATGATTTTCTTCTTGTCATTCTCAAAACTTGCCAATTCTCTTCATTATCAGGTATTGAAGGTCTGATAATTAGCTTTATATGTGGCTGTATTTTATTATTCTAAATCTCCTCAAGGAAATCAAAAGCGGCTCCAATTATGCAAGCCTATCTACGTATGTTTATTCCTTTCCCTTGAAACAAATTTAATGTTAAAAGAATGAAAATATTCTATTAAGTCCCAAACTCTATGAAATAGCCATAATGGTTGAAAAAATCCTTATCTAAGCTGGTAAACTAGCCCCAAGACCCTCAATTCCCATTACTATAGAGTTGGTTCCTATTCCACTAGCTTTACAAAAAATAGGACATGTTGTTTATGTTCAACCTAATGATTTGACTGAGAGAAAAGGAACCTTACAATAATTAGGAAATGAGTTAAAAACAATGATGATGCAAATAGCTCAACCTAATATGCCTTATTAAACACCTTACCAAGTCATTAGACCCCTTACCAGCAAAATTAGAATTAGAAACTGATCCATAGGGATCTAGAAAAACACACCACTTCATCAGTTCCATTAGCACCAAGAAAGAGAATTAAAGAAAATGAAGAAAAATGAGGTATACGAGAGGTTCTGGAAAGAACCACCACTTTGTACAGAGCGGCGGTTACAAGACCACTTGCCCCGTCACCAAGCCGGGAGGCAGTCCTAAAACTGTCATTCTACTCATGGCGGTGGTCCTAACACTTTTGAACAGAAAGAATAATGGAGCACAAATAGACATGAATTTGAAGCACATGAATGTGTCTCTTTCCTCCCCGACCTTTCCCATTCTCCAGTGCACGTGAGGACATGAAAGAAGGCTATAAATATAAGGAGGAGCAAGAGAATTGATCATTCGAAGTTCCATAGAGATCAAAAAGAAAAGTATTAATAATATGAGAGCAAGTGAGCAGAGATTCTTCAGTGTTGGAGTGGAATTATAGGAGTAAGGTGTAAGAAAACAGAGCAAGAAATTAATTGGAGAGAAGGTTTACATTGTTTCTTCTTTTCATACTTATTGTAATATGTAAAATTTGATTAATTGGCCAATACAAGTGGGAAGAAAGAGTAGTTTCCCTTCCTGACTGGTTTTCCCTCATTGGGGTTTCAGGATAAAATTCTTGTGTTGTGTGTAGAATTATTTTATCATTTCTCTACAATTCTATCCTAAGCACTAGTTAATCAGTCACTAAAGCTCTAATCTTCATCAAAACTATCATTTTCCAAAGTTAAAAGTAGAACAAATAATTGTGTGATTTCATAGAGTTCCAAAGTAGAATTTTATGGATCAAAACCTCTTTATCAACTCAAATCAGCTTATCCTAAAGCCCCTTCCTCTTATAATTCCCTTGTTCTAGTCAATGTTTCCTAAGAGCCTAAATAGTGTTTCCTTGCAATCTTCCCAATTCCCAAGTTTCTTACCCAAATGGACACCGAACCTAAAACTTTTTTCCCAACCCCAATGAAACATCTCACATGCCTTAAATGGATTATAGAGAAAAATAAACTCATAGTCAAAGGAAACCATATAAGGAAATTGTGAATTATGAAGAAGATGATTATTGTGCAGTCTTGACTAGATCTAAAAAGAGGGCTCTTGAGGAGGAACAAGGAAAATAAAAGAGTGTAAATGTACCTCCTACTTCGATAAAAATTCCAACAATTCTTATGTAGTTCTTAGAGATCTAAAGAAGCTCTTAAAATCCCGGATATAAGAAGTGTATTTATATCATAGATTTATAAATATGTAGAAGTAGAATCTTCTCTTTCTAGGGCTCAATCAAAGAATATTACAACTTCTTTAAATATTGTTGAATGTATGAAGAAAATCAATGTTAATATTTCATTATGGGATGCTTTAAACATTCCAGGATAGAAGGATATTCTTGCTAAGGAGCTTGCAAGTTTGCAGTTGTCATCAAAATCATTTGAAAATGAACCAAATAAGGTTGACATGGTTCTTACAACTATAGAACAAGAAAGAATGAAAGAAGTAAAATGAATGGTAAAAATCTACATAAATATCATTGACTCAATCATTGATGCAATATCACTATTTAGTGCTCTAATAAAGGAATGCATGTTCATTTGAAGGCTTTACTGATTGGCAAAAGTATTCTATCCCATGTTCTAACAAACCTCAAATTGAAATTATCCATAAAATCTTGTGGTGCTCTTTTAATTGTCATTAGTTGTTCTACCAATGAGAAATTATTTGATTTATCTTCAAACTACTTACAGAGAGAAACCCCAATTGGTCCCATGTGGTAATTCTTCCATGGCTAGACTTCTATACCAAACAAAAGTTTTCCCTTAAAAGATGCAATGAATAACCTCAACGCCACATTCTCTTGAGTTATGTTATGAATAGAACACAAATTTGATAAGTCTCTCACATGCTCAAAAAGTGTTGTTTGGTTCTCTCCTAATAAAATAAGGGAGGCTTTTAAGGGAAGCTAATGGTATAGGATCAAAATGGGAAAGAAAAAAAGGGTTGCCACCAATGAAAGTTCAAAAGGAATAATTTTTGGGCATCCATTAGGGATATAGGGATTTGAATTACAATATTTTGGACAACAATAAGAGTACTTGGCCTATTATAAGGGGCATTATTCCTAAATCTTCTTCTTTTAGATGAATTAAGAGGTAATTGCAAGAATTCAGATGGAATACCTCTAACTGAAGACCTTGTTGTCACCTTAGGCATGAAACATGCAAAGTAATGGTTTAAAATTAGCTTCTGGAGTCACAAGAGATGTGTTCGCTTTAAATCTTCAATTTCTAAACAATCATCAATATTGGTCCTCAAACATGAAAAATTGTAATTAATTCCTCTTAGAAGTACCTAATATTCACTGTAATAGTGTTGATATGTCAAAATCCTCATCCAAAATAGTCAAGTCTGCAAGCGGTTTAAACTAGTTGAGTGTTTCTTGGCTGATTACAACTCGTAAATCTATGTAAATATGTCCTCTTAAGTGTTGATAACTCTTGCAAAAATAGATCGGGTTGTTGATTTGGAGTAACTGAAAGTTTAGGTACAGCCATGAGAAAACACCATCTTCATCTCGCATACTAATAATAATAACTTAAAATTTGATTAGTGGTCTTATTGGGCGTCGCCAAAAATGGTTATCTAATAGATGTGCACCCTTGTGAGGATTTACAACTTCTAGTCTTCTTTCTACTCACTTATGTGGATATATAATTAAAATGTCACGCCTCACCCGATGCAAGTCCCAAGACACGTTAAAATATTACCAAATGTTCCGATCAAAGATGGAAAAGGTAATAAAGTGGTGATAATTTTTTAATAAATAGTTATATGATGGTTAAAAAATACTCATTATGAAGGCAACGTGACTAAGTCACAAAATGCGTGAAGTGGAACCAATTCACAATTGTGTACGACTTGGAGGATTTTAAAAAAATTACATTATTGTTACTATAATGCTGCGATAACAACATGAGGGACACAAAATCAACCTAACGTCACTTTTGCTAGTCGTGACGGATTATGATTATTTTAAATACGTTGATGATTACTATCGTAACACCGACGTAAATACTCCACTAGTGATATTACATATCGCGGAAGGATGGTGAGGTTAAATATTTTTAGTTTATTTAATTATTTTAATTATCCCACTAAGGGAATTCCACAACATGGGTTAGGTTAATTATATAAATTTAAACCATTTAAATTTAATCAACCCATTACGCTAACTTACCTAAAAATAACTAAATTTATTTAATTAATAAAACTTATAAAACCTTACAATAATAAATTAAGTTCTCATAACACCTAAGTTATGCGCACTCACTCGCAATCATTGATCTAGTTTAATCTCCACCGTAGGATTAAAATTCCCTAAAATCATAGAAGATGAGGATATATTTTTCAAAACCTAAGTTTTATTTTTATTTCTTCTCCACACTTCATTCGGGTCTTTCTCATTTTCTTCTCTATGTTTTTTTTGCAGGAAGAAAGCTCAATGATTTGATCTTCCTCCATTCTTCCAGGGTAGAACTCCAAGATCTTGAATGGTTGTTTACAGTGTTGAAATTTGATTAATATTTTTTCTTCTAGGAGAAAATCCCACAACTAGGGCAAAAAAATTTAGAGTTCTTTATTTTTTTGTTTATTCTCTAGAGAGTCTGGATGTTTATTTTAATTTTAATTTTAAATATCCACACAGTGTGTGTGTGTGTGTGTGTGTGTGTGTATTATATATATATTTGGATCATTCATTCTAAACATGTTTTTATGTAAAAAGAAATATTGGATTTAAGGTGAAGTAAATGCACGACCAAGTAAAAGGGTTTAGTTATATATATATATATACACACACACACACACACACACACACACACACACACACACACACACAGTCAAAAGTTCGAGTTTTTTTTTTATTTAAGGTAAAAATATGTATGTATATATGTATACATATAGTTGAGATAACAACTTTGGTAAAAAGGAAAATCCACCAAACATTACACAAATTCTTTGTATAATTTATTTCAGTACACTTGCATTTCTATTTTGTAAAGTTTAGATTTATAATAAGTTTAATTTATTTATTTAGTAGAGAGGCATTATTTAAAACATATAAATGTATAAATGTAGCTACACAAATATACATATACACAAAAATAAAATGTAATGAAATTACTTGTATAATTCATATTATGAGCAATAATAGAACACCAAATAACACAATATTTCAGAATAATGATCTCAATATGCAATTAGAATAGCTTCGCCACTTCAAGGGGGCAACCTCCAAACCATATAATAAGACTCAAATGCTCAAATGATAATGAACTACTACCTACAATCCCCTATATATATTATTCATATGTTATGGCCATCACCAAGGCCGACCTATTAAGCATGAGAAATTATAAATGATATAATAAAATGATATGGTAAGCCACAAGTCAGCTACTCATATCCTAATACAAGCAATAGGTTAAGGGTATAGCATGCCCTTCCCCTTCAAACCAACGTTGTCCTCAATGTTGAATAATCTGTATGTTGCTGCAGAAAACCTTCATCCTCCCAGGTTGCATCTTCTATTCTCGATTCTCCCATTTGATCGATATTCCTTAATGTCTCTGGTTCTCAGACATCTTAGTACGTGTTTGTAGAATATTCTCGGCTCCAAAATGATTCTTCCTTCCTCGTCAAGTTCTAAGTAACTCTATCTTTGCTTTAAATTTTTGTCCAATAACCTTCTTTTAGGCATGAAACATGGAATACCGAGTGTATGTGTGAAGATGGAGGCAACTCTAGTTTATAAGAAACACTTGCCAATTTTCTTTAGAACCCAATAAGGGCCATAATATTTAGGAGCAAGTTTGTTGTCATTTATTTTTTGCTTTAGGGACATCTCTGCTTATAAGGATAGAAATGTATAAAAACCTAGTCACCAATTTCAAAATGTCTTTCACTACCGTGTTGATCTCGCTTGTTGTTTCATCATGTTTTGTGTAATGCTAAATTATCCTTCAATTGGCCAAAACTGTTGTTGTTGAATGTGTTCCTCAACATCTTTGACCTTAGTTTGCACCCTCAAGGAGGAAGTGATAGAAGGTGGATGGTAACCATATAATGCTAAAAATGGGGTCATTTGAGAAGAGGTATGAAAAGATGTGTTATACCACCATTCTACAAGTGGTAGCCATTTAATCCACCTTTCTTGCTTATCTAATACAAAACAACATAGATACCCCTCTAAGAATTTGTTGACCACTTCCGTTTGCCCATCATTTTGAGGATGATAAGATGAACTGTGAGCTAGCTAAGTACCCAAACATGAAAATAATTCCATCCAAAAATTACTTGTGAAAATAGGATCACGATCACTTACAATTATCTTTGGGGTTCCATGTAGCCTTTGAAATGTCTCCAAAAATAGCTATGATTTGTATTGGTTGTAAATGGATATGATAGGGAAAAAAATGGGCATATTTTGTGAGCCTATCCACAATCACGAAAATAACATTCTTACCCTCTAAAAAAGGCAATTTGGTGATGAAATCCATGGAGACCTCCTCCAATCTCGGCTAGGAATTGGTAAGGGTTGCACGTAAAACCTGGTTTCTTATGAGTTTCCCCTTTGTTCTTGGCACACTAAACACTCGATAGAAACTTTGTACATCCCCCTTGATTCCTTCCCAAAATAATTCTCTTTTTATTCTATGATATGTCTTCAAAAACCCTGAGTTTCCTTCAAGGTGAGGCATGTAGTAGCTCTAAGAGAATCTTATGCTTCAACTTAGAATCTTTACTCAAGTATAACATGTCCTTGTACCATAGGTCATTACCTTTCCACTCAAATTTGTTAGATGTCATAGATCCTTGCTTGATATTTTGTATTAAAGATTGTGTATCCTTGTCTTGATCCCATTCCAATCTTGCTTCATCCACCCAATCGGCCGCCAACATGGAAATTCCACATAGTAAGGCATCTGCGGATGTATCCTTCCGAATAATGCATTAGATACTACATTTTCTTTACCCTTTTTGTATACGATTTCAAAATCATAACCCAACATTTTTGTTACCCACTTTTGTTGTTCCTCGATGATAACCTTTCTCTAAAAAGTATTTGAGACTATCATGATCAATTTTTACCTTGAAGTATCTACCCATGAGATAGGGCCCCCATTGCTTGACCACATGAAGAATAGCCATCATTTATTTCTCATAGATAGGTTTGAGAAGATATTTTCCTTTGAATTGGTCACTCTCAAATGTAATTGGTCTTCCTTCCTACATTATAACTGCTCCTAATCTTGATCCTGAAGTGTCACATTCAACAATGAAGGTTTTTGAGAAGTTGGGAGTAGCTAAAATCTTTGGGTCTTTGCACATGGCTTCCTTTAGTTGCTCAAAGGATTTATTGGCTACGTTTGACCAATGGAAGGAATCCTTCTTTAGAAATGCATTGAGTCGGGTTTCTATTCTACCATATCCCTGCACAAATATCTCTGTAGTACCCTGTTAGTCCTAGGAACCCACGAATATTTTTGAGAGTTTTGGGCCTTGGCCATTCCACCATAGCTTTGATCTTCTGAGGATCAACTTTGATGCCTTCATGGGATACAATGTGACCCAAGTACTCTACCTCTTGTACACCAAAAGAACATTTGGATGGATTTGCATAGAGAGTATTTTTCTCCAAAAATTCCAACACTTTATTTACATGTTGTAAGTGTTCTTCCCATGTCTTATTGTAAATCAATATGTCATCAAAGAAAACTAATACAAATTTCCTTTAAAATGGCCTAAAAATAGTGTTCATCAAGCTTTGAAAGGTTGAGGGCACATTTGTAAGACCAAAAGGCATTACCAAAAACTCATAATGGCCCTCATGAGTCCTGAAAGCCATTTTATGAACATCTTCCTCTTTTATTCTAATTTGATGGTACCCCGAACGAAGATCTAATTTTGTGAAATAAATAGCACCATGTAATTCATCAAGTAAATCATCAATTACTGGAATAGGAAACTTATCTTTGATGGTGTACTTATTGAGTTCTCAGTAATCTGGACACATCCTCCATGTTTCATCCTTCTTACGTACCATGACCACTGGTGAAGAATATGCACTTTGGCTATGCTTGATGATACCGCCTTCAACATTTCCTGAACCATTTTCTCGATCTCACTTTTTTGGGAATATGGGTATCTGTATGGTCTGATGTTAGGTGTTTGGATCCTGGAATCAATTGAATGGCATGATCATGATCCCTAACTGGTGGTATTCCCTTTGGAATTGCATCAAAAATAGATGAGTGAGCATCAACAATCTTCTGAAGATCGGGTGGCATTGAAGACTCTGTA
Source organism: Taxus wallichiana var. yunnanensis (assembly GCA_018340775.1). Taxonomy (NCBI): domain Eukaryota; kingdom Viridiplantae; phylum Streptophyta; class Pinopsida; order Cupressales; family Taxaceae; genus Taxus; species Taxus wallichiana. The sequence goes on from CM031235.1 coordinate 806,156,793, forward strand.
TTTTGTACTTCTATGTAATACAACTTTGTTATAAATCCATCTACTCCTTTTTTGAGAAGCTTCGCATCTCGATGAGATCTAATAATCTGTGGAGACTTAGCTACCATACCATTCAATTGTATTATCCTTCCATCTAAATGAAATCACATGGACAATTATTAGAAATTCATATCTATAGTACCTAAGGTTGTGAGCCATTGGACACCCAAAACAATATCTGCCCCTCCCATAGAAATAACAAACATAGGTGAGTCTAACATGTAGTCTCCCATGGAAAGCTTGATACTATGGCACTTTCCTATGCATCCGCAATCATAACTTGCATTTCTGGAGCTAGGTAAATAAAATAATTGAGGTGGGCAGCTAACTTACTATTTATGAAGTTATGAGTACTCCTCGAGTCAATCAAAATCATCACCTTCTATTTTTTAAGATAGCCAATAACCTTGAGTGTTTGAGGAGTAGTAATACCCGACAATACATGGCAAGAAATTGTAGGTTTGTGATCATCTACTTCATTGTCTACTAGTTCCTTAGCCTCTCCTATAATTTCATCTTCCTCATCATCCTCATTACCTCCATCAATATAGAACAACTTGTTCTCATCACATTTTGCGTCCTGGTCCATACTTGCTACCATGGTTAAAACATAATCCTTTTTCTTCTCTTTTCTTCCATTTGTTGAGGAGTTAGTTTAATTGGCCTAGCAAATGAAGGAGAATAGATACTACGGTCTCTCATGTTAATGAAAGGTGGCCTCCTACTACAAATAAATTTTTCCGTGCTCGATGTGCCATGATAATAGAATCATAAATATTGAGTGGATTAAAGATACGTACCTCATGCTTGATGTGGTCCTTAAGACCCCAAGAAATAGGTCATTCATATTCTCTTCTAGAATCTTCTCCACCCTAAGGATAGGTTCGGAATTGATGCACATAATATTTGGTGATCCTGTTTGCCGTAACTTTGCTAATTGACTAAATTAGTTCTCTAAAACACTAGAACTATAGTGCAATTGCAAAGCCTTGGTAAAAAATGTACGAGTGACACCGAGACCATTCTTTTTCCTCTGGCGCATAACCATTGATACCAAACAAATTGTTTTGGTTCAAGATACATGGATGCCAATGTCACCTTTTTCCCGATCTTTGTTTGATGCAACTCAAAGAAGTTCTCCATTTGATTTATCCAATTCAAGGGATCCTTACCATCAAATTTGCGCATATCCATTTTTAGCATCATGTTCCATGGTTACGAATAAGTTGGATTCTAATTAAGCTGGAAAAGCGATCCAACATGGTTATTTTGTCCATAATTTTGAATGAAGATCCTCCTTGGTTGATATGGGGTGGATTTGGGCCATCTTGTTTACCCTTAACATGTTGCATGATATTATCCAACCACTTAATGATTTGTTTTATGTCTCCTTTAGAGGCCATCTTAGATTGTACATTTTACTGACTCATACTCAAGTTGGCTCACGTTATGATCAATTGAGGTAAACCCTAGTGTTGAGGAATATGTATTACCCCCCCTTCGACTCCATCTCTTCAATCACTACCCCATATTTATCTGGGGTTTTACCCGGAGTAACTAGATTCTTTTTTGCTCTTGTGGAAGGCCCCGCCATGATGTCAAACCTTAGGGTTTAGGTTTTCGATACAAATTCATTGAACAGGAAAAAACAAAGAGAAAATACTAATACTATTTTTGTGAGAGATTTCTGAAAATGTAAATAACTTGAAAACATTCCATAATTTTCACCCTAGGGAGTGATTTTATAAAACACCCTAAATTTGTAATAACTTTTGCAAAATAAATAAAAAAGTATGCAATTTTAGGGAACCTTAATTAAAATGTTTCACAACACTGGTAAAAATATCTCCCACCAATTCAATCTGGCTCACAATAAATGGTGGAAACAAAACATTAGGGTTTTTGCCCTAATTTTGGCCCAGATAGCAGCTCTGATACCACTTGTAATGAAATTACTTGTATAATTCAGATTATGAGCAATAATAGAACACCAAATAACACAATATTTCAAAATAATGATCTCAATATGCAATTAGAATAGCTTCGCCACTTTGAGGGGGCAACCTCTAAACCATATAATAAGACTCAAATGCTCAAATGATAATGAACTACTACCTACAATCCCCTATATATACTATTCATATGATATGGCCATCACCAATGCCGACCTATTAAGCATGAGAACTTATAAATGATATGGTAAGCCACAAGTCAGCTAATCACATCCTAATACAAGAAATAGGTTAAGGGCGTAGTAAGCAAACATCTAAGTAAAGAAGGTGATTTTCTAGAAAAATAATCACAACATAAGAAATGATTTCTAAAAGAGTATTTTCTAGCATTTCTATTCACTCAAGGAGAAATTATTTCGAGTTACTTAAACGAAAATATTAGACAAATTTTTGAACCGGGTTTAGAGAAAATTTCCATAATTTTAAATTTGAATAGGTAAGAATATTTCAGCATGAATGAATTAGTTCCACATAAACATCAATTCCTTAATTTTCTCCTTTTTTTCACACACATTTCAATTCCATATTTTTACTTCAAGATGAAGATAACAATAAATATCTCAAAGAGACAATTTTTACTTGAGTTTAAAGTAACATCACAATCACAAGAGTAATATTTTAAGGCATGTTTCTAATCCTTCAAATAGCATATCTAATTCTTCCATAATGAGATATATATATATATATATATATATATATATATATATATATATATATACTCAGTTCATACGAGTAAGAAACAGAGTAAAATTCAAGTAGATAAGCCCTCCTCTCAAGAGGAAAGAACTTGCCAAATTTTTGGCTCAACACATAGTAAAAATATACTTCTTGATTTGAAACTCTTCAACATGTAGGCCACTTCAATCTGCTCCCAAAAAACAATGTAAAACCTCCAAAATCACAAGAGAATGAGCCTAGTTGACCACCCAACCATTTGGCATCATTACATGCCACTAAGAAGATCAAGATGACATGCTAGCCTCCCCCCAAGCCCATGGGGAAGAGGAAACACATCCAACCAACACATAGGGAGAATTCAGATACAACAATCAACATTCAATACTTGGTTTATCACAACAAACACATATTCACCCAAGGAATTAGCCAAGAAGCACCATGCTTCAAATATAGGGAAGAGGGGATGAAAGTCCCATTTTTATAGTCATGTTGTCTACTCAAGATTCCCCTCCCTAACAAGAGCAAATTTCGAAAATTTTGAGTCTAAGTGCTTTTCTCTGAGGTACCTAAGTCATAAAATTGAAGAAATCCAAGTATTGGGCCTTTCTCGCATGTATTTCGGGCCTGTCGGACATTTTTGTCAGATTGTCCCAAGTTCGAAGTGCAAGTTGTTCCCCGATCGGCCGAAATCCCCGAAATTGTCCTATCTTCGGGCCCGTCGGAAGTTTTTGTTCCAAGTGTCCCGAAACTTTTGTGCAAATCATTTCATTTTCGGCCGAACCGCCCGAACCGCGTACTTCGCGCCCTTTTGTCCCAAATATCCCAAAGTCAAAAGTACGAGCTTTCTCTTTTTCGGCCGAAGCTTCCTAGTCGAGTACTTCAAAATTCTTTGTCCCAAACTGAAAAATGCGCCCCGCTTCATTTTCGGTCGAACCGGTCAAACCGCGTACTCCGGAACTTTCTGTCCCAAGTCCAAACGGGCCCGCTGTTCCAATTTCGGTCGAAATGCCCGAACCGCGTACCTCGCGCATTTTCGTCCCAATTGTTCCAAAAGGCTTTTTGTGCATTTTCTCTTCATTTCGCCCGAGCCGCGTGTTTCGCGCATTCGCGTCTCACTTGTCCCAAGCGTGCCTAGTGTCATCCATACTTAGACGCTTTTCAAATTGGTGGTTGTGTAATTAAATGCGCATTGAATTCTCTCCGCTCCCCAAACGGCTATATAATGAGCATTTCCCCTTTGCATTTTCCCACATCTTCCTTGTTATCCTTTGCTCAAACCCTTGCCGCTTGCCAACTTGCGCACGTTCCTCTGCTTCTGTAATTCCATTCCAAGTCTAGTTTGCAACCTTGTTCCCCTGAAACTATCAACATGAAGATCAAATTTCAAGGACAAGAACAGATTTCTCCACTCGAGTCTGCTGTAAGCAACATTGGAGATAGCGAGGCCCGACATCTCGATTTCAGCGATTTTTGGGCAAGGATGGAAGATGCAAATCCCTCACCAATGGCTCAGACAATTCATGACAGTGGTTTGGCGTACGCTGGAGGATTCCCAATTTCAGTACAGTGTGCTGATACAGTGCTTGCATGCGGAGCTCACTTCGACCCCGATTCGAGCGAATTGACAAACGTACACGGGGAGCTCATTGCCAAGCTGGACGCTGCCGCCATTGCTGCCGCTCTGAAGATCCCGGAATTGGACAATTCCATAGTTGTTTCCCAAGCCCAAGCGCAAGCCATGTTCGATCAAGACAGTGACAAGTACAGAGCACGAGTGGCGAAGTCCTGGCTAAAAAACCCTAGGAAGGGAGCTTCCCGCCTCACCAAAACCCTCATCCGAGCGGACTTCAACGAAGAAGCGCCGATTTCATATCTTTGCTGGCTCGGGTCATGGGTTTGCCTTCCACCAGCGAGTTCCATTTCTGGATGTGCCCGCTCATCAGTATGGTGTGCGAGGGTACACAAAATATCAACTGGGCTGAGATCATCAGCATGAATCTGACGGAGCAGCTATCCAACGTGCTGCAAACAAAGAAGTTCTTTATGACTTCATATCTGATGTATACTCTGGCAGCATCAAGGCAATGGTTTGGATTCTCATATATAGACGCCACAAAGGCAACCGCCAGTGTATGCCTATTGCCCTTGATTTACCTTGGAGACCAGCAACCGCAATTTCGAAGGGTTAATGATGCTTTCACTATGTACGTGGTCTGATTGCTCGAGGGTGACACCGCCAGGAGGTTTTCAGATGAAGCCATGAACTTGATATCACGGTATGGGGCCTACTTCATCCAATTCGGGAAATTCTCATACATCGAGCTTGCTTTGGTTATGAGAGTACTCCTCTGCGGCTTCCCATGTTACTGCATGATGACAAGATGGCCTTGATCGAAATATGCGAGACAATGGACAAGTTGCCTGAGAACTTGCAGAGACAAGAAGATTTCTGGCTTGCACTTTCCCATCTCTCTGGGAAATTACACATGTAAAACAGCCCTGGATGCCCAGAATATAGAAAGAACTTTGGTCCCTATCACGTGCATTTCTTCAAGCCAAGAACTGCTTTGACTTGAAGAAGTTTATTGAAACAGAATATCAAAATAGCCTATCACCATGTGGCAGAGACAGAAGACTACTGGGCTGACTGTGCAGACGACTTTGAGGCCAGAAGAAGGCATTATGGCAGGTTCTCCTTACAATTGATTCAAGAACTTGGTCTGTACCAAGTTCCTGAAGGTCTCGAAGATGATAATTCTGAGCTATACTCATATGAGTATGAAAATGTGATCAAGCACACCCCTTTGGAGGACCTGGATTGGAACAGAAAAGAGAAGGATGATTCGACTGAAATCCTTGCTCCTGTCTTAGTCAGGACTAAGGTTTGGTTCAATAAGAAGGTCCGAGAATTCAGGAGGCACTCGGGAGAATCCTCCTCCAAGGATGAATCGACACCAATAAGAGAAGCACCAGTTCCAGGGTCCGAAACACCAAAGAAAACCCCTCCTGCCTCAGCAGCTCAGGGACCTGCGGAATCTACTCCTTCTCCATCCACTCAGGTATATAAGAAGAAGCTCAAGGAAGTAAAGAAGGAACCGGTGGAAAGAGATCTTCAGGAGAAACAGGCAGAATTGCCTATCGGACCAGAGAACATCATCATCCTCAGTGAAAGTGAAGAAAGTGAGAGGCCAACTCCTACAAATGTTCCTGAGGACCCAACAGATAAAGACAAGGAGGTCCAGAGCACTGAACTTCCAGGTACTATTGATTCTTCTACTGCCATTGTCTCCAGTGCTCCTTCCACATCCCAGCTTGAGTCAACAGCTGCACAGACCCTGAGTGTCATGAGCTCCCTGTCTCTTGGTCCCCTTGCTTCGCCTGCAGATTCTTCTTCCTCTTTTGCATGGGTGCAACCCTTGGTTGACAAAAGGAAGAGGAAACCATCCTCCCAAAACTTGGGACCAAATTTTGATGCTGTTGCAGCCATGTTGGGCACCACGCCTTCCCGTGCCAAGAAAGCAAGAACCACCTCCAGAATAGTATCTGATACTCGAGGTCAGCAATTCCTGGAGATTGCCAAGCCTACAATGGACAAATCAGAACAGGACTTGCAAGTATCTGACTTGGAGCTACTGAGAATCCCAATGGGAGAATCTACCCCTGAAGGCGAGATTCATAACCTCCAGGAAACAGTCACAAGAGTTATTGGGAGAGTGGAAAAAGGACAGCAAACTATCGAACAGCTGGAAGAGCAAGCCCGAGTTCTTACAGGTTTCATCAAGTCTCTTCTATCTAAAGACAAAGTTTTGGATCCTACTCCCTTGACTGCTCTACCTCCTCCTGTAACTCTAAGCCAAGATGAAGTGCAGGGTATTAAAGATATGCACAAGTATTCTGTCTATGGTAGAGCTATTGAAGCCATGGTAGATGACATGCTTGTTGCCGGGCTAAACTTCATCGATGAAGCCTTTAAGCTACATGGAAAGGTAGATAATTTGCAACAGAAACTGTCCTCTACCATTGGGGTCATGGACAAAGAGCTTAAACTCTGGGGCAGTTGTATTGTAGACCTTCGCCTCATGGGACAGACAGATGAGAATATCTTACTGGCAAACAAGATTTTCGATGATGCCAAAGACAATCTATCAAAATCTTGGGTCTACAGCGTAGAGTGGAAAATCAGAGTCCTGGAAGAAGCTGTAGATGAAATGAAGAATAACTGGCAAAAGGGAGAAGCTTTCAAGACATTGGCAGCTGCAGCGTTCAAAGATATGCATTGTCATCTTCAGGATGAAAACTCTGGCATTCCCTTGTCCTTACAAGAAATCAAAGCTCAGTTCAGAGCTTTTGTCAAAGATAATCTTTTCAAGGAGGACTCCATCTCTAAAGACAAGATAAAGGAAATTTGTTCTCTTCAGTCTGCCATTGAAGAAGCAAACAAAGACTATCATACTCACGTCGAGTTTGATAAAGAGATGGAGAAATGCTTGGGATTTTGGACTCAGTCTGCGACCAACACATCTGTCCCCCGTGGCAGAGATATAGCTGAGTCATTGAAGAGGTTCAGGCAGCGGATTCTGAAGACAGTGGGTCCCTCCCAGTAGCCGGCCACCTGTCTCCTTCTCCTTCCTTTCCTCTTCTTTCCTTTCTTTTCGTATTCTTTGTAATTAGTTAAGGTATTGCATTTGGCGGTACTTAACTATTCTTGGTTAAAAGAAACGGTTACAAAGAGTAACCGACTTGTAAGCTATATAATGGCCTTTCCACGCCATTTTTGAGGAGGAAGAACTTGGAATTTTTACTGAAAGTGTAAATAGATCTTAAAGAAATCAATACAAAAGGGCTTTTCATTCTTTGTCTATCTGATTCTTTTCATATCTGCGTTTTCCTTTAATATTGTGAAGATCATTTTTGTTCTTAACTCGCTTTGTCTCTCTGATTGCATACTGTTCAGTTTTGCAAGTACAGCGATCTTGTACAACCAAGAAGGAACTTTGTGTCCTTGATTTATAAATCTGAAGGAGGTTATTTATGGAACTTTGTGTCTTAAATTTAATCTCATGCAAATGATCTTGTCTTAAATCCTTTGAAGCTTCGCATACACGAAGAATTATTCTGCTATCTATAATTCTGAATGTTGCTATTCTGCTCACCTTCTTATTCCTTTTCCTCGATCCTTGTGTAACTGATAATCCTTGTGGAAAACACTTTCGTAATATCCAAGTTTGACCATACCATGACGTTCGTATATTTGTAAATAGGTTGGTTTCGAGAATAAGGGAACCTCTCCCATTAAAGAGGAGGGACTTTTCTCTCATGCATTGCTCTCTAAAAAGTCCTATTTGACGACCAACAAGTCAAAATCTCCATGCAAACAAAAAATTATTCCACCTTATCTCTCCATAGATTCAACACCCCTTATCACTCCACAATCACTCCCTTATCTCTCCATTATCTCCCCCAAGAAGGATTTTCAAACCTATGGTTTCCTTCATTGAGGGTAGGGATGGATTTCCAAACCAAATGGAAATGCATCCCTACCTACAAGCCAAATGTAGGAGTAAAAATTAAAAGAAATAAAATCTTTCAAGCTTGTTAAACAAGCATATCAAAATGTAAAGGAGGAAATTCCTCCCTCTTCCCATCCATCTCCAAAACCCACACCCCTTAAAGGTAGGTGGAGCAACAAAAATAACATAAACAAACATTCCTTTCTCATTCATATACATAATTCAACTTATAACACAATTTCAAAGAACAATTTCAAATAGGAAACAAAGGGGGTGTAAGATCCTACCTTGCACTCAAGCACAATCCAACCAAGAAGTTCACCAAGAAATCCAAATGCTTGTTCCAAGCTCCAAGCTCTTCCACCAACAAAAAAATCCAAAGAAAAACCCCTTCACTAAGGACATGAGGGGTTAAGAAGGAAATAATGCCACATAAGTCAAGCAATGGGAGGGTGACAAATCAAAACCACATCTAAACAAAATGCAACAAAATTACCCCATAAAATTAAAATTGGGAAAACAAATTTGGCTCTAAGCAATCATGAGAAGATTCAAATTTCAATAAACATTCCCAAAATCAAAAATCCATAATTTTAGAGTTTTTGGGAGGGGGAAAAGTGGGCAATGGGTCTCATTTGAATTGAAAAGAGCCCAACCCCCATAGGGATGGGGGCTAGGGCCCCTTTCAATGCAAATCAAGCCCTTTGCTTTTCATTTACCCTTCCTAAAGAAAACACTTTTCCAAAATCGAGTTTGGGAAAAATGTGTCATTTAGGAGGGGAAATTAGGCTCACCTAATCCATGATTAGGTGGCCTACTCCCTCTTAACCATGACACATCATCACATACCACAAAAGATGCCAAGGACCACAAAAAATGACATAAAACACCAAGTTAGCATCAACCAAAGGAGGATAAGGGTACACACTTAGAACAATACAACATGAGCATACATCACAAAGGTAAGAGGTAAGAGGTAAGCCAACCATCACATAATAAACAAAATATAATATATGAACAATGCACAACACAATGAGAAGGTATTGTAAATTGATAGAGATGGGTCTTTTGTGCTAATTGGGATGCATTTCTTGAACCCCACGTTCTCCCATGATCAAATACATGTCACCGAACACTCAAGGAAAACCTCATATCTGCCCAATATGATAAAAAATACGATACAATAATATGCATCAAAATCAACATCCATATAAGCCACACTAAGCTAGAATTATATCGACAACATGAATCATCTACTGAATGAAACAATATAATCATCATCATACATCAAATATGGATCAAATATCAATACCAAAACATGTCAATAATAACACATGATATCATCATCACAACATAATATATGTAAGTTCCCCATAGTCAACATGTGATCAAGTATTATTATCCTAGTGCTATCAAAATGATATCCTAAACAATGTCGTATGATAACAATGTTTCAAATAAGTAAAACCCTATCAAGAAACAATTTCATGTGATAATGTCCCATCAAAATAACAAAACAAGTAATTGTTAGTGCGAAATCACAACACCCCGAGATGATTTCTATAGGTCTTCTTTTCTAAGGCGTAATCATCGGTGTGATTTGCATAACATTGGACCATCTCTCAAGTTGTGGGACTTGCGGATTTGAGATGGCCCTCCGGAGAAATTCAACTTCTTCTTCCTGGTCCTAATGCTAAACTACTCTTAATGTAGAAATGACGTCTAACTATACCTATCCTAACAATGCCAAGGAGACAGGGAGAGAGAAAGTGCATAAAGAGGGAAATCCTACACTAACGAGGTGACAACACCAAGAAAAGGGGAGTGCTTGTCACAATCTCAGTTGCCTAAAGTGGAGAGAGGTGAGCAGAGGAGAGGGTGGATAAGATGCACCATAGACCAGAGATAAATTTCACATAGAACACCACTTCAAAACCCATTAAACACATCTCCCAGGACCTACAACAAACATCAGAATATGCATGTATACCCTACAATGACGAGAGGTGAGGAGAGACAATAAAATAAGAAAAGGATGGACATATGCATCACATAATAAAATTTAATGCTCCAAAAGTTCACACAAGTACATCGTTAGAGGGCAAGAGGCAAGAGAATGCCATTACTGAGCCTTGAAAGGAGGTTCAAACTCTATTTTTGGCCTGGGGAAGAAAGAGAGAGGGGGTAGGGAAGAAGAATGAACAACAATAACTTTTTACAATGAATCATGCCCATGTATTTATAGATTTGATCGAGAGAAAAAGAGAGAGAGAGAGAAGCGGGAAAAATAGATCGAAACTCAACCACTTTGTTAATGCTTCGATAAAATTTTCCCCAAATCTGTCTTTACCGCATCAATCCTTGGTTCAAAGTGCCTTGAAAGAAGAGGCAACGATGGAAACAAATGAAATCCGATTTGGTTGTTGAGACAGATGGATCCTGCATTGAAGGCCCGAAGACATTTCCTCCATTTTCCTTTACCTAACCTCCTCAAAAATAAAGTTTCAGACCTCCATGGTGTACATGAGGTCGAGATCTTTCCAATGGTGTCAGATTTGCAATATTTCAAGCCATGAGTCGAAAGATATGCCCCTTTAAAGTTTGTATTAGATCTGTATGAATGGACGGGGAAAACAGTTTGAAAAATGGGTCCCCCTTTTGGTTTGGGACACGTGGTAGCCGATTAGATTAGAGCAAAAATCGGGCTCATAGGTCAGCAATTTATCTCTTTGCCCTTTTGCGCAAAATGTAAAACTCAAAAACTCCACCGTAGCCTCGAAGCTCCACTGGACGCGTGGCACCCTTTTGTTGGCTGGGGAGGTGTGCTCCAATATTTTCCTTTGTGTCATTTTGTCAAAAGGAAAATTTTCACCTTTTCCTCCACCTCCCACTTTGGCTTTGACTCGGGTTCAAACTTTGACTTTTTCCTTTGCCTCGTTTTGGAATGCAAGCTCGTAGGTCTGAAATGTTTTCCCTTCATATTTTCTCTATGTGCGGGGTTGTCTTGACCAAATTTTCTAGGGAGAATTTGGGATAACAATTTGGCGACTCATGGGGACATTTGCCTGCTAGATGAAGAGAAGAGACCAGTGGCCTTGAAGCATCCATTGGGCATGGAGTCCATCCATATAACCTGATTCTGATCTAAACTCGAGCCTCTTGAAACCCGCTAAAACTTGAAGTTGGACTTCACCAAAAGCCAACTAAATGCCACTGCAAGAGCAATACAACAACACCGAAACTCTGTACAAACTGAAAATCATACACGCTCCAAATGGAACATGTAGAGTGTGTAAAAGCACTTCTTCTACCGAAAACAAACCTACCTAAACTACTCTAACCAAGAGCAAAGGGAGCTCAAACAAAGTCTGTCAGAATGGCGGCAGGAGAAATAGCTTCCTTCCTCAAAAATGGTAGCCATGTAATCTGATTTTGCTTGAACATGGCTAGTTGGATGAGTGAAAAACTGACAATAAGTTGGTCCTCCACCCAAATCATCAAGTTATCAGCATTAATGGAAAATACCTCCTCAAGCTGACTTGCATCAGACTTCTGGAGGTGTTGATGATGACCCTTGGTACTTTGATGCTCTTCCTCATGCCCTAAAGTAGGCATGACTAGTTTTGGTTTCTCCTTTGGCTCTAATGAAGCCAAGCACACTGATTGGGCACTGCCCGATCCTTTGGATGTGCCCATTTCTCTCTGAAATTCAACTCCAAAATGGAGTCTTGTGGACCTTATTGAGTGGTGGTGTGGGAGAGATGATGAAATCTTCCTACCTTATCTCTTCCTTCTCCTTTGAAGAACATGGAAGATCAAGATCTTCCAACCTTGGTTCCAGAGGGCCGTTGTGAGATGTAGGTTGTTGTTCTTGAATGTTCTCCTCCATGGTAGTAGGCTCATGTGCTTGGGATGTGAGAGATGGAGGAAAAAATGATGTGATCTCCATGGGTTCCCCTCCATCAAGGCAATCCTCCAAGTCGATGTGCAGTGTCTGCCTCCTTGTTGTCCCTACTGCGGTGGTCAACCTCCTTCATGGTGTCCTCTTGATCTACAATTGACTCACCATGGTTCCCTTCATCCTCAAACATGACGTTTGAAATCTCAAACTCTTCCTCAACATCATATCTTGAAGGGGATGAAGTGGGAGGAAGAACTGAAGGTTCTTTTGTGGCCTACTCCACACTTGGAGCCTCTGAAATTGTATGGTCCTCCTCCACAGACCGAAATGTACTCCTCTTCTTTTAGATTAGGAGTAGCTCCTTCTTCCCCTGCTTGTGTTGTAGTTAGAGATTCCACCACTTATGGCTTGACCTCAGCCTCATCCATAGGTTTAACCAACAAGGGAACCTTTGAAAACTCAAATTTAGCAGCCCAAATCTTCATATTTTCTATCATTTCTTCTCTGTTGGGTTCCTCTATTTGATGTTCTCCTTGGTTGGTTTTTGGAGTCTCTTCCCAACATGGACTTGGGAAGGCAAGAGGAGTGGTGGGTGGGGTCTCCACTAGTTGTTTCCTTGTTTGTGGTAGAGGGGAAGGCATTTCTTTTGGCTCTTGTAGAGGGGAATTGGGTTTGGAAGGGAAAAGGGTAGAGAAACTGAGGTGGGATGGAAGACTAGGAATGGAGAAATGAAATCAACACTTGGGGCAGCAAGTGAGGGGCTTGACTCTTTCCTCTGCTAAAATGATAAATATTGAGGGAGAGAAAATGAAAGGCAGGGAGCTGGTGATTGACTTACCCATTGACAAGGTTGTCTCACACTTTTCTCATAAGCCCCGATCTCCTCAGCCCACTATGTAAGCTGAGGAAACACTTCAACCATGAAGTCAAGCTTCTCCTGAGGGCTATAATGTCTTGGAAAAGGGCCTTCCCATGGACAAGGTTCCCTGCAATCAATTTTGAAAGCCCACATTTGAGTTGTTGCCCTTAATTGAACCATGCCAGCCTCCATTTTTTGAATCTTCTCCAGTAGACCAGCATCCTCTGCATAACTATTGCCATCATATGTATCCCCTTGTCCTTGATAAGCTTCATAGTTAAATTGGTTTTGACAATGCTCATATGGGTAAGCATAATGGTTCTAGATTTGATTATAATGTTGATCTGGAGGAGTTGGGAAATACATTGGAGGTGGATTGTATTGCTATAAGTGTGAGTTCCATGAAGGGAATGAAGTCATGATTGCACAACCTCGTGGAATGGGAGAAAATGAAAGAGATGGAAGAAGAAATGGAAGAAATGAGTGGAAATGGATGGAAAAGGTCTGCAACTCAGAGAATGGGTTTTTGACCAGATGGAGTCGCTAGATATGCCTGAAAGTGCCTCCAAAGGCTGAAATATTCACCAAGAGCACATTGAACCTGATGAAGTGAAGTGGAAAGGTGCTTTGGACTGTCCCACTAGGTGTGCAAAAGCTGTTAGTGTGAAATCACAAAGCACCCCAGATGAATTCTACAGGTCTTCTTTTCTAAGGTAGAATCATCTGGTGTGATTTGCATATCATTGGACCATATCTCAAGCTATGGGACTTGCGAACTTGAGATGGCCCTCCGAAGAAAGTCAGCTTCTTCTTCCTGATCCTAATGCTAAACTAATCCTAATGCAGAAATGACGTCTAACTATACCTATCCTAACAATGCCAAGGAGGCGGGGAGAGAGAAAGTGCATAAAGAGGAAATCCTACACTAACGAGGTGATAGCACCAAGAAAATGGGAGTGCTGGTCACAATCTCACCGCTCAAGTGGAGAGAGGTGAGCATAGGAGAGGTGGACAAGATGCACCCATGACAGAGATAAATTTCACATAGAAAACCACTTCAAAACCATTAAACACAACTCCTAGGACCTGCAACAAACATCAGAATATGCACAGTATACCCTGTAACAATGAGAGGTGAGGAGAGACAATAAAATAAGCAAAGGATGGATAGATGCATCACAAAACAAAATTTATTGCTCCAAAAGTTCACACAATACATCGTTAGTGGGAAAGAGGTAAGAGAATGCCATTATAGAGCCGTGAAAGGAGGTTCAGACTCCATTTTCGAACCTCGGGAAGAAAGAGAGAGGGGGAGGTAGGGAAAAAGAATGAACAATAACTTTTACAAGGAATCCTACCCCTGTATTTATAGATTTGATTGGAGAGAAGAAAGAGAGAGAGAGAAGAGGGAAAAGAAGGTTAAAACTCAACCACTCATGCTATTAATGCTTTTGATAAATTTTCCCCAAATCCATCTTTACTGCATCAATCCTTGGTTCAGCGCCTTGAAAGAAAAGGGAACGATGGAAACAGTCAAATCCGATCGGTTGTTGAGATAGATGGATCTGCATTGAAGGCTTGAAATTTTTCCTCAATTTTCCCTTACCTAACCTCCTCAAAATAAAGTTTCAGACCCCCATGGTGTAGGTGAGGCCGAGATCTTTCCAATGGTGTTAGATTTGTAATATTTGAGCCTCGAGTCGAAAGATATGCCCTTCAAAGTTTGTATCAAATTCGTATTAATGGATGGGGAAAACAGTTTAAAAAATGGGTCCCCCTTTTGGTTTGGGACACGTGGCAGCCTGATTAGAGAAAAAATCAGGCTCGCAGGTCAGTAATTTATCTCTTTTCCCTTTTGCACAAAATGTAAAACTCAAAACTCCTGCAGCCCCAAAGCTCCACTTGGACGCGTGGCACCCTTTTGTTGGCTGGGGAGGTGCACTCCAATCTTTTCCTTTGTGTCATTTTTTCAAAAGGAAAATTTTCACCTTTTCCTCCGCCTCCCCGCTTTAGCTTTGACTCGGGTTCAAACTTTGACTTTTTCCTTTACCTCATTTTGGAATGTGAGCTCGTAGGTCTAAAACATTTTCCCTTCATATTTTCTCTATGTGCGGGGTTGTCTTGATCAAATTTTCAAGGGGATTTGGGATAACAATAATTTTGTCCCTGTCATCACAATAGTATAGATATAATGAGTCGCATGCAACCAAAATGAGAGCATTGAAAAATGGTGGGCACTACATCCCCCTCCCTAGGAACCGACTTCCTCAGGAAGTCATTGGAAGAGGTAAGGATATCGGGCCCACAATGGTGTCACATCCTCCCAAGTAGCTGCAGTCTCATCATATATGTCCCACTGAACTCTAACCTGGTCTAGGTCATGCCCCCGAAGGGCTAGCCTCCTGTGCTCCAGAATACACACATGGGCTCCAAAGTCCACTGACCTTTGACCTCCACATGCAAGGCCAAACAATCCAAAACATGAGTCAGATGTGCACATACTTCCGCAACACCGAGACTTGAAATAGGTCGTGTACATGGGATAGGTGTGGTGGCGAGTTAGGTGATAGGAAAGCTGGACTGATATTCTCCAAGAGCGTCAAAAGGTCCAACAAAATGAGGGGATAACTTAGAACCCTTTCCATAACGGATTAGACTCTTACATGACGCACCCTGAGAAATACCTTGTCACCCACAAGGAAGTGACACTCTACCCTCTTCATGTTAGCATACGCCTTCTTGTGTGCGTGAGCCCGCTCTAAACATTGTTGAATGAGAACAACATGTTGCTCCATATCCTTAAGGTATGTTGGACCAAGGACAATCTTGTCATCTAACATGTCTCAACTCAATGGTGGCTCGTAAGGTCTACGACATACAAGGCTTGATAATGCACCATGCCGATGGAGATATGAAAACTGTTGTTATAAGAAAACTCTACCAGATAAAGGTAATGATCCCACTTCATCTACTGATCCATCACATACATCTAAAGCATGTCCTCAAGTACCTAGTTCACCCTATCTGTCTACCCATCTATATGAGGGTGATACACTGAACTGAATTTAATCTGAGTCCCCAAAGCTACCTGAAAATAGGTCCAAAACTCATAAGTGTAGATTAATCCACGATCACAAATGATCATCCTAGGTATACCATGTAATCTCACTATGTCATCCATAAATACATGTGCAATGGAAACCACATTATACGATAACTTCATCGAGAGAGAAGTGAGAAACCTTGGTCAACTTATCCACCATCACCATGATGGCATCATGATGAAACAATGAAGTGGGAAGACCAACAATAAATTCCATGGACACCACATCCCACTTCCACTCTAGAATATCATGAGGGTATAGAAGACCGATGGGATGAGAATGCTCGGCCTTCACCCTCTAGCACTCAAGACAGTGGGCTACAAAATCTGCAATATCACGGCATAACCTTGGCCAAAAGTAAAGCTACCTCAAGTCTACATGCATCTTCTTCACCCAGGATGGGTGGAGTAAGGTGCCCAATGTGCCTCAGAAAGAACCAATCTATGCAAATCACCTACTTTAGGAATATATATGCACCTCGAAACTAAAGAATACCATTAGAATCTAAATTTTACCTTAATACTTGCCCATTAAGGGCCTCGAGACTCAACCATCTACCTAGCTCCCTCATAGAATCTATCACCTAGAAGCTGCTAAAGTATCCTACCTTTGAGATTTGATTATGTTTGTCAAGGCAAAAATCTCATGTCACGCCTACTCAAAGCATTAGTGACGACATTATCCTTCCCCTTAATGTATTGGATTTCCATGTCATACTCATAGAGGAACTCCATCCAACATCATTTTCGAGCGTGAGGTTGGGCTGTGAAAATATATGTTGAAGGCTCAAATGATTTGTCCTCAATACAAAGGGCCTACCTAAAAGAAATTCCTTATGTAACGAACCGTTACACCAAAACCTCAAGGCGCTAGTGAAATCCACTGATGAGGATCATAACATCCCACCAAGTTTTCACAACCCTGGTCCTTAGGTTATAATTACATCCGTATAGTGGGATAGCTCACTACCTTATACTAGCCCCGGGTGAACACTGCAATGTCGGCGTAGCCACCCGTGTTAGGAATCGAACATGGGTGGTTTCTCTGATACAAAATGTAATGAACCGTTACACCAAAACCTTGAGGTGTTAGTAAAATATACACATGAGGATCATAACATTCCTCTAGTAAACCAAAGCATGAACCACTGCTGTAAGCTCAAGATCGTGGGGGGGTAATTAATCTCGTATTCCTTAAGCTTATAAGAATCACAAGTAATAACATGATCCTCCTACATGAGTACCACTCCAATACCCTCAATAGATGCATTTTTGAAAACCAAAAAGTTGGCCAAAAGATCTAGAATGACAAGAATGGGTGTCGTAGTCAATCACTCCTTAAGCACCTAAAAGGTCTACTCGCTTCTCTCCGACCAAAAAACATCTTCCCTTTATGTTAGGAAGTAATAGGATTAACAATCCTAGAAAATTCTTGAACAAAATGATGGTAGTAACCAGCTAACCCCATAAAGCTCGACCTCGACTCACACTATGGTGAGGGTTGACCAATCAATAATAGCATGGATCTTCGAGGGATCTATAGAGATACCCTTTCGTGTACTAATGTGCCCGAGGTGTTGAATCTGGTCTGGAAGAAGGAACACTTCTCCAAATTACCATACAACTAATGCTCTCTCAAAACTTGTAATACATGTCACAAGTGCTCTTGGTGCTCCTCAATCAAGTGAGAATATATCAAGATGTCTTCTAGAAACACAATGATAAATATATCGAAAAGGTCTGAAAAACCCATTCACGAGGCTCATGAAAACTACAGGTGCATTGGTCAGCCCGAAAAGAACCACTGCAAACTCGTAATGCCCATACCAAGTCAGAAAATTGTCTTGTGGATGTATACCTCTACGATATGTACCTGATGGTATATTGACTTTAGATCTATCTTGGATAACACTCTAGCTCCCCTCATATGATCAAATAAATCATATGTATGGGGCAAAGGATAACAGTGATTCACCGTTACTTTTTTAGCTATCGAAGTTAACACAAAACGAAGGGACCCATCCTTCTTCACAAAAATCATTGGTGCACCCCAAGGAGACACACTAGGTTAGACAAGGCCCTTCTCTAAAATATCCTCTAATTGAATCTTGAGCTCATGGAGCTCAGGTGTGGTCATCTTGTATGGAGCACATGACACGAGTGTAGAACCCAAAACAAGATCAATAGAAAATTCCACCTCTCACTGTGGGGGCATACCTAGGAGCTCACTAGGGAAAACATCTGCAAAATCTCTCAAAATAGGGTGTTCATCCAAAGGAGAACTCATTGGAATCTCCTTTGATCTATCATTGATCATGATAGCAAACATCTGACACCCTTTGCACATGCTCGCTTGAGTTACATAACAGAAATCATACGTAGGGACATGTGTCTCTGAACCCCATATATAACAATAGAACTACCTATGTCATCCACACACTCAATAAAATTATGTGTATAGTCTACTTTGGCATGATGAGAATCAAGCCAATCCATGCCAATAACATCACCATAAGATCCCAATGGTAAAACTCAGAGGTCTAAGGTAGTGGAGAATACACCTAGGTCCAAAACATAACTCTCCACATACGAGTCTACGATGAGCTTGGCCCAGTGGCCAACTCTACCTGCCACCTATTTGCCTACCTAGAAGCCACTAATCCACACCTATCCACTAAAGAGGGAGATATAAAGGAGTCAGAAGCTCTTGAATCAAATAGTACAAAGAATGCAGATGAACCCTTATTCACACTTGTGGTCTCTATGATCGTGGCCTAATACTTGGCCCGATGGTTCTACACTATGATGTAGACACGATGAGTGTGTCCTATGTCACCAATCTGTCTACTTGGAAGTTGGTGCCTTTTTCTCTCGACAAAAGATGGTCTCGAGGAAAAAAATCAAGCATAATGGTCAAGGTCCCCACAAATGAAACAACATGGTGCATCCCTATGTGATTGATACCCCGTGCTCTAATTTTTTGACCCTATAGGTCCCACTCTGACCGAATGTTATGAACGAGCCTAATTAGGCTGCTGGCTCCCTAGCCTCCTATCTCTGCCCAAAATGTGGCCATTACGGCCCCTACCTCTCTGACTATCTTGTCCTGGTCTAGTCCTTTGTCGCTGAGGAGCATGTTGTTGACAGGGATGATGTGAGTGTGGAGGTGGTCGAGAAGTTGACTAAAATGGTCTAAACCCTCCTCTCGAGGGTGGGGTAGAACCATGTGATCTCGATCCTGAAATGAGTGAACTCACTCCTATAATTTTCCTCGGTTCCTATCCGAGACTCCGTGTCCC
Source organism: Taxus wallichiana var. yunnanensis (assembly GCA_018340775.1). Taxonomy (NCBI): domain Eukaryota; kingdom Viridiplantae; phylum Streptophyta; class Pinopsida; order Cupressales; family Taxaceae; genus Taxus; species Taxus wallichiana. Next base: position 806,176,194 of record CM031235.1, read on the forward strand.
TGGTCTTGTTCTCCTCTACGAGACAAACTTTCTCCACCACCTTCTCCAAGGTTGGGGAGATAAAATCCCTCAGTGTTCCTACCAAGTATGCATTTATGCCCCGATGAACCTATTCACTGTGATTTCTCATCTGGAGATAGTCGACATACTGAATAAGGTCCAAGAATCTACACTCGTATTGATCCACCGAACTAGAACCCGTTGGAGATCATGAAACTCATCAATTCTCTTATGAATAAAGTTCTTTGACATGTATCAAGCCCTAAAACATTCCTCAAATAGCTCATAAGTGATGGTCTCATGAGTCAAATGGAGCTTCCGCTCCTCATTCCTCCACTCGACGTTGCGTGTTGCATTATGAAGGAGGTGTATGAAAAGGTGAGATTTGACATTGTTCTCGTAAGGATGTAAGCCAAAGAAACTGTCTAAGCTTAGGAGCCATGACTCAGCCCCAAATCCATCTATCGTGCCTCCATACGTAGGTGGGTGTAGTTGAAGGAGATCACGAATGACATTGCGATGCTTTCCCATGAGGGTGTGTCTCAACCACTCTCTGAATATGCACTGAAGGGCTACAAGACCTCTCTCGCTAGGCCATAAGCTCAAATGATGGTTGCGTGACCTCTATCGATGTGAAGAGACATGTATGTGAGTAGCAGAGTGCGAGTCCTCATCTAAGTGTACCTCCCTCTCAGGTGAAATATCCTTACACATGGATCTAAGGCGTGCGGGATGTCGATCTCAAGGACCCTCATCATTTGATGTAGTATTTTTAATATCTCGCAGCCCAAAATCGCACTACGTGCCTCGATGGTGGCCTCCCGTGACCCCGATTAGTTGTTGTACCTGCCCTGTACTGCATCCCGTCATCTGTCTGAGGGCAAAATGATACATTAGAATTTTGTGAAATCGATTAAAACAAAGTGGTTTTATTTAAATTTAATTACCCAAAAGTTAATTAACTAATCCCTAGAGTGTGTCCGGTGTTAAAACCAAGCTCGATACCATATGTCGTGCCAAAGCCGACGTGAGTCCCAATCCAGTTAAACGATAACCAAATGTTTCGATCGAAGATGGGAAATGTAATAAGTTGTGATAATGTTTTATAAATAGTTATACAATGGTAAAAAAATACTCATTACGAAGGCAATGTGACTAAGTCGCAAAATGTGACGAAATGGAACCAATCCTCGATTCGTGCACGACTTGTAGGATTTTTAACAATTTACACATTGTTACTACAATGTTGCGATAACGATGCGAGGGACACGAAATCATCCTAATGCCACTTTTTCCCGGTTGTCTTGATGATTAATTTTATATTAAATGCATTGGCGATTACTATTGTAATGATGGTACATAAATACTCCACTTGTGATATTAAATATGACACAACAAGGATGGTGAGGTGAGATCAAATGTTAGCGAGAGAGAGAAATGATCACCATGGCGGTCATGAGTCCCACACGCCTCCGAGAATGGGCCCATTCCTCGAGAATGAGAACATTGGTTAAAATAATTATTTATTTATTTAATTATGTTAATCATCCCGCTTAGAGAATTTCATAACATGGGTTAAGTTAATTATATAAATTTAAACCATTTAAATTTAATTAACCCATTACAAAATAACTAAATTCATTTAATTAATAAAACTTATAAAACCTTACAATAATAAATTAAGTTCCCATAACACCTAAGTTATGCACACTCACTCACAACCCTTGATCTGGTTTAATCTCCACCATAGGATTAGAATGCCCTAAAATCCTAAAAGATGAGGATATATTTTTCAAAACCTAAGTTTTATTTTTATTTCTTCTCCACATTTCATTCGGGTCTCTCTCATTTTCTTCTCTTGTATTTTTTTTAAGGAAGAAAGCTCAAGGATTTGAGGATTCGATCTTCCTCCATTCTTCTAGGGTAGAACTCCAAGATTTGAACTGGTTGTTTGTAGGGTTGAAATTTGATTAATGTTTATTTCTTCTATGAGAAAAACCCACTTTGTTAGGAAATAAGAGATAAAATATGCGGAATAATCCCTTACTTAATCGCATGACAAAATAGAAACTATATGCGTAAAATATTACGGATCTCAAATAAAAGTGCGTAATAAATAACACAACACACAAAGACAACATTTAATGTGGTTCACCCAATTTGGGCTACATCCACAAAGAATCACTTGCTCAGATTTTATTACAAGCCTTCACTCTCTCAATACAATACCTAGATCCATTTGGAGCTATGCTCAACAAACTCTCAGAAATTCACACTCAAATTCAAAACACATCTGCAATGCATTTGCTTGTCTATGTATCATATGCATAAGACCATATAAATAGACAATTGCTTAAGCAGTTTGATACAAAACCGTGGGTATCAAAACCATGGGTATCAAAACAATGGGTACCGAAAAACCATGGGCCCAAAAACAGCCCATAACGTTTACCCATTACCCATGGGTTAATAAACCACCCATGAAAATTTAGCCGGGGCTTTGCCCCGAACCCCCCGACTCCGCCACCGGCGAGCGGGACCGCCGTAAAAATACTTGAGTGTAACACATAGAAGGTGTACCACACTCTAACATGAAAATAGGCTCCACAAACATAACAATCTCCCACTTGGAGACTGATTTCCACTGAGCAAGCTTCTCAACCCTTCACTGTCATCCATGAAGGCCACCAAATCTAAACATAGCTTTAGTTTATCCCTTATGACCACCTTGGTCATCATGTCCGTAGGATTCTAGCTGGTATGAATCTTCTCCAACTTCAACTTATCTTCCTCCAAAGTCATACCCTGATGAAGTGATATCTCAACCGTATATGCTTCATCCTGGAGTGGAAAGCAGAGTTCTTAGCTAGGTGTATAGCACTCTGACTATCACTATGCAACTTACATTCCTCCCGCTTATGCCCCAACTCCTCAAGCAATTGTTTTAACCAAATCATCTCTTTCTTGCCTCGTGGCAGCAACATACTCACGCCTCTCCGTGGTTGATACAAAGCCACCAGCCTTCGTAGTCATGAAATCCAAACTCACCGTTGTCCCACCTACAATGTAAATACTTTGTCATGCTCCTCCTATTGTCTACATCTCCAGCCATGTCTCGAATCTACATAACCACGTAAAGTGGTGTCTCGATCCATCAGTAGCACAAAATTGTCCCCATGGTCCCTCTCAAATACCGAAGGATTCACTTTACTACTTACCAATGCTCTTTACCTAGATCACTCATAAATCTACTCACAACTCCCACTGCATGGGAAATATCAGCCTAGTGCACACCATAAAGCATACATCAAACTACCAACTACCGATGAGTAAGGTACCTTGAACATCGGTTTCTTTCCGCTCTGTCTTGGGACACCGCTCCTTTGATAACTTAAAATGGCTTGCAAAGGAGTCCCAACTGGCGGTTTAGCATCCCTGCATGTTAAACCTATCCAATACCTTCTTAATGTACTCTTCCTGAGATAAAGTCAACTTCCGTTCCTTTCTATCTCGAGTTATCCTCATACCAAGGATTTGTCTGGCTACCCCCAAATCCTTCATATCAAAGGATTCACTTAGTTGTTTCTTGAGTAATTTTATTTCCTACATGTTTTTACCTACAACCAACATGTCATCAACATACAAACATAGGATAATATAACTTCCATCCTCAAATTTCTTTGTATACATGCAATGGTCAGAATGACATCTAATATAACCTTACTCCATCATGAAGTTATCAAAATTCTTATACCATTGACGTGGAGCTTGTTTCAATCCATACAAGCTCTTCTTCAGTTTACACACCATCTCCTCTTTACCTTTGACCTCATAGCCCTCTAGTTTCTACACATATAGTTCCTCCTCCAAATCACCATGGAGAACGGTAGTCTTTACATCTAACTCGTTTCTAAGTGCAAGTTTTCACCGCCACTATTCTAAGAACAATTCTAATAGAAGTCATTTTTACTACAGGAGGAAAGATCTCATCAAAATCTATACCTTGTTTCGTGTAAACCCTTGACCACCAATGGGCCTTATATCTTTTCTTTCCTCCTTCTTCGTCTTTAACTCGTACACCCACTTGTTCTCGCAATGCTCTTTTTCCTTTCTGGTAGCTTCACCAAATCCCAAGTCTCGGTTCTCCATGAGAGACTTATGCTCCTCATCCATGGCTTGCTCTCACTTCTTACTAGCATCTACCCGCATTGCATCATCAAATATCTCTCGGCTCTCCACTATCAAAGTGAGTAATAAATAATAAAGATAAGGAGTTTGGGGTTCTTGTTGAGCTCTCTTGAAATGGTTCTTTTCTTACCCTGAAGACCTCCTCACCGTAGGAGTTTGGGGTTCCGTTGAGTCGGTTCCTAAAATGATTCATGGGTCATTGTCCCATCCTGGAAGATCCTCTACCACCGCATATTATTTCTTGGATTCTTCCCTATTTTCCTGCAATATTTGCTTATACATGAATTTCTCATTAAATACCACATCCCTAGACCGAATGATTTTTTTGTCCTTAATACTCCAACATTTAAATACAAAGTCATCACCACCATAACCAATGAAAGAATTAAGACAGATCCCATACACCAAGAAAGACATTTTTCCGATTTAGCCTCTAGCTTTGTCCTATCATCCTTGTCTATATGAACAAACACCTCACATCCAAAGACTCTAAGAAATGAATAATCAACTTTCTTACCATACCAAGCCTCCTCAGGTATGCCTCCATCCAAGGCACTTGAGGGTCCTCTATTTATCAAGTACACAAATTTGTGCTCACCGCTTCTACCCAAAAAGAAAGAGGTAGTCCTGCATGTAACCTCATGCTCCTAACACGTTCCATTATTGTTTTGTTCATCCTTTCTGATACCCCATTCTACTGCGGAGTTCCTGGAACCATCTTTTACCTACGGATTCCATTCTTAGAACAATAATCATTAAATTCATTCTGATGCAAATATTCTCCATTATCTGACCTGAAACATTTTAGCTTAAGACCTATTTCATTCTCTACCAAGGCTTTCCATTTAACAAAAGTGTCAAATACATCATATTTGTTTCTAATACAATAAACCCAAACTTTCCTTGTTGCATCATCAATAAAAGTAACATAATAACTTGAACCCCAAGAGATGATACCTGAGCTGGCCCCCACACATCAGAATGCACCAGCTCTTACTCTCTTTCTTTGTAGGTCTAACCTTGAGAAACCTTACTCGCTTATGTTTCCCATATATGCAGTCCTCACAGAACTCCAAACTGTTTCTGTATATCCAGAAAATTCTTCTTTATGATGTCCATGCCCTTATGGCTCATATGACCGAGCCTATAGTGCCATAATGTTATATCTACATCTGAAGCCACAAGATTACAATCATTGGTAACATCAAGTGGATAAATACAAGGTTCCAACCTTCTCACCTCTGCCACCACAAGAGCACCCTTGGTAACCTTCCAAGAGTCACCAAATATCACAAGACAACCATCACTTCCCAATTGCCCCGCCAATATCAAATTTCTCCTTAATGTAGGCACATGTCGACATCCTTCAATAACCATGTATTCCCATTTCGCATCTTAACCTCGAATGTAACCTTTTCCAACTATACCGCAAGGCTCATCATCACCAATAAAAACATGCCCAAAATCCCCTTGAATATAATCAACAAAATAATGTCTATGTGGAGTAGCATGGAAAGAAGTCCTTGAATCTAAAACCCAAGACTAAAGTAATATTGTGCAAAGAAAGAATCAAAGCATCATGACATACATTACCCTTTACCACATTTTCCTCCTTATTTTTTTCATGTTGTTTCTTTTTGTCCCGAAGTTCCCAACAATCCTTCTTCGCATGTCCAGACTTTCCATAGTGCCAAGATACTATCTTGATGTTGGATGTTAACATTGTTTGATCCTTCAATTTTCCACGGATTTCTTTTTTCTTCTATCTCCTTTAGTTTCCACTATCAAAGCATTCGAAGTAGAAGATTCCTGGAGCTTTTTCTTCACATTTCCTCACTTAGAATCACCCCTACAACATCCTCAAACTTCAACTTCGAAGTTAGCTGGAACCTAAGTTGCTTAACGCCATTTACGAGTGCTATTCCAATGTAAAGAGCATAAAATTAATAAAGCCCTAACTTCTTCATCAAATTCTATTATAACCGAAGCTAGCATATTCACAACCGTATTGAAATCATTTAAATGAATCACATCGAACTATTCTCGACATCTTCATATTAAACAACTTTTTCATTAAAAATATCTTATTAGAGGCAAAGGGTTTTTCAAGCACAACTTCCCTAATGCATCCATTCAATTCTTTTGTAGGCTTTTCCTTTGAAACATTAAATAATATCGAATATGCAAGACATAGCCGATCATTCCAAGTGCCTTCCGATCCAACAAATCCCATTCTACATCTGTCATACTTGAGGGTTTGTTCACCTTCTCGAACAAGAGTATAAAGATCCTTCCGATAAAGGTAATCTTCCATCTACATCTTCCAAAGACTGAAATTCTCGCCCATTTAATTTATGAACCCTAGATCTTCCATCATCTCGCCATAGCTCCCACTAAGATAAAACTTTCCCTACAATTCAACACTTCAAAGCAAAGCAAACTAGGCTCGATACTAATTGTTAGGAAATAAGAGATAAAATATGTGGAATAATCCCTTATGTAATCACAAAAAGTAGAAACTAATATGTAGAAAATATTACAGATTTCAAATAAAAGTGTAGAATAAATAACACAACACAGAGAGACAAGATTTAACGTGGTTCACCCAATTTGGGCTACGTCCACCAAGAATCACTTGCTCAAATTTTATTACAAGCCTCCACTCTCTCAATATAATACCCAGATCTGTTTGGAGCTATGCTCAAAAACTCTGCTTAATTCACACTTGAATTCAAAACACATCTCGCAATACATTTTCTTGTCTATGTATCATATGCATAAGACCATATAAATAGACAATTGCTTAAGCAATTTGATACAAAACCGTGGGTATCAAAACCATGGGCCCAAAAATAGCCCATAACGGTTACCCATTACCCATGGGTTAATAAACCACCCATGAAATTGTTTTCCAGGCTTCGCCCCAAACCCCATCGATCGGGGCTTCACCTCCCGAACCCCCGACTCCGCCACCGCGAGCGGGACCTCCATAAAAATAACTCGAGTGTAACACATAGAAGGTGTACCACACTCTAACATGAAAATAGGCTCCACAAACATAACACCCCACAACTAGGGCAAAAAAATTAGAAAAGTTATTTATTTTTTGTTTACTCTTCAGAGATGTTGGATGTTTATTTTTAAAGATCCAACGTGTATATATGTGTGTGTGTGTGTGTGTGTGTGTGTGTGTGTGTGTGTGTGTGTGTGTGTTGCTTTATATAGCCCTCAAGGGTGACTGTGTAGTTTTATGGTCAAGTAAGGCCTGTGAATGGGGTGGCCAATATATATAATGAAAAAATTAAACCCTTTTACTTGGCCGCTACAGACTCACCTTAAAACCAAGATTTCTTTTTACATAAAAACTTGTTTAGAATGAATGATCCAAATATATAAAACTATATTTATGAATATATATGCATAAACTTTAAAATTCAAAGATGGAATTTTTTTGGGTTTTTAACACAAGTCAAAAGTTTATGTTTTTTTTCTTTATTTAAGGTGTGTATATATAAAGATGAGATAACATCTCGGTAAAAGGAAAATCCACCAGCATTACGAAATTATTTGCATGATTTATTTAGGCACACTTGCATTTCTATTTTCTAAAGTTTAGATTTATAATAATTTTAATTTATTTATTTAGTAGAGAGGCATTATTTTAAAACATATAAATGTGTAAATGTAGGCACACACACACACACACACACACACACACACACACACACACACACACACACACATCATGTTTGTTTAATATGCACAACAACAAACATCTAAGTAAAGAAGGTGATTTTTCAGAAAAATAATTACAACAGAAGAAATGATTTCTAAAAGAGTATTTTCCAGCACTTCTATTCACTCAAGGAGCAATTATTTCAAGTTTCTTAAACAACAATATTAGACAAATTTTTGAACCAAGCTTAGAGAAAATTTCCATAATTTTAAACTTGAATAGATAAGAATATTTCAACATGAATAAATTAGCTCCACATAAACATCAATTCCTTAATTTTATCTTTTATCACACACTTTTAATTCCAAATTTTTACTTCAAGATGAAGATAAAAATAAATATCTCAAAGAGACAAATTTTTACTTGAGTTTCAAGTAACAACACAATCACAAGAGTAATATTTTAAGGCATGTTTCTAATCCTTCAAATAACATATTTAATTCTTCCATAACATATTTATACACTCAATTCATAATGAAGAAACACATTAAAATTCAAATACATAATCCCTCGTCTCAAGAGGAGACAACCTACCAAAATTTTGGCTCAACACATACTAAAAATATACTTCAGATCTGCAACTCTTCAACATGTGTGCCACTTCAATCTGCTCCCAAACAACAATGTAAAACCTCCAAAATCACAAGACAATGAGTTGGTTGACAACACAACCATTTGGCATCATTACATGGCACCAAGAAGATCAAGATGACATGTTAGCCTCCCCCAAGCCCATGGGGAAGAGGCAACACATCCAACCAATACATAGGGAGAATTTAGATACAACAATCAACATTACATACTTTATTTTTTCATAATAAACACATTCACTTGAGGAATTAGCCAAGAAGCACCATGCTTCAAATATAGGGAAAAGGGAGATGAAAATTCCATTTTTTTAAAGTCAAAAGCTCCATGTATACAAAAAATTATTCCACCTTATCTCTCCGTAGATTCAACACCCCTTATCACTCCCCTTATCTCTCCATTATCTCCCTCAAGAAGGATTTTCAAACCTCTGGTTTCCTTCAATGAGGGTAGGAATGGATTTCCAAACCAAATGGAAATACATCCCTACCTACAAGCCAAATGTAGGAGTAAAAATTAAAAGCAAGAAACTCTTTCAAACTTGTTAAACAAGCATATCAAAATGTAAAGGAGGAAATTCCTCCCTCTTCCCATCCATCTCTAAAACCCACACCCTCAAGGGTAGGTGGATCAACAAAATAACATAAACAAGCATTTCTTTCTCATTCACATACATTATTTTACTTATAACACAATTTCAAAGAATAATTTCAAATAGGAAACAAAGGGGGTGCAAGATCCTACCTTGCACTCAAGCACAAGTTCAAACCAAGAAGTTCACCAAGAAATCCAAATGCTTGTTCCAAGCTCCAAGCTCTTCCACCACAAAAAAATAACCCCTTCACTAAGGACATGAGGGGTTAAAAATGAAATAATTGAAAGAGTTTACGAAAATCTAATGGAAATGATGCACCATGAAGTAGTTGCACTCCAACGGAATCGTAATGGCTCCAGCATAATCGCAAGGATCGATCAACAATGGAAGAACTTGCTCAACAAAAACAAAGCTTGCACATACAGGAAAGACAACGGAGTGTCTTGGCATGCTCATAAATATCAAGTGAAGGAGTACATATAGGGTGTTGAGTAACCCTAGTGCATGACACCAAAGCAAACCCTAAACCTAACCCATGTGAGATGACCCTCCATATGTGAGTGGAGGACACATAGGATCCCACACACCAACACCCCCTTCATCGAAGTTGGGGTAGCGGCTATGATGAGTCAGACAAAACAAGAAGACACTCCTAAACAACTAAGAAAGATGTGTCAATGGGGCCCGACAACTAAAGGCCTAATAAGGTGCCCATATACAAACAAAATATTCCTAGAAGAAGAAGAAGAAAAAAGGACTATATAGCCCAAAGAAGATGAGCAGCTACATAAGACCTCACCCCAAGAAGAGACCGCAAGTGAAGAAACTTCACCTCAGTGAAGGGCTTGGTAAATATATCTACAATCTGATCAGTTGTCTGAATGTATTGAATGTCGATGATACCATCATGAATAATCTCTCATATGAAGTGCATATGGATCTCAATGTGCTTCATCCATTGATGTTGAACTAGATTTCTACAAATTGAGATAGTGCTCGTGTTATCACAATAGATAATGGTAGGCCATCGAAAGTGGATGCCAAACTCTGTTAGAATACCCTATAGCCAAACAACTTATGTGGCAACATTAACTGCTCCTTTGTATTCTACCTTTGTAGAAGATATCACAATTACATTCTGATTCTTTCTAGACTAACTAATAGGACCCAAACCAAGAGAAAAACTATAGCAAGAGGTAGATTTTGATGATCTATGTCACCGGTCCAATGGAATCATGAACCCGATCAAGTCAATATCCACCCCTCCATAATAGTAAATGTCATTCAGTATAGGTACCACGAACATAATGAAGGATCCACTTAGCTGATTTCCAATATAGCTCATGTGGCTCCCGATGAATCGACACAATACCAACAACATAAGATAAATCCGATCGAGTGTGAGTCAGTAAATCAAGCTCCCCACCAATTGTCGATAAAGGGTACCATCAACAAAGGGAGTAGAGCAATCAGAAACCAACTTAACCTCGGAAATAAAAGGAGTAGGAGAATACTTGAAATCACACATCTAAAAATGAACAAGAAAGTCAAGAGAATACTTAGGTTGTGAAATCACAATTCCTAAGTCAGATTGTGAAATTTGGATCCCAAGAAAGTAAACATAACGTAAGTTAGTCATGGAAAACATGTTGGCCAAGGCGATATTCATGAGAATCAATGGTAGAGGAAGAGTTGTATGTGATCAACAAGTCATCAACATAGAGAACAAGGATGAGTATGGAGTCATCTTATCATAGAATATAATCATTTGGATCAGAGTGACACCTAGTAAACCCTAATGTAAGTAAAAGGAGTCCATCTTGGCATACCAAGCCCGAGGGGCTTGTTTAAGGCCATAAAGAGAATTCTTTAACTTACAAATGAGGGAGGGATCATGGTCATAACCCGAAGGTTGTTCCATGTAGATCTCTTCCTCTAGTCACCATGAAGGAAGGAAATCTTAACATCCATTTCATGGACTTTCCATCTATTTGTTGTGGAAATGGCAAGGGTCAATTGAATAGAATTCATCTTCACAACCAAAGAAAAGGTTTCAGTATAATCAACCCCAGCTATCTGGGAGAAACCCTTAGCTACTAATCATGCTTTAAACTCTTCAACGTCTCCATCTACTCTATACTTTTTTCGGAACACCCACTTACACCGAATGATTTTTCTTCCTTTAGAAAGGGGTGAGATCCCAAGTATTGTTCTTCATGAGAGAGGAATACTCCTCATCCATGGTAGAATCCCACTTAGGAATACCAGAAGCCTCCTGAAAGACTATGGATAATAATCAAGAGGAGAAGAAAGAGTGGGGTCCAATGAAATCGAGTGGGTACAGTCTCATATCCGAAGTATCTCCAACTAAATCTCTAGCACTTTGCAAAGTTTTCCTATCCCAAAGAGGACAGGAGGATCATGCTTAGAGTCGGAAGATTCTTCACGTGAGTGAGAAGGGACATAGTCCTCATCATCACTACTACTGCAAAGAAGACTCAAAGGTCCGATGGTCAAGATGATCGGGGAAGAGGATCACACTCAACAACATCATCATCTGATGAGTCAGAATTTGAATCAGCAAGCTGAAGAACCTCAATAGGTAGAGAAGTAGAAGTTGAAGAAGACTCATCAAACTTAACACTTCTCTCAATATAAAGCTCATGAAAAGTAGGATTCAACAATCAATATCCCTTCACGCCATCAAGATACCCTACAAAGATAAAAGGTTTGGATTGTGGTTCTAATGCCTTGCATTTCTTCTTGGGAATCAAGCCATAGCCTGGATCCAAAGACTGAAAGTGCTCAACATTAGGCTTGTGTCCAAAATAGGCTTCAAAGGGTGTCACTACCTCCTAATGTTGTTGGGTCTGATTGGGTGTATACCTGGCTCCATCGTGTGGAAGGGTGTTGGTGTAGCAGCTGATTAACACGATGAGATCCTTCTCCTCCATCGTTTGAGCTTTTGGTGTGACGGAAAGTTGTGTAGCTACGATACCAGGAAGTTAAGCGCACGTTATACTCAAATTAGTGTTGGGATGGGTGACCTCCCAGGAAATTCCCAGTGTCACTGCCTCCTAATGTTGTTGGGCCTGATTGGGTGTATACCCGGATCCATCGTGTAGGAGGGTGTTGGCGTAGCAATTGTTTAACATGATGAGATCCCTCTCCACCATCAGTTTGAGATTTTGGTGTGACGCAAGTCGTGCAGCTCTGATACCATGAAAGAGTTTGTGAGAATGAATGGAAAGGATGCACCACGAAGTAGTTTCACTCCAACGGAATCTTAATGGCTTCAACGTAATCACAAGGATCGATTAACAATGGAAGAACTTTCTCAATGGAAACAAAGCTTGCACATACAAGAAAGACAACGGAGTGTCTTGGCATGATCATAAATATCAAGTGAAGGAGTACATATAGGGTGTTGATCAACCTTAGTGTATGACACCAAAGTAAATCCTATACCTAACCCATGTGAGATGACCTCCATATGTGAGTGGAGGACACATAGGATCCCACACACCAAAATAATGCCACATAAGTCAAGTAGTGGGAACGTGATGAATATCACCCTCCACTAAAACCACATCCAAACAAAATGCAACAAAATTACCCTATAAAATTTAAATTGGGGAAAAAAAAATTGGCTCCAAGCAATCATGAGAAGATTCAAATTTCAATAAACATTCCCAAAATCAAAACTCCATAAATTTGGAGTGTGTGGGAGGGGGAAAATGGGCCAATGGGCCTCATTTGATTGAAAAGAGCCCACCCCCATAGGGATGGGGGCTAGGCCCCTTTTCAATGCAAATCAAGCCCTTTGCTTTCCATTTACCCTTCCTAAATGACACATTTTCCCAAATCCGAGTTTGGGAAAAATGTGACATTTAGGAGGGGCAATTAGGCTCACCTAATCCATGATTAGGTGGCCTACTCCCTCCTAACCATGACACATCATCACATACCACAAAATATGCCAAGGACCACCAAAGATGACATAAAACACCAAGTTAGCATTAACCAAAGGAGGATAAGGGTACACACTTAGAACAATACAACATGAGCATACATCACAAAGGTAAGAGGTAACAGGTAAGCCAACCATCACATAATAAACCAAATACAATATACAAACAATGCACAACACAATGAGAAGGTGTCATAAATCAATAGAGAAGGAATGGTTTGGCCTCATGGGCCTTTTGTGCTAATTGGGATGCATTTTTTGAACCCCACATTCTTCCATGATCAAATACATGTCACTGTAAACTCAAGGAAAATTCATATCTCGCCAATATGATAACAAAATATGATACAATAATATTCATCGAAATAAACATCCATATAAGCCATACTAAGTTAGAAGTATATCAACAACATGAATCATTCACCGAATGGAACAATATAATCATCACCATACATCAAATATGAATCAAATATCAATACCGAAACATGTCAATAATAACACATGATATCATCATCACAATATGATATCTGTAAATGCACAGAAGCATAGTGTGCCCCATAGTCAACCTATGATCAATTGTTAGGATCCTAATGTCAGCAATACAATATCATGAATAATGGCATATCATAATAGTGTATTAAATAAGTTAAACCCTATTAAGAAATAATGTCATGAGATAATGTCTCATCAAAATAATAATAAAAATAATATTGTCTTTGTCATCACAATAGTATAGATATAATTATTCACACGTGACCAAAATGAGAGCACTAAAAAAGGAAGGCACTACAGAAACACCTCATGGGTTGTGGGTATCCCAAAAGTTGAGGTGAATCTCCATATTTGAAGGGTTGGTTCCCTTTAGTGTATCCCTAACTAGATTTGATCAAGTAAAGGTTAGAATGAAAATTGGAAAGAAAGGGGTGATACACCATAAATTTTGGAGACTGCTAAAAATAGGAGTGTGCACAAACTGAAAAAACATTAATTTTGCAATTTAACTAAATGGATTTGAGTGAAATTTTAAGGAAAAATAATAGAATTTGTGAAAGGATGACTCATAATACATAGTTTTTAGTTTGCATGCACACTAAAAAGACATAGAAAGATTATTTCTTCCAATAGAGGTAGAAGCATAAGTCATTAAAATTTTAACAAATTCAAGGATAAATATCATGAGAATAAACTATCTTAGTGCACAATATTGCAAAGAAATTTAGGAAAGGAAGAACACTTTATTACTAGTAGGGCACTTGCTAAAAAAATCAGAAAGCAATTTCTTACAAACTCAATCCCCTTAGTGCTTGAATAACACTTGTATATATAAGAAAATGCGAGAAGAGATGAGAAGAAACACTCAAAAATTTCAGTTTACAACATCAGTTGAACTAGTTCAAACAACCTACATGACTAATTTTAACTCCTTTTGTAAACTACAATAATAATAAGCTAAAATCTATTGCATGTTGCTCCGAGGGAAAAAAAATAGCTTCACATGACTCGTGGTCAAACCGGAGTTGATTGCTCTTATCCTACCTTTTTGCATGGGATAAGGTAAAAGTATGACCCTTTTGTAAAGATTAAGCTAAATCCCACTTTGTCTTATCTAAAATAACTATTTTTGGCTTCAAACACATGCATGATAATGATTGAATTTATCTTAACCGTAAGAATGATTATACATGGCTAATTTTAAAACTGTTTTTTATATGAAACATGCAAGATGATTAATTATCGGCTCCTTTGTCTTGCTTCAAAAGGTGCTTCCTCGCATTGTGATATGGGTTTGTTTGTGTTTTTTAACTTGCTTTGAGAGCTTGATGATTATGTGCATTAAGGTAAATTGAATATTGAGCTCAATGGCTTGGATCTACCTTGTAAATTAATGACCACCGAGGTAAAGATTTTATAAATTTGAAATTCTATTTTATCTCATTATCCAATGAGCTATGTTTTCTACTAAATGTGGAATTTTTTAGACGCCATATTTTTGCAATTAACTCACCCCTACAGAATTTTCCATGCATTTACTCAACCCTTAAATCTCTTCCCGTAGCTTGCCACACATTTGTTTTATCATTGTGTTGACTCACTTTGTCCACACTTTAATTAGAATAGAATAGGGCTTTGTGTCGTTCGGATCATTCAATTCATTTCCTTTTACATGTCTTGGTTAGCCTTATAAGAGCTTTTATTGTCGGCCACATTTAAATTAATGTTGTTGACCTAAAACTTAAAAGAGATTTTTTTTTTCAGTGGTAATAGTCTTCGTGGTGTCAATCGTTAACACATTTCTTTTGTTGGCTAGTAACAACCTTTTTGTTATCATCTGACAACACATTTCTATTTTCGGTCGGTAATAGTATTCCGATGTCATATGACAACACATTTTTGTTATCAGACGGTAACATCCTTTTCTTGTTGTTATCCGATAATAGTGTTCTTGGTGTTGGACAACAACACATTTCGTTGTCACCGACAACATCCTTTTTGTTGTTGTCGGTGACAAGAACCTTTATGTTGTTTTGGATGACAATAAATCTTTTCCTTAGTTGTCGTGTAATAAATATTTTCCTTAGTTGATTAGTAACAAATCTTCTTGGAGTCGGTCATCAACTTAAACCCTTCCAACTGAGAAAAAAATTTTTGAGTTGACTTTTTGCACATCATGGTTAATGTGTGAGAAATGTCAACACTAACCCAAGTGATTCAACTATTAACCTAGAGCTTATTTAATGTTGAATCCACCTTTCATGGATATACCCTCGCTATAAAATAAATTCAATTCTTTTGTAATTCCATCCCTAGATATTTGAGAAAATTACATCTAACTTATGCTAATTTGACATCTGGCATCCTTGTGAAATATACTTCAGTAGCATCTGTAAATCCCTTTGGAAAAGTAATATCGAAGAACATCCACAATCTAATCACCAATAAGATGAAACATGATTTAAAGCTTCTACCATCTTACTTGAGCTTTACAAGAATTAGAGAGAAGGTATAATATCTGTGTTTTATTTCTTTATCTTCATTTGTCTATTAATTTCCTTTATATACGAGAATCCCTACAAAATGTGCCATGATTGAGAAAATATAAAATAATTAGTATTTATAACACTATTTTTTTATATTAGTTGTGATATTGGGATCACAATGAAGTTGTGTGCAAGGAAAACAAGGAAGATGAGAAACAAGATAGAGATTACAAAATAGAAAACAATAAGAAACTAGTATTGTCTTCACCAAAGAATAGATTCGATGGTAAATTCATCATACCATGGTCTCAAGTGAAAAGTGTAATGCATGGGTAAAGTGTGTGGAAGTTTAGTTAGATTGGTGTGAGAGCTCGACATGTTGTCAATGATTTGCATCGGTCAAAATACTAATTTTATTGTTAAATAAATTAATGTTGTTAGAAGTAGTTTTAATGCTTCAAGATGCAACTCTATTGGTCAATACATGCCCTATAAGAGCATAAGTCCCAAGTTTAATCATAGTGGCTCATAAATAGTAATGTGTAATAAATAAAACCATAGATACTTTCAAAGAGCACCTTATGAACATGGCTAGATAATAAGAGGAGAAATCCATATGCATTTGAGGTGGAGTTTGAATGACCCTAGTTATCAACCCCCACTAAACAAATCCACACAATGTAAGTGTACCTCAATGTTAAAATGCTCAATGATGTCATGAAGAGAAATTTTTCAAAGGGATTTTTTATGTCATGTAAGAAGCGTAACCTGATAATTCCCATGACAACAACATCATATCTTACCATATTTGTACATTCTTGCAATCAAATAATGAAAGGTATACAAATTGTTGACACAGGGCAACTGGTAATTTATATTCAATCAAGTAATGAAATGTAGGAAATCATATCACTCTGCAACTTCTTACATAACATGTGCATGCAATTGGACTAAAATCCAATGATGTCATTCAAATTGGGTCTCACTCTACCCTAGTTTGTGGAAAGTTCAATGACAACCCAATCAATCATGTAATCAACTATTTAATAACCAAGACCTTGGGAGTGTTGTGATATTTTAGTAGTGGGTTGATTTTGTGTTTGTTCAAATGCAAATGAATAAGCATTGGGGTCTCATTTGTTTTCTAATTTGGATCTCTTTGGTGGTTTTCACCATTGTAAAATGCCTTCTTGAAACTCGTGGAAACATGATTTTGAGTTTCCTTTTTAGATTCACAATCGTAATTGAGTTTCACTTTTTGGATTGTAAATCCAAAAAGGGAAACTCAAATTCATGTTTCACACCTTTAGGAAGGTATTTTACAATGGTAAAACCATCGTAATGCTTATTCATTTGAATTTGCACAAACAAAAATCATCACACTATTATAATATTACAACACTCCCAACACTCGGTATTAAATAGTCAATTTCATGATTGATTGGACTGTCATTGAACTTTTCGAACTTGGGCGAAGGGATGATTAGTTTGAATGATGTCATTGGGATTTTAGTCTAGTTATGTGCACATGATATGTAAAAATTACACAGTGATATGATTGCATCCCTTTCATTATTTGATTGTAGTAATGTACAAAGATGGTGATATATATCTTGTTGTTGTCATGGGAGTTGTTAGATAGGATGCGCACATGAGCTAAAAAAGTGTCCTTTGAAAACTCCTCTCTATCACATAATTGAGAATTTTAACATTGAGGTACACTTTCGTTGTGTGAATAGTGATGAACATTTTTTTTTGAGTAGATCACAAGTTTACCTATTTTATCTTTCAAAAGGGTGTGTTTTGTAATTGAGTTATGTAAATTACTCTAAAGTAAAAAAATAGACACAGGAACAAATATGTCATCGTAATTGGTGATAGGCCTTTGTAAACTAAAGTTTCTTGATATTCCTTTTTGTCATTGTCATCATCTCCATTAATAAAATGTTTGTCATGTATTTTTAAAAATAATTTAATGTCAATTTGTAATGCCCACAAAAATTTCGCCCACGATACGACAAACCCAAAATGAAACAAAGGTTATAATAGAAAAATTATGGAATAATTTTTTTAAAGGACGAATGCAACATTTAGCTATTCCTAGGTTAACAGATGATCATCACAAATTAATTAAATAATAATATTTCATCTTTAGTTAGGTTTAAAAAAATTCATTCCTATAATCTTAAATTAATTTAATAAAGTGGTTCCTAAAGTCATTCAATAATTTATAATAAAAGTCTAGGTCTAAATTGCCCTTCCATTTACACAAAACTATTAATTTTAATTCTCAAATATAATTGTTGTCTAAATTATTAAGGGTATGAGTTTACTTAATTACCCCTAGGTCATGGCCTCATTAACTTTGAAAGTTACTAAAAATAAATAAAAATAAATACAAAATTTTAATTAACTTCAACACCACACAAGTGGCCCCATTCAAAACATGACCCATGTGATCAAATGATGATCTTACCTAACCCCACCTAAAATTTGTAGGGACCATTCCTAGCCATTGGATGAGATCAACCTAAGCCATTGTATCTATTAGATTTCAAATCAAAATCATAATTATGGAGAGTTTCTTTTATTCTTTCATTTGACTTATTTGCTCATTTTTGTTTTTGTGTTAAGGGAAGGAAGAAGAGGAGGAAGCCATGGAAGAGGAGGATAGAGCTTGGGGATGGATACACACATCCCAAATCTATTTCATTTTCATTTTTATAAGTTAATATATTCTACCCTATTCTAGGGTTTGTAATTTCCATTATTGTTGTAAGCTTGATTTAACAAAAATACCCATTTGGGTATTTTCATTTTCCCAATAGATCTATATAATTCTTTTTTTTGTATTACATTCTCTTTCTTTTGAGAATACTCTCATTTTAAGTATATACATACATGTATGTATATATTTCCAAAACTATGATATATATATACGTGTGTGTGTGTGTGTGTGTGTAAATGTGTGTGTGTGTGTGTATGTCCAAAAAATTGAAAAACCCGAATAAACAGCAATTTATACAATATAGAGTCCACATTTAATAGAAGTCTCAAGAACCTGCGAATAACAACGCGAGGTTTATAATATAAGTCAACAAAGATTTAATAGTGGCTCTCGGGCCCCACCCTTATTCCAATTAACAACATAAGTTATAACCGACCCCACCCCCATCCCATTTAATTAAATTTTGAGGGGGGGGGGGTTGGCGTCGGTGCCCTTGCCCACCCCATTCCACTTAATAATACCCCTATGCCAAACCGCTTACTATAAACTTTTATTTTTTAATAAAAAACTCATCAAAACTTTATTAATCATATATATTAAACGAGGCTTAATATTAATAATACTAATGTTTATTATTAATAATAATAGTAATTAATAATATATATTTATAAGTAATATTTTAATTCCATTATTATTAGAAAATGAAAAAAATTAATATATTGATAAGATTTAAATACCAAATTTGTTTTAAACTTTACTATATATATATATATATGTATATATATATATATATATATATATATATATATATATATATACATATATACATATATATAATATATATATATATACATATATACATATATATATATATATACATATATACATATATATATATATATATATATATATATATATATATATATATATATATATATATATATACATATATATACATATATACATATATACATATATACATATATATATATATATACATATATATACATATATATATATATATATATATATGTATATATATATATATATATATATATATATATATATATATATATATATATATATATATATATATATATATAAATGTATTTATAAGAGGAAAATTGTAAAAATGTTATTATATAAATAGCTCAACCATAGTTATAATTTGAAGTAGGAAAGTATATATGATCTTATTCTCTTATAAATTTATATGGATCATTTTTTTTTGTTTATTCCATCTAAGATAGACTTGGGATAATAAAATGAATTATTACACAACTCATTCTACCAAATTTTAATAGAAAACAAAAGGGATGCTTTCATTTAATCTAATGATTTTAACAACTACTTCCTTCAACTAGTTTAGTAACACATCTCTAGTATGGATACTTCAATTTACTTTCATTTAATGAAAACAAGAATAACCATTTCATTTCTATCAAGATGTAAGTAGTAACCATTTCCAACAACCATAGGTTTTCCAAATAATCTAAAATATGAACATGACACATTTTGCAAGCAAGGAAAACACTCCAATTGCAACCAAGATTATTTTCATTTTATCTCATTTCAAACTTTCTAGTTCACCAACAACAATGTGGAACTTTGATAGTTTCCTTTCACCATACTAATATATTTTAAAATGCACATTCTCAAACAAGCATTCTTAAAATAGTCTACATAAAAAGGGATTTCCAAGAAATAAAATGGCTTTCTTTCAAGCTTACAATTGTACAATCATCCACACAAAGTGGGAATAACAAATTGAATAATATACAACAAAGGGCTATCAACAAGGCCAAATATATAAATCTCCCATTTGCATGACTTCTCCAAGGTAGCTCCAAATCTTGTTATCTTCAACTTTTCACCACAAGGATCACAAAACAAGGAGGGGTGGAGGGGGTGGTGGTGGTTTAGGCAACGCTCTCTTCCCAACCTTAAATCCATTAAGAGGAGAATCCATCCCCTTAATGGCCCCTGAGCCCCAACCAAGGAACCATGAGGGGTCTTGAGCAACAAATAACAACTTTCAACAAAGTGGCTTCACATCAACATACATTCAAGACATTCAACACAACAAAGAAGACATAACCAACAAGTTTGCAACCTTCTCAAAACAACACAAAGGTTTGAAATCAAACCAAATAGAGCAAGGGCTATGGGAAACCACCTCCTTATGCCTCCCAAGTGAAGTGGGAGTCTCACCCTAAGCCTCTAAGTGCACAAAACAATCAACACAAAATCTTTATCTCTCCCTTGCAAGTATGCAACAAAATAACCATGATTTCCTTTTCACTCCCCATAGGTGAAACTCCCATTCACACTCCCACCAAATGCATGCCTCACAAAACTCCCTTTTCCCTCCCCAATGGTCCCATAAGCCCTTCTCCCACACCCAACTTAAGGCCTACTACCCAACCAACACACAAGCACATTCACAAGACTTAAACAATTTTAACAAGCACAACATTTCATATAAACAAGCATAATAAAAAATAACAAGGTGTGGAGCCTACCTCTCCATCAAGCTCTAAGAAAACTTCACAATCCTTTCAATTCCAAGCCAAGCAATCCTAAAAGCACTCTAACAAGCTTAAAATCCAAAAATGCACAAGAAGCAAAAATGAACAAGTAACCCCCATTCCAAACAAAAATCATCAATAAATAGAAATGGAATGTGAGGGTGATGAGGTGATTCCATGTAGGATGTCACTTCATCATTCCTCCATCCTCACACTCAAGTCAACACAACAAGTCCAAGTGTTAGGAAATAAGGGATAAAATATGCGGAATAATCCTACGGGCGTAATCACAACAGTAGAAACTAATATGCAAAAAATATTACAGATCTCAAATAAAAGTGTAGAATAAAATAACACAACACAAAGAGACAGTATTTAACGTGGTTCACCCAATTTGGGCTATGTCCACCAAGAATCACTTGCTTAGATTTTATTACAAGCCACCACTCTCTTAATACAATAACCAGATCATTTGGAGCTATGCTCAATAAACTCTCTTTAATTCACACCGAATTCAAAACACATCTCGCAATGTTATATTATCCCTACCATATGCATGAAACCATATAAGTAGTCAAATGATTAAGCATTTTTACAAAACCATGGGTATCAAAACCATGGGCTAAAACCGTCCCATAAACCTATGGGTCAAAATCCTGCCCATATGAGAAAAACATGTTTCTGGTATATCAGAACGTTTTAAGGCCAAAAAAATTTCTGGGGGCTGTGCCTCTTGAACCCCGATGAGACAACTATGGAAAGTGTACAATACTCTTAGTGTATAGTCTTCAACACTTTCTCACATGAAAATAGGCTCCACAACCTAACAATCTCCCACTTGGAGACTAGTTTTCCTCTAAGCAAGCTTCTCAACCCTTCACTAGTTTCCATGAAGACCAACCAAAGCTGAACACAACTTCATTTTTTCCCTTGTGACCACCTTGGTCATCATGTCTGTAGGATTATGACTAGTATGAATCTTCTCAGCTTTAAATTCTCTTCCTCCAAAGTTTTTTGATGAAATGGTACCTTAATTGTATATGCTTTGTCCTAGAGTGGAAAGCAAAGTTCTTAGCTAGGTGTATAGCACTCTGACTATCACTATGCAACTTTCCTTCCTCTTGCTTATGCCCTAACTCCTCAAGTAATTGTTGTAACCAAATCATTTCTTTTCTTGCCTCTGTGGCAGCAACATACTCAAAGCCTTATGGTTGACAAAGCCACCAACTTCTGTAGTCGTGAAATCTAGCTTAATGTTGTCCCACCTATAGTGTAAACATAACTTGTCATGCTCCTCATGTTGTCTACATCTCCACCATATCTGAATCTACATAACCACACAAAGTGGTGTTTTGATCCACTAAAGCACAAAATTGTCCTCATGGTCCCTCTCAAATACCGAAGGATCCACTTTAGTACCTTCAGTGATCTCTACTGGATCACTCATAAATCTACTCACCGCTCCCACTACATGAGCAATATCATGCCTGGTGCACACCATGGCATACATCAAACTTCCAACCGTTGATGAGTAAGGTACCTTGGACATCTAGTTTCTCTCTTGCTCTATCTTGGGACACTGCTCCTTTGATAAATTGAAATGGCCTACCAAAGGAGTCCCAACCCATTTAGCATCATGCATATTAAACCTTCCAAGACTTTCTTAATTTACTCTTCTTGAGATAAAGTCATCTTCCATTCCTTCCTAACCCGAGATATCCTCATACCAAGGATTTGTTTGTCTACCCCCAAATCTTTCATAGCAAAGGATTCACTTAGCTGCTTCTTGAGTACTTTTATTTCCTGCATGTTTTTACCTACAACCAACATGTCATCCACATACAGACAAAGGATAATATAACTTTCATCCTCAAATTTCTTTGTATACATGCAATGGTTAGAATGACATCTAATATAACCTTGCTCCATCATGAAGCTATCAAATTTATTATACCATTGACATGGAGCTTGTTTCAAGCCATACAAGCTCTTCTTTAGTTTGCACACCATATCCTCTTTACCTTTGACCTCATAGCCCTCTAGTTGCTGCATATATAGTTCCTCCTCCAAATCACCATGGAGAAATGTAGTCTTTACATCAAATTGCTCTTAGTGTAAGTCTTCTCGAACAGTAACTATTCCAAGAATAGTTCTAATAAATTCATTTTTACTACAGAGAGAAAAATCTCATCAAAATCTATACCTTTTTCTGCAAACCCCTTGACCACCAACCGGGCCTTGTATCTTTTCTTGCCTCCTTCCTCTTTGACTCTGAACACCCACTTGTTTTGTAATGCTCTTTTGCCTTTGGGTAGCTTCACCAAATCCCATGTTTGGTTCTCCATGAGAGCCTCGATGCTCCTCATCCATGGCTTGCTCCCACTTCTTCCCAGACATCTACTTGCATTGCTTCATCAAATCTCTCTAGCCCTCCACTATCAATGAGTAATAAATAATAAAGAGAAGGAGAAAAAAATTCAGGTTCTCTTCTTACCTAGAAGACCCCCTCAATATATGAGTTTGGGGTTCATATTGAGGAGGTTCCGAACTAATTCATGTGTCACTTTCCCATCAAAAGATCCTCTACCATTGCATATTATTTCTTGGATTCTTCCCTATTTTTGTGAAACTATTGCTTATACATGACTTTATCATTAAAAACACATCCCTAGATCAAATGATTTTTTTTTCCTTAATACTACAACATTTATATCCAAAGTCATCACCACCATAACCAATGAAAGTACATTATTCTCGATTTAGCCTCTAGTTTGGTCTTATCATCCTTGCCACTCTAAGAAATGAATAATCAACTTTCTTACCATACCAAGCCTTCTCGGTTATGCCTCCATCCAAGTCACTTGAGGGTCCTCTGTTTATCAAGTACATAGTCAGGTGCTCACCACTTCGCCCAAAAAGAAAGAGGCATCCTAAATGTAACCTCATGCTCTTAGCATATTCCATTATTGTTTTGTTCATCCTTTTGACACCCCATTCTCGCTGCGGAGTTCATGGAACCATCTTTTCCTATGGATTCCTTTCTTAGAACAATAATCATCAAATTCATTCACATCGTAATACTCCTCCATTATCCGACTGAGACATTTTAGATTAAGACATGTTTCATTCTCTACCAAGGAATTCCATTTAACAAAAGTGTAAATACATCGATCCATTTCTAATAAAATAAACCCAAACTTTCCTTATTACATCATCAATAAAAGTAACATAATAACTGAACCCCAAGAGATGATACCAGAGTGCCCCACACATCGAGTGCGGCTCTAACTTACTCTCTTCTTTGTAGGTCCAACCTTGAGAAACCTTACTTCACTTCTATTTCCCATATATACGGTCCTCACAGAACTCCAAACTTGTTTTCGTATATCTAGGAAAATACTTCTTTATGATCTCCATGCCGTTATGGCTCATATGACCTGAGCCTATAGTGCCACAATATTATATCTACTTTTGAAGCCACAAGATTACAAACATTAGTGCTATAAGTGGTTAAATACAAGGTTCCAACCTTCTTACCTCTTTGCCACCACAAGAGCACCCTTGGTAACCTTCAAGATTTCGTTGTAAATATCACAATACAACCATCACTTCCCAACCGGCCCTCGACGATACTGCATTTCATTTTAAAGTAGGCACATGTCCGAAATCTTCAATAACCATGTATTCTCATTCGCATCTTAACCCAAACATATCCTTTTCCAACTATACTATAAGGATCATCATCACCAAGAAAAACATGCCCAAAATCCCCTTGAACATAATCAAAAAATAATGTCTATGTGGAGTAGCATGGAAAGAAGTCCTCGAATCTAAAACCCAAGATTCAAAGTTTATTGTGCAAAGAAAGAATCAAAGCATCATGACATACATTACCCTTTACCACATTTTCCTCCTTATTTTTTTCATGTTGTTTCTTCTTGTCCTAAAGTTCCCAACAATCCTTCTTTACATGTCCATACTTTCCATAGTGCCAAAGATACTATCTTGATTTTGGATTTTGAGCATTGCTTGATCCTTTGATTTTCCACATGATTCCTCTTTTCTTCTATCTCCCTCTAGTTTCCACTGTCAAAGAATTCCCTAAAGTAGAATATTCCCATAGATTTTTCTTCACATTTCCTCGCTTAGAATCACCCCTACAACATCCTCAAACTTCAACTTTGAGTTAGCTAGAACCGAGTTGCTTACCACCATTACTAGGCTATTCCAACTCTTAGGTAAAGAGCACAGAACTAATAAAGCCCTAACTTCTTCATCAAATTCTATTATAACGAAGCTAGCATATTTACAACCATATTAAAATAATTTAAATGATCTGCTACTAAACCATTCTTAGACATCTTCATATTAAACAAATTTTTCATTAAAAATATCTTATTTGAGGTAGAGGGTTTTTCATACAACTTCCCTAATGCATCCATTAGTTCTTTTGTAGTCTTTTCCTTTGAAACATTAAATAATACCGAAGATGCAAGACACAGCCAGATTGTCCCAAGTGCCTTCCTATCTAGCAAATCCCATTCCACATCCATCATGCTCGAGGGTTTGTTCACCTTCTTAGACAACGGAATATAAAGATCCTTCTGATAAAGGTAATCTTCCATCTGCATCTTCCAAAGACTAAAATTTGCCCATTGAATTTATCAACCCTCGATCTTCCATCATCTACAATAGCTCCCACTCAAGATAAAACTTTCCCTACGATTCAACACTTTAGCAAACCAAACCAGCTCTGATACCAATTATTAGGAAATAAGGGATAAAATATGTAGAATAATCCCTCATAGAATTGCAACAATAGAAACTAATATGCAAAAATATTACATATCTCAAATAAAAGTGTAGAATAAAATAACACAACACAAAGAGATAGTATTTAACGTGGTTCACCCAATTTGGGATACATCCACTAAGAATCACTTGCTCATATTTTATTACAAGCCATCGCTCTCTCAATACAATACCCAGATCTGTTTGGAGCTATGCTCAACAAACTCTATATAATTCACACCGAATTCAAAACACATCTGCAATGTTACATTATCCCTACCATATGCATAAAACCATATAAGTAGACAATTGCTTAAGAAGTTTTACAAAACCATGGGTATCAAAACCATGGGCCAAAACCATCCCATAAACCTATGGGTCAAAATCCCGCCCATATGAGAAAAACATGTTTCCCAGTATATCGGGCACATTTTAAGGCCAAAAAATTTTCTCGGGGGTTGTACCCCCTGCACCTCGCTCGGGCCCGGCCCAGCCCCGAACCCCGGTGAGACAACTGTGGAAAGTGTATAATACTCTTAGTGTACAATCTTCAACACTTTCTCACATGAAAATAGGCTCCACAACCTAACACCAAGAAAATCAATGCACTTATAAGAACTATTATAGAAACCCACATGGCTCACAAACTTGCACACCATGCTTTCAAAGGACAAAATAAATTGGGGTAAAAGGAAAGTGCAATAATTTTCTCTCTTTACACTCAAAAAGGGATAAAAAGTAAAAATAAGCTTCTCAACCCATACGTAGGGTTTTTGGGTAAATTTAAGATGCATGGGACAAGCTTTGCTTGTCCCACAAGCCTCCGAAAAAAATCCCCAAGTCAAAATCTAAATTTTGAAGTTGGGGTGGAGTAAAACACTCACAAATCAACATAAATTTCACTTACAACAAGGACCACCTAACCTCATTATTAACTATTTGTCACATCCCAAATTTAGTTAACCAAATAAGAAGAATTTAGCTTAATTAAGACACATTACAACATGCTAATAAAGTGACAAAAATTTCAAATTTTAAAAGCATAAAACACAAATAAAGCACATACAAAAATTAAAGAAAGAACACAATTCACCCCATGGCCACACATGTGAAGTCACCCCCATGGGAAACCTCCTAACTAGGCATGCAAAAACACCACACTATAACATTACACAAGTTGTCAAATTTGGCCACGTTGCTCAACACCCGACATCCTTCCATGGTTGGTCCCCTATCCCCTTCGATGTATGTGATAAAAGTATTGCACACACAAAATACCTCTCTATCCTTTTGGTCCATATTAACAACATCGAGACAATATACATATAAGATCAATAATCATCATTTGACATTATCAATTCTATTATCCATCAATATATCAAAATTTAATCCTAACATCCATGAGATTATAATTCTACTCAAAACATCCAGAGTATAACGTGTCAGTATAAAATCCAAATCATGCAAATCAACATATATCAAACTGTCTAACATCACCATCTAGTGCATCATAATAAAATGTAAACCACATAATGTCAATAGTCCAAATATCAGTATAATCTATCATCTACTGATCAATGTATCATAATCAAAATGTTTGAGTATCAGTCCAACAATATCAATATCAAAATGAAATAGTGTCGAAGAGGAGTGGTCACTACATAATTGGTGTTTACACCTTTGTGGGACTCCATAACTTGGGAGAGGCATATCAACAATCTTCCATTTGTACTGAGAGGACAACCATTGGAGAAAAATAGATGGTTGGATTTTTCTATATTGACTTTAGACATACGTGCATGTCATGTGATGGAAGATGTTGGCCCCAATAGGCATGTATCGTTCTTCTAGTCATTTTTCCAAGTCTGTTACTATACATTGTACCCCTTGACTTGATTTGGGGTTTTTATCCTTATTTCTGTTGGAGGTATTTGACAGCATTGTGAAATTATTTGTGCATGTGAAAAATCTCTTTGTGGTAATTGTTGTGTATTAGGAGGAACAAAGAACTAAGATCTCGTGCACTCACCTGATCTGCTGCAAAAACAAGGTACCCTATATTTTCATTGGCTCTCTCTCTGTGCTAAATCTGAAATATTTTTGGTTCCATACGGTAAAGATGGTAGGAATATATGTTCTTAGTTTATGAGTCCAAATTTACATTGTTTTCCAATATTTTCAGCTTGCTCATTTTTAATATTTTTGCACATAATTGGGCTCATGACGTCGATTGAAATTCAAGTCAAAAATTAAATGGGTAAATATCTTACCTATATTTTGGTTCATGAAAACACATATAGGTCACCTTTAATCTATCTCTACCATGGAAATGCCTTACTTTGTATGCCTCATGTAATATTTGGATGTTATCTGCTACAAAAATTACGACTCACTTTGGAAAACAATTGCACAGGTTGGGATTGGGCTCTTCATTTTTACCACGTAATAGAAACATCCCGATGTCTCTAGGTGACACTTTTTTCTACAGGTTTTACTTTTTGGGTGAAAAAAACTTATGCTTTCGCTACTTGTTGTAATTATACACAAAATCTCATGGTTGTATGGATGGCTAAAAGAGAAGATCCTATTAATAGGAATACTTCCCTTATATGTCTTTAGACATATGGACACTTCATCCTCTATGGCGTAAATGAAAGTGATGTGTGGAAGAGCAATACCATAGACCATATAGTAAAGGAAGACCTCCTTCCGAGAAAAGGAAACTTGGTGATGTGGGACTTTGCATGAAATAAGTTGTGGAAAAGCTTTGATTCCCCTTTGAATACTCTCCTTCTAGGCCAACCATGCATAAATGGTGCCTATTTTATGTCGAATATGGGTTTGGGCACCCATATGAGACATTCACACAAACAAACAAAATTTGGATTGGAAATTGATTGCATTGTGCTTATGTTTATTTTAAATTTATAGATATAAAGATTTTTCCAGATGTGTTATGTGCTTACTATATAAATTTAATTCACCTACAAATTTTTAATTGGTGGTTTTTATTTTGGTTTCTGTCTTTAGGGGAAGCATTTTTTTGGGGGTTGGATGGATGATTTTCGTGACAAAGCGTAAAGTATTGATAGACTCTCCATTTTTGGGAATTTTTATGTGATCACACAAAAACATTATCAGGTCCAATTAAAGAGTTGATGAAAAAGAAAATCATCACTGTTTATGTTTTGGTTTGATTAGTTAAAGTATTTTAATAGAGTCCATTATCCATCCCAATTTGATGTTATTATATATGTTTCTCAGTTTAACAGTGAACCGACCTTGAATTTTAGCCACATTGGCACCTAGTTGCCCCTAAATTTGAATAATAAATGCCTCCAAAATTGTTATCAAACTAAAATCCCAATTTTCTCCTTCTAACATAGTAGAAGAGCATGGAGAAAACCATGATGAAAAGGGAATCAGGGAATGAAAAATATTAAGGTATAACACCTTATTTTACCTCTGCTTAAGATACAATAATAGATTTGTAAAATGATACCCAAATCGGGTTAGACACAATGTTCTGAAGAGGTGGTGCAAATAGCCTAAGACTTCTCCATAGACTCTCATGGATGTCATCATGAATTATTTGGGAGAACACCCTATGGGGTTTGAGGATGTTGAGATTGTGGAAGTGACCATTAAGTCTAGGTTGACCTTCCCACCACCACTTTCTCGACATTGTTTCCAAACCTAGTCAATGTGGAAGTACACATACAGATCAAAAGTCCCTCTTTGCATGGTATGTAGTCTAAACCTAGCCAATGTGGAATTATTTTGATATCTCTGAAAATCCTGTACTCATATTTTTTTGTTCCATCATGCGAGAAGATTGATTTGTATAACTCGTTTCCCACCGAATAGTGAGAAGATATGAGCAGACCCATTATAACATTGACATATCCCTTATTCTTTTCCCTAAGGATTTGTGCTGCAATTTAGGTGATAGTTTCATCATGGCAATTATGTGAGCATGATTTTACACCTCATTCCCACCATATCAAAGTATAATGTACATCAAATTTCAAACCATTTAATATTTAATATTAAACAAATATTTCCATTTTTAGCCTGCACATCCTCATAAAAATTCTATGTTGGCGTTGTTAATGACGGTCCACTCGACATCATTTCACTTTTTAAATCATTAATTGTCTAAGTGTACTTTATTTAAAGAATCAAAGTTCTAATAGGTTTAAGCCAATCATAAATGAAAATGATATTTTATTTAGAATAATATACTCCTATCCCATTTATTTGTTAAATTTATCTTTTTTGCCACATAGGGACAACTGTTGAATATGCTCACATCGAGTTTTTCCCATCTTTGGGCTCAGTCATGTTGGAATCCTCGTTAGTAACCCCAAT
Source organism: Taxus wallichiana var. yunnanensis (assembly GCA_018340775.1). Classification (NCBI taxonomy): domain Eukaryota; kingdom Viridiplantae; phylum Streptophyta; class Pinopsida; order Cupressales; family Taxaceae; genus Taxus; species Taxus wallichiana. The sequence goes on from CM031235.1 coordinate 806,206,667, forward strand.
AAGCTATCCTTTCTTGAAAGAGCACCATTCCATTATGAATAAAATAGTAAAGTGGGGAATCATTTCATTGAGTTTGAAAACCTTGTTTATGCTAGCACTCAATTGTGTAAAGAATCAAGAGAGTATTAATCGTGATTCCCTTGACATACAATACCCAAATGAAATATTTTTACTTTGATTTTATCCATACACGTGTAGAATTAATAGTTTTAAAATTAGCATTTTAGAATGTATGTCAAGTGTGGTAGTTTTTTAAATGGGGAAAAATGTTTTTTAATAGGCTTTGAATATTAAATGTGGTCTTAATGATTAGGATAATTGCAAGATAAACATAAAATGGGCCATCATCAATAAACCATTCTTGAAGCATTTTTGTCATATGTATGTAGTTACAAATGATTTGGTAGAAATGTAGTGAAATGAGGAAGCCTATATATGACATGTAAAACAATTACAAAATGCATCAAGATTCAATGAAATTTTGTGCAATATTTTCTATCCGTGTCGATGTCAATATTTTAGAATGTTACTTTGCAAAGGCAAGCAATACATTGTTTATTATTAATATACTTAGAATGTGCTCTTCTAATAGAATATCAATTCATGAAATATAACTCATTTATAATTGTAATCTCATCATTCAAAAGATTCTCTTAAAGGTATCATTCTCATAAAAAAATAACAATTTAAATTGACAATAATATATAAATTCATTCATGATATATATCAATTATCATGATTGATATTTGTTATTATCATATTTTCTTCCTAAATAATAGATGTCTTCCTATCAGCCTTCTACAAGCACCTATTAATGATTTTGCTAGTTAAATACTTTAGATTTGGTTAAGAATGCATTTCCATGGTGGAGGTTAAAATGATCTCTTCATAGAAAGCTTTCAAGGGTCGATTTTCCCAACAAAAAGACTTGCACGACCATGGAATATTTTCAATATTCGGAGCATGGATGTGAGGATAATGAAATGAGAGCTATGGAAGTGAAATATATAAACATTGGAGCCCACAAAAAGAAGGTGATTTCAGTGATGGCCAAATTTCTGCTAAATAAAATCTTTTTTAGTCTATGGAAGCTCGTTTTATACTCGAAAAAAGAGGGGAAGGGGGGAGGAAAAAGAAGAGAAGGTTCGGAAGATGGGGCTTATGATGGTAGGTATATTATCGCCACTTACTTCATGTGAAAATTCTATTGCAGTCACCGACTATTAATCTCCTATCTTAAAAGATTATTTAACTATCGAAAACTAATTCACAGCTAATATCGAAAAATAACACAACTGCAACTTCACTTTAATAAAAATACGAAAAGAAATGTGTAACACAAAGAACAAAATATTTTCAAAAAAATTGTCCCTGGAAAAACCCCTAAGGGAAAACCAGTTCTACATATGAGAAATTATATTAACTTTAACAAATTAAGAGATACAAAGATTCCTTGCCTCTTACTGGCAGAACTCGACAATCTCCCAACTTCTCCCGTTGATATTCCCCACTACTATCCCCAATGCTATCATTGTGCCCTTGCTAACACTGCAGACTGTTTGCTATCACTGCAAACTTACAAACACATTTGCTAGCACTACAAATGCTTCTCAAAAACTTGTGTTCTCCAAATGCCCAATGACCTCCTTTTATACTACTCTCATTGGTAAACCAACGGCTGAGATCGATTCTCAATCGACGACTGAGATACATAACAACTTAACAACCATAACAAATAGGTTGCAAGGTGTCACTAAAGGAAATCAAAAATTAGAAAATAATTAAATACATTCTCAACAATAAGATAACTATTATCTAATCTTAGCAAATGGATGAACAACTGTCCAAGCTAACAAATTAACACTCCCTCTTAGTGAGGAAGTTGTTCTGCATGACACCCATCTTATCTCTGAAGAAGATAAATTTTGCCTTCCCCAATGCCTTAGTCAAAATGTCTGCTACCTGCTCCTCTGTAGGTATGTATTGTAGCTGAACAATACCTCATTGTACACAATCCCTGATGAAGTGATACCTGATATCTATATGTTTAGACCTATCATGAAACACTGGATTCTCATATAACTTGATGTAAACTCGGATTGTCACAAAGTGTATCACAAAGAGTCTCAACCTTTCGACCAAACAAGGCCACTAGCAACTTTGAAGCCATATGGCTTCACATGTCGCCATGCTAGCTGCAATGTATTCGCTTCGATGAACTCAAAGCCACAAACTTTCGCACTATAACTTTGAACAAGAAAAAACTCGATCCTAAATCAAAACAACACCCGAGGTGCTCTTTTTGTCTCGATGTACTACCCGCCCAATCTGCACAAGTATAGCCTATCAGCTTGATTCTTTCATCTCAAACATATATGATCCCATACTCAACTGAACCACACAAATAACACAACACATGCTTGGTCATTGTCCAATGCTCTCTCTTTGGCTCAACCATGAACTAACTAAGAGAGTTTACTGCAAATGCTATATTCGGCCTGGTGTTGACCAAATACATGAGCAAACCAATTAACTACCTGTATAAGGTGGGATCTACATCTTTGTCCTTAGATGTATCTACCTTCCTCCAATTAGTGATCATAGGTGTAGACATGGCTTTGTAATCCTCCATCTTGAATCTCTTCAAGATTTCAATGCAATATTTCCCTAGACCAAGGAAAATCTCTCCATCTCTCGCACACCTCCATGCCTAGAAAATAGTGCATAAGTCCCAAATCCTTCATCTCAAACTCTTTTGCAAGGTCCCTCTTGCACCCCTCTATGAGCCATAGTGTACATGTAAGAAACAAGTCATCTACATATAGAACAAGAATGAGAGCCTCACCCCTAACCACCAAGTAGTAGAGGTTAGCATCTGCCTCACTCTTCACAAATCCCATTTCCTACAAGTATGTATTAATGCACTCATACCATGCTCCAGGATCCTGTTTGAGTCCGTAAAAGGCTTTCTTTAATCTACACACATGGGTCTCTTTCATTGTGTGCTAAAAGCCTTCTGGTTGTTCTATGTATACCTCCTCCTTCAATTCACCATTAAGGAATGTTGTCTTGACATCCATTTGATGGATCTGCCATCCCATCTGCGTTGTAAATGAGATTACAGCTCGTATAGAAGTATACCTAGCCACTGGAGCAAATGTCTCCTCATAGTCTATTCCCTCCTTCTGAGAGAACCCCTTTGCCACAAACCTTGCCTTGTATTTCTCGATGCTACCATCTACACCGTGCTTTATCTTGAAGATCTAGCGTGATCCAACTACTACCCTATCTGTTGGTCTAGGCACTACCTCCCACACATCATTATGCATTATTGAAGTATATTCCTCAACCATAGCATCTTGCCATACCTGATGTTGTGCAGCCTCTTGATAGCTGGAAGGTTCACTATCTACCAACTGGTTGACTAATGCCACATAGTCATTGAACTTGGTTGGTTCTTTCCTCTATCTCGTACTCTTCCTAGGAGCTCCACAAACTCTTGAGTATCCTTTGTGTGTTTTGAACCTCATGGTTCCTTTAATCTAACGATAGAGGATGAAATATCAACCTCTATATCTCTAGATGCATATCCTATTGCACTTAGTTGCTCCATACTACTGTGAATCTTCACTACGTGATTCTATGCTTGTACTAGTAAGCGTACTTGAGCTTTTCGCGCCTTGACTTGGACTTGGAGCTTTTGTTGGCTGCTCACTTTGATCATCTGCTAGCAAATCTCTGGACCTTCTAAACACTTTGTCCTCCATGAACTTGACATCACGTCTAACAATAATTCTTCTCGTCCCTAGAATAAAAATCCTATATGCCTTTGAAGTTTCACTGTACCCAACAAGGTACCCCTTCTCTACAGTCTGATCTAACTTGGTACATGTATCTTCTAGAATATGACAATATGCCAAACTCCCAAATATCCTAAAGTGACTTACATCCTGGCTTCTTCCCGTGAAAGCTTCCTCGGTGTCATCTTCCTAAGTACTTGTGTGGAACCCTATTTTGAATGTAAATTGATGTACTACATGCCTCTGCCCATAGGTATGCGGGGCATGTCCTCGGTCATGTAGCATAGCCCTTGCTGCCTCCGATATGAACGGTTCTTCCACTCAAAGAACTCCATTCTATTATGGATTGTAAGGAACCATCCACTCTCTCTTGATTGCTTCTCTCGGTACACAAATCTTGGAAATCATTTCCTTTGTACTCACCTCCATTATCTGACCAAAGAACCTTTATATTCCTTCCTATTGAGTTCTCCACAAGAGCCTTGAACTCTTGGAAGCGAATGAAAACCTCATCCTTGGTCTTCAAGAAGTATATTTTGGGGGCTTCCCTGGAGAAATCATCAATAAAGGTAACATATTACACATATCCTCCGAGAGAATTTGTTGACATTGGTCCACATACATCCAATGTACTAGATCAAGAACACCCTTAGATCTATTGTCACTCCTTGGAAAAGATGCTTTCGCAAACTTCCCCAACACACATCCCTTACATACATCATCATGCTTTGTGCTCACCTCTGGAACACGAAACACCACTTGAATTTGTCTCATGAAGTAATTTAAGTGCTTCATGATGAATATGGCCCATCCTCCTATGCCATAGCTCTCCAAGATCTCTAGGATTACTCCCTTGCTACTCATAAGTGCCTTAGAGTATCAAACCAGTAACCTATAAAGGTGACCACTCCTAACTCCAATAGTTATGGGTGATTTCCAATCCTTGTGCTTAATCAACACATGTGTCCCTCTAAAAAGTACATTATACCCTTTATCCTGAAGAACAGATACAAAAATCAGATTCATACCTAAGCCTGGCACATGCAAGACATCATGAAGTGGAACTATCTTTCCATTCTCCCTCTGAAACTGAATAGTCCCTTTCCCAACTGGGTTGAGCTTGGACAAGTTCCCCATAGAAATCTGGATATTGGTGTCCTCCTCCTGGTAACTGGAGAAGTACTCTCTAACTCCTGTCATATGAAATGATGCCCCACTATCTATATACCAAACACACTGTGAGGTTGAGCTGACCATACAAGCTATGAGTGCAAACTCATCCTCCAATCTCCTAGAGAGCTCCTCTGCACTTGCTGAAGCCGCCACTTGGTTCTTGCCCTTCTTATCATTCTTCTTCCTTTGCGGGCAGTTACTAACATAGTGGCCAAACTCGTGACAGCCATAACACTTGACCTTAGACATGTCCTTCTTCTTCTCACTTTGAGAATTTGATCCTTTGCTAAATCCCTTCTTTGCTTTCCCTTTTCCCACTAGGGCAACATTTTCTTGTTCTCCCTCACTTTTTTGACTCTTGTTGGCCCCATTGACAAGACTTAGTCTAAACTCCTCCTGAGTGAAATCAGTCCATAGTCGATCCCAACTCGGTAAGGTGTCTCGTCCACTAACAACTTGAACAAAGACATCCCACTGTTTAGTAAACCCATTTAGGGCTATTCTTACTAGCTCATCATCATCTGGCTTATCTCCAATAGCTGCTAACTCATCCTTGACGAGTCTAAGCCTGGTGAGGTAACTTGTAACATCTTCTCCCTTGTTCATCTGGGTATTCTTCAACTTTTCTTTGAGAATCGCCTTCGATTAGTGGTAGCATTCTGGTACAGATTCAGAATGGCATCCCACATCTTCTTCGCCGTATCTAACTCGGAGATGTGTGGAACAATATGATCCTTGACACCATCAAGGACAATCCTCCTCACCTTGGCATCCTCTTTCTTGTATTTATCCGTACGCATGTATTAATATACAAAATTAGCAACAAGAATGGTAACATAATCCTTTATACCATTCTCTTCCAACAATAAAGAAAGTCTGGCCTTCCAGACACCAAAATTCGAGGCACCATCTAATATGTCCTGATCTCTCAAACTAGCTGAAGCCATCTCAAAGGATAAAAGTAAAAAGAATTTAAAGAGATCAAACTAGGTTATAGAAACCCTCAATTTCTTTCCTAGGGCAAACCTTTTCTACCCTTAACACAACTCTGATACCATGTGAAAATTCTATGCATCTTCACCGATTATTAATCTCCTATCTTAAAATATTATTTAATCGCCAAAACTAATTCACAAATAATATTGAAAAATAACACAGAATGCAACTTCACTAATAAATCACAGAAAGAAATGCGTAACACAAAGAACACAATATTTTCGGACAAATTGTCCCTGGAAAACCCCTAAGGGAAAACCAGTTCTACAGATGAGGAATTATATTGACTTCAACAAATTAAGAGATACAAAGATTCCTGCTTCTTATTATTGGAACTTCGACAATCTCCCAACTTCTCCTAGATGTCTGATATTCCCCACCGCTATCTCCAACGCTATCATGCATGATTGCCCTTGCTTTATCACTGCAAGACGTTAGCTATCACTACAAACTTACAAACACATTTGCTAGCACTGTAAATGCTTCTCAAAAACTTGTGTTCTCCAAATGCCCAATGACCTCCTTTTATACTACTCTCATTGGTAAACCAATGGCCGAGATCGATTCTCAATCGACGGCTGAGATACATAACAACTTAACAACCATAACAAATAGGTTGTAAGGTGTCACTAAAGGAAATCAAAAATTAGAAAATAATTAAATACATTCTCAACAATAAGATAACTATTATCTAATCTTAGCAAATGGACGAACAATTGTCCAAGCTAACAAATTAACACTTCACTCTAATCACACCCACTTCAACATTGCAAAAAGAAGGATGAATGGATTTTATCACGTGCATATGTTTTGTCTAATCTTTGAATTTCACTTAATGACGTATTTGTTAACAGGTTTACCAAAAATCGTGCCTATACATGGATGATGAAGATTAAGAGGCATTGTCAACATCTCTACATATAACTAGCCAAATGTTCACTCTTAGATCAATTTCAGAGAAAACAACCCCAAATCTAATAGGGGCAACACCTTCGGAGTAATAAAATTTTATATAGATGAGTATGTTTATTAAAAAATATATAGAGAAGTTATTATACAGTTGTTATGCGTCATGGGAAATGGAATGCAGAGTATCATATTATATAGGAAATGGATATGCATTGTGAAATAAGAAATACAGAAAAAGGTGGTGCAAGTTGTACCAAGAAATTAAAGTAGGTTGAGATAAACTATATGAATTTTTGTTGCTGAATGTTCCCAAATATCGACAGCCACAATGACCCAGCCATCGCAAGGCAAATCAATCCCCTCTCTTAGTCGACATAGAATGCATTGTGGTCAGGCAGATGATAATCCGCAACACCTGTAAAATGAAAAGTAATGGCAGGAAGTTTGACATGAGACGCACATGACATGTCATATTAAGAGGAAATCCCTCAACAGAGACTCCTTCAAGTTGAAGATGATAAAAAGAAGGTTGAGATTGACTCTGCACAAGTGGGGTGGATTTGATTGTTACACTGATGCTCAAATCAACGACGTTGTCAAAAAGAAAAGGGCTTGTTTTCGAAGGCGGTTCTTGAATGCACAGGAGGCAGTACAAGAATTTATTATTCACCTTCGACCCCAGTTGGGAAATGAAGGATAAGTCTCCTCATCCGAGCCTGACTAAACCAATTTCTTGACTAAAATCGCTTCCTTTGTTTTCATGGCCACACACAAATGAAACATAGGGGATGAGGGAGCGCACAGTGACGGTATCATAGGCCAGATCACTCATAGTGAAGGAATTGTCCCCATACTCATACTTGTATTCGCAATCCGGACTGCGGGACGATGATGGAAGCGCTTCAGAAAGAAGTCGAACATGTAAGCTTTGTGTATGTTTGCAAGTGGAAGGGGTCGAAGATTTGACCTAGCTGGCTACAGCATTTGCTACAAGGCTTGCACTGCGTCTAAATGAGATCGATCCATGGGTCCACAATGACATTATATGATACAACTGAGGTTATGGTGCCTATTTCCTACATGGATTTGACTTGACACTTTCAATTTGAATGATGAGTTTACCAAAAAGCATGCATGTACGTGGACGATGAAGATTCAGAGGTACTGTCTGATTTTTATTTTTATGTATGTATGTATGTATGTATTAAAATATATATTTATATACATATATAAGTTTATATAAATATACTTATATATTATTTATAATATATAATCTTAACAAACACACACATACTTACACACAAACATAAATTAAACCTACAAATACATATTACCATATAATATATATAAATTTATACTTTTATATTTATTTACACACGCACACACATATAATTATATATGTATATATATTTACATTAAAAATTATATATTCACTATGTATGTGTATATTTATATTATTTATTTATATATAAACACAAATATTCACATGTGTGTATACACACCTATTTTTAAAAATATATTATCATATTATATGTACTTATATATAACAAATTTTTAATACATATACATTACACATAGTAATGTATATTACCATATATATTATCTTTAATTATATGTATTTATGTATATTTAGGCCGATAGGCCTATATAACTCAATACAATAAATTTTGACACATGTCTTGCTACTCTTTTTGCATATAGTGGTTGACAAGTGTCGCAACTCTTTTCCATAGACTAGATGACAAATGTCAATTTATCATAAATTATTATAACAAATAAAAAATGTTACACGGGTATTTTGTTTAATATAATAAAAATAATAAATAAAGACACACAATTATGCATTCTTTGTGAGGTAGAAAACCAATTATCAAACATGTGGTGGTATTGAATTTTTATTGTATAGTATGGGAGTGTGCAAGAAAGGTGGTTTTTAATGCATTGTTTAATGGATTAGGGGTGAGATTTGAACTCTTACCTTGTTTTGAATTTGTCACTTTGAGGTGGTGTCAGTCTAGACTTAGGGTTCATTTAAATGGTGTGTGCTTCTTCCCGTCTTCAATATCTAAAACACTTGTGGAACCCAGGTCTTAGTTAGTTGTTGGGTAACTGATTGAATATCTTCCAAAAAAAAATCCTTCCTCGTTAATAGATATGAAGTAGTCACTTGCATAACAAAGCATTCGATTTGAAAAGATTTGAGCTCTAGTTGCTCTCCTTGATTTCATCACCATTATCTACTTGAGAAGTATTGATATTGTCTCCAACGTAATGAATTTCAGAGTTGAAATTGAAGGTAAAAATATTTTTATGAGAAAATTTTATGGTTGCACGCCCATTTCTTAGTTGGCATCAAACAAAAATAAAATGCATATTGCTTTTGTTTTTCAAAAATTGTGCACTAATGCTTCAAAGCTAATATTGCCTTGATGTATGCAAAGGTAGCATCTAAAAACCTGATATTTTATGGCCAATCTCTTGACCAATAAATCTTTTTCCGCATTTAATTTGATTAAACAATTCACTATTAAGAACAAGAACTATTAAAGCTTTTCAAAAACTAAAACTAATACTATTTTTTGATTGGCTTAAACTTATAGCGATTAATGGCACCATTACGAAAATATAATAAAAAATTACATAACTTAATCAGATAAACTATATCAAGTAATAATCTTGTAATAGATATGAGGAACTTTAAGTGAATTTATTACAATTTTGATGAGAAATAAAGTATTTATATTATCCCGACAATTTAATGGTGATAGGATGTGAAATCTTTCAAGATTATTCCTTATTCTCGATGCCTCTTTCTCTCTTATATGTTGGAAGCACAATGGGTGGGAAGGGGGTGAATCAGTCCTACAATGATTTTTTACTTCATTAACCAAACCATACATTCATCAATTAGATTGTCCATACATCATTCATAACCATGTGTGCTTATTAAGATATGCAACATCAATCACAAGAGCATGAAACAAAGTACACAACACAAGAACACCATATGTAAGTGGGAAACCCTCATGGGGAAGAAACCCACTGAAAATTTGTTGATATTACACACAACAAATTAATTTAGTGAAGCACCAACTTCACAAGGAGCACCAACCCCTAATTTAGTAGAGCAAAGAACCCATAGTTTAGTGAAGCAACGACTAAAACCCCTTTGGATGACTAAGCACCAACTCATCCTCCCCGAAGATGTTTTATCTCTTATATTTTTGCTACCACAACTAATGGAGATATCTTATTCAGCTCACAAACCCTTTCTCAAACCCTATGTCTTCAATCTGCACAATCGTATTCCTTCTCAACTTGTCTTACCTCTAAAATATTGCACACATGATTTCAAACATTCCTCAACCTAAAACACATCTTATTAGCCTTCAAATCATTCCTTCATACCTACAAAACACTCTCCTCTAGGTCACACTTTCCCTTGCAAGACTAGCTCTCAAACTTCACTTTTATATGTAATTATTTTCTCCAACCCAAAGGAGGTTGGTCCCTCATGATAAATTCATCTCATACACCTTAAAAAAATTCAAATAAAATCATTACAATGGTCACATATGACCCATATAGGTCGGCCATGCCAAAACCACTTATCATGCACCAAGTCTCAAAACCCTATCACTAGAATGAGAAAAATCCACTCATTCCAAAACCATACTTATTCAAGCTCCCATATTCACCAAACATGAATACAATATCATTTAAACATCAATCATGGTCACAATTTTTATGTGGATCCATTTGTAAGAGGTTGTAATACCTCCAAAACCACTCCAAAACACACACAAACAATTTGCAAATAAACCAAAAGCTTCAAAATATCTTTCTTCTCATTCCTAAATCCACACTAATCTTTTTCATCATTACCACCTTCCTTTTATTTCACATTTTCTTTAAAAACCATAAAATTCCAAAAACCCTAAAATGCCAAAAATTACCTACTACTAAAACACCTCAAATAGACCCCAAATTTTGCATGCCAAATATAGCTTTGTAAATTAAGGCTCATGCAAATTTATGGTTATTATCTAAAGCATAGGAAAAGTTATTAAAACTCTAAGTCCTACTCAAAATAAAAAAAAAAAATGTTCAAGCCAATTTTAGACCACTAGATTAAGCGATTTGACATCGAAATATATGCCGCAATGGCCGCAACGTTTAAGTAAAAGTTGGCCATAACATAATACTAATGAATACCTATATCACCCTATAAAATTTCAAGACAATCCAACAATCAAATCAAAAATTTATGGCCTTCGCAAGTTACGCTCCCATGTCAAATTTACATGAACCAATCAAATTATTTCATTTAATAGGCCCCTAGCTCATTACCTTCACTAAACAAGTGTTTCCAACAACCGAATATGCCTTTAGGCCTTAAACCCATCAATATGAACTCAAATATGGCATGTGACCACTTTATGGAAATCATAGAACCTTTAGAACACTTATAAAAAAATTAGATCTCATGAAACAATCACCTGCTCAAACCACAACCACTTTTGTCTTCACCAAAACAAGCTGCCCAAAAATCTATTTTCCAAACTTAGCTGATAAAAACCTTTTATGATAAAATCAAGACTTATAAATTCGTTAAATGGATGTAAAATTCACCCTCTTCACTTTTCATGTGATAAAAATCATTAACTAAACCATTTGATGATCTAACCAATTCCATCTCTCGGGAAGAACAAAATTGTCCTAAAAATCTACTACAAACTTATTCAAAAAGTGACTTGAATGACACATCAAATAACCACACCAAGAATCAATAGATACATAATTGGAATTATATTTGAATCCTCTTTCCATAAAATATTATAACTCCTTCCAACTCCAAGTGTAAGGCCTTCAAACAGGTCCATCTCTGTAAACTAATTTTTATCTTTACTTGGACTCAAGAACTAACAGCTAGCCCAACATACTCCATCACACCAAAAACCACTTCCAAGCTTAACCAAAGCATGGAACACACTTATAAATTATGTATAATCCATAAACAACCTTCACCAAGCTTGATCAAATCATAATGAACATCTTACCTAATGTAGTCATTTGCACCCTACTAGAAAAAGCACCTTCAGATTTGACCTTCAAAAAAGGTCATAAAGTTTTCATACCTTTTCTAATATTAAATTTTGATATATAATTATAAATCTATCGGAACCATCTTCACAACAAAACTTGAATGGAGTCCTAACTCCCCCGTAGTTCTGCTGCAATGTTCGTTTTATCACAGATCGCTTTAAAGTGCCCAAAAACTAGTCTTCACAAATAAGGCACACTTTGCAATTTTTCATCATTACCATGATCTGAAACCTACATTAACAGATATAAAAATCATAGGATATAATAAATAGTAATTTTATCTTTACCTCATTTGGAAAACTTTGCTACAAACTTAAATTCTTCATAAACATGCATTTTAGGTGGGGCCCACATATCACCACATGCTCTAGCATACATTTATGGAAATATGTAAGAGTATTATACAAAAACCAATCATCACCTTTGAGGAACCAATCAAAATTGGGTTGATATAAGCACTTTTCTCCAAGTTGCTCCTAGTTAGGGTTTCAAACCACTTTAGCTTCTTAACGATCGTTCATAAAAACATGAAAATAAAACCACCTAATTATTTTTTTGAAAGCTTCATAACTGACCTAAGAATATACCCCAAATATATTAGGTCCCCATGCAAAGGATACAATTTACAATGAGCATCGAATGTCCATATTTGTCTCAAAATACATCATTACTTGCCTGGGTTTGCCAAAACTTGCATAACTTTCAATTTATTCATCACTTTGACTGAAACATTGTCATGAAGCATCATTAAAAAAATATTATAACTTCTTACACTCACCTCATGGCCCATATGCATCTGAAACTCTCTATCCAATCTCATTTGCATGTGTTTACTACATGTTTCTCATATTTGCTTCCCAATGACCTCATAAAAGCATCAAACCACTGAATATAGACCTAAAAATAACCATATATGTTATTTATACCATCACCATACTTCTACCATGCTTGGAAAAGTCTTATTTGGTCCATATCTCACATCTCCACCTCATTATGCATGCACCATGGCTAAAAACAAGCCTAGAATGACTGACTCAATCATGACACACCATGAACTGACCATGTCGACTCAATGCGGAACACTTAGACACCTGAAACACACCTCATGGACCATGAATTACCTCATGAAAACCTCCAACCAACTCTAGAGATGTCAAACAGTGACTTAGCTCACTCAACCATGCATTAGGACTATACTGAACTCACCAAATCCTGACACTACCAATTAACCTTCATGTTTAACATTAGAATGACACCTCATGGAGACACAAAGGACCTCATGACACCCATTTTCCATCAATGGAGTTGACATCAATGAAAACATTAACACACAATGGCCAACATTGCAGATAATGATTAATGAGTAATAATTATAGAGATACAACTAATGGTGGGATGTATTTCATATCAAACCTATCCTTAATTCAAGGAATTACCTCCATGTTAAGTAAAAAATATTGGAAGTGTCATCAATCGCCATCACTTCCATTAATTATTTTAGTAACAATTTTATCCGTTCACACAAGTTTATAACTACATTACATGAACAAGAAGTACACGGTAATAGAATATTAAGAAAAAGCTAATGATAAATATTAAAAATTATAACAAATTCTAGCATCCTCGGATATCCAGAGGATTGAGTTGATATTCCTATTAAGGGAGCTACTATAGTACATTGTTAAAAACCCACATATAGTAAAATGAAGCAAGAGATTAAAATTTGTTTAATGGTTTCAATGTATTTTACGTCCTATTATCCATGCAAATTTCAACAAAGAAAAATTGAATTTTATTTTATGAAATTTCAATGAATTTTATGCCCTCGCTTGATGGATACCTTATTTTGGTGGGTGGAGTGGGAATGTTTCATTTTGGGTGTTGTCATCATTGAGTGTGAAAATGATGATTCTCTTTATAGTATTGATTTGGCTCTGGCCCACACAATTTTATTGGCTTTATGCTTTATTCTGAAAAAAATTATTTCTATTCCGACGTGCGTACTTACTTACAACAATGGTGTTTACATTAGGGCTCAATTCCATAATCTACTTTCGATATATTTTGATAGTATTCTATGTTATTTATCCACATACACTAATAGCTTATCTTGCAATCCATATCATGGTATCCAAATAGACATATAACACCCCTATCATGCCCGTGCTTCTACAATTTTTCTCAAAGACTTTATAAGTATCCTTACATTGGCATTCTCATTTTCTTGTAAATAGCACCAAAGGTGCTATTGTTAGGTTAAAAATTATAGCTTCCCCATCCCAATGCCTCCAAAGGTCTTGAATCAAGTAAGATAAATGTTAAACCACACATTAATAAAGTATCCAAAGGATAAAGGGAATCAACATAACATCGAAGTAAACTGCAATATAAACACACAATATATCTTTAAACTAGAAGAATATGGTGAATTTGATTGTAAAATACATTTTAATTGTAATATATAAATTAAAATAGATATGTAGAAAGAAAGTATTATTATGTGCATGAATAATTTCAGTTCTAAGAACAATGAGATGAATAAATTTAAGTAACCTTGTTTAAATAGTTGATTTTCATTATCGCAAATGTAATTTCCACAATAGAAAAGAACCATATATTGTAAACACCATATCGTAACCCATAAATAATAAACATAAACCCTTAGCACTTTGAATGGTTGACAAAAACCTTGAAACCTAAATAATGTGATGAATACACCATAAAAAAATTAATTCAACAACTTAATTAGTTGTAGGACATATTGAACATTAAATCGTCAACCATAAATCCTAAGTGCGAACCCTAAACACATTTCGTAAATGTTTAGAGTGCATACTAAACATCAAAATGTAAACACAAACCTTAAACATTAATGGATAAGTGTGAGTAATGATGATACTTAAAGCGTATTATAAACCAAAAATCCCAAATACTCAAAAAAGAAACCTAAACCAATCGACGATTATGATGACGCTTGACAAAATTGAAAACACAATGATGATGACAATAATGATCATAAACAATATGACAACGACGACAACAAAGATGATAATGATCATAACGATGACCATGACAATGATGATGACTTTCATGATGACAACGAGGGCGATGAAAATGACAAGACAATGATGATATCAATGACATTGATGATGATAATATTACTATTATTGATGATAAAATTCTAATAATAATATTAATATGATGATGACGATGAAAATGACAAGACCATGATGATAACAATGACATTGATGATGATAATATTACTATTATTGTTGATAAATTCTCATAATAATATTAATATTAAGTTAATATTTTTTAAGATGATGATTACGATAACGAAGATGACAATGATCATAACGATGACCATGAAAATGATGACAATGAGAATGAGGATGATCAAAATGACAAGACCATGATGATAACAATGACATTGATGATGATAGTATTACTACTATTATTGATAAAATTCTAATAATAATATTAATATTAATAATATTTTCTTAATAATAACCTTTATATTATCGACAATAATATTAATAATAATAGTTTTCAATTTTTTATAAATTCTATTGATAATATTAATATTAGTCATAAGATTAATATTATTGATAACGATGATGATGATGATGATGAAGATGATGATGATGGTAACGGATGACAATGAGATGATTATGACAATGTTAATTATGATATGATAACAACCACCACAACCATGACAATGTTAATTAAAAATACCATGATGATGGCGAAACGAAAAAGATGATGGTGACAAAGATGAAAAGCACAAGGAAAAATTAGTTTTTTCATTGAAATTTTAAACGTCTCTAAACATGACCCATACCAAACTTTAAAATATCATATTAGATATATAACATATGTATTCACTTGTAAGTTTGCAGGTTATATTTGTGATGATGAAAGCAGTGTTAACGGTGGTCAATATAACAACATGTGGTCTGATCCATAAAACAAAAGTATAAATTATAAAACATAACTACTAAACACTTAACCTTGAATGTTATACCTTAAAATATTATAGTTAGATGTTAATGAATGATGCTTGGATTTTTCATGAATGATGCAATCCCTACATTGTGAATAATAATATGAATCCTATATCTACATAGATGTGATGATTATATAGTTGATAAATTCATTTTATGAAATATGTATTTTGATAAGTTTTAAATCAAGATGATCTTAAATAATAGTAAAAACATTATTTTATAAACAAAATGAATTTTTTATTCTATAGAAATTTATAACAAATTACTTCTTCATTTTGTAAATATTACATTCAAAAATTTAAATTTACAACTACTAAATTTGGAATTCACAATGTTAATTTTTATTATTTTGATTTAAAAGTAAAAAAATAAAATAATAATAAATATTAATTTTAGAATTAATTAAAAAATTAAAATAATGAAAATATTAATTTTAGTAAAATTCAATTTTTTAGTTTTGAATAATTTAATTTTTTTATTAATTCAAAATTTTAAGTAATTTTAATTTTTGAAATTTATTAAAAATATATAAATTTTTTTGAGAATTTTTAATTTCATTAGTTTTAATTTTTGAGTTTTTAAATAATTTTAAATTTAGTTTTTAGTTTTAGTTTTTTTTAATTTTTATGAATTTTCAATTTTTTTAGTAATTTTTATTTTTATTACTTTTTATTTTTATTTATTTTTAATTTTTTATTAAGGGTAAAGGTTTTTTTGGGGCCCTACCCAAGATTACAAGAAGGCCTAAAAGTCCGGATAAAACAATAACATCTCAAAGCAAAATAAAACAAAATTGCTCAACAATAAAAGATACAACTAGGTAGGAGAAACAATATTCTTGAAAAATATATTCTTTCTTATTGTACACTATTTCAACCCGTCAAAGACCTCGATAGGAAGAACAACCTCAATAGCTTCAATTAGCAGGTAATTTATTTTTCTGCAGGAAGAAGAGGAGGGATATTTACCTTATCCATTTTATGCTCAATTGGTTCAACATTTTTTTGGCGGAATTATACCTTTAGAATTCTTCATGTTTCCTCCAGCTGGTATTTCAAAGAGAGGAGAATATGGAACGATTCGACCACAATGTCTGAATCTGCATTTGAATCTAGATCATCCTTGGCATAAAAACCAAGTGTTCAGGGAGGGCATTCTTCCACCAATTGTTTCTCTCATTTTGACGCTTTTCCATCCCACAATTAGCAGCAATATGACATATAGTGAAACACCTTTTGTACCTGAATGGTAAACCTTCATAGTCTAATGGGTGGGTCCATGTTTTATTATGCAATTTAAGCTTAATGTTTGCAGGAAGGTTTTTTGAGGTGTCTAGTTCAACAAGGATCCTGACATATGTTGTATGAGTGAAATCAATGGTTTGGGAATCAATGTGAAGAATATGACCCAAAACATTGTCAATAGAGATCGAGATATTCACGGCTCCAAAATTGGAGATGTAAATAGGGCATCCTAATTCAAATGGGTTTACAAGAGAAGGATTATGTGAGAGGGTTAATGTAATGCCCGTCAAAATGACGTTCTAAAACATGCTAACTCTCAACACTTAAACCCGAAATTTGTGACTATTTTTTTTTGTTACAAGGACAAGGTAGAAGGATAAAAAGTTACAAGGATGTTAACCCCCTAGGGTATAACAACTAACCATCATCACTAACTCAACTTTTGATTGAAGAAACCGGTCTAGAACGAAGGTTAACATATTATCAACTTAATCTCTAGAGTCCATTAGTCAATTATGCATTAGGAAGGTGCCCTAGATTAATTCACTTAATTAAATGTTCAATCCCAAAATTGACTAACCTCATGATTAAATAATTTAGTTTCATTATCCTAATAGTAAAAAGTCATTTTATTAATTTACTAAAACATACTAAGGGAAAATAAGGAATTCACAATCCTAAGGCAAAGAAATTCCCCATTCCCCATTTACCCATACTACTAAAGTTTCAAACCACATTTTATAAAAATCACTCTCACCTAACAAAAGTAGGGTGAAACCTCCACCCTTGGATCAAGTCATTCTTGGCCACTAGATCCTAGGTTTCCCATCTAGCCCTAAACTTCCTTATGAGTTTATTAAAACCTTTCCTTTGTTCATTTTCCTCATTTGGTCTATTTTTTTTTTGAAAAATACAGGTTGGAGAACAAGAAGACATGGAGCAAAGGAGGAAGAACTATGGAGGATTCTACAAGGACCAAACTTAGAAGGTTTAGATTAAAGGTTTAATGTTGTTTCCATTTTCATTCAAGGATTGGGAGGGATCTCTTCCCCCAATCTGGTTTTATTCTAAACCATTTGTATTTGGGTTTTTAAAATTGGGGCAAACCCTACCCCCATGAATAAAATGAGAAGAAAGTTTTAGATCCACCATTTGTATGTTTTTATTATCCAATCTAAGGGTTTTACTCATTTTTTACTTGTTGGTAGCTATTAGATGAATTTTACACTTTATAAATTAGATTGAACCAGTTAAAATTTACACACAAAAGTGCGAACTCGTGGAGTTCTATCGTAAGTGATAGAACCGCCCCCGGAGAGAAGACCGGTGGTCTGGGGACTGCCACCCTACCTAGGTGAAAAACCACGGACCTCCACCCTTACCTTGAGTGGCGGTTTTGAGACACATGCCTTGCTTTGAGTGGCGCATGGACAGTCCTGTTTAAAAAAAAATAGAACCTTAATCCGAGATTTTTCCAAGAAACTAAAAGTTACCAAAAGGTTTTAAAATGCATTCTGAGTCTATTTAAGTACATCTAAAGGTTCCAGTTTTGAAAATTTAGTTCTATTTATTCATTCCTTGGTTAAATCTACTCTTTTTAAGGCATTTTCAACTCTATTAAAGTACATCTACTTACTAGAATATTTTCATTTGTGCAACTAAATATTTTCCTTCCATTTCAAGAGCAACATGAATCTAAATCTATTACTTTACATTTTCACTTTCTTGCTATAAAAACAATCAACATTTCTAAATACAATATATATACAACTTGTTCTCTCTTTCATTTCACTACAATATACATACATTCAAATTTGCTACAATAAATTTATTTTTCCATACAAGGATATTATGCATACAAGTTCAACTTCTTACAACTTCTATTTTTCCTTCTTTCTCATTTACAACTTTACAACTTCATAATGAAAGTAACTTTTCTTTTCCATTTCACAACTAACTCAATACAAGCCTTCTTTCTCTTTTCAACATATAAATATTTGAATGAAAACTCTTCCACACAAGATTATTACAAGGTCATCCACTCAAGGTGGGAAATAATACAAGAATGCAAATAAAGGAAACTATAATAATACAAGTTCCTCCACTCTAAGTGGAATACAATAAGTTTCTTCACAAGGATAGTTCTCAAGGTCTCCAACAACACTCCAAGCTCCACAACTCCAAGCAAGATAACTCCTCCAATATTTGTTTGATTCACAACAAAATGGGGGGAGAGGAAACACTCTCCTCCCAACCAAGACATCCAATGAAGAGGAGAAGCCATCCTCTTCATTGGCCCCCCAACCACATCACAATGGGAAATGATTTCAACACATGGCAACAACAAGCTTCCACAACACTTAAAAAATAGTTTCACATCCATTCCATTCACATTCAAACACAACCACAACACAAGCAAGAAGAACAAAAAAACAACAATATAACAAGGCTTATCAAGAAAGCCAAAAGAGCAAGACCTATGGGGAGGCCACTTATGCCTCCCAATGGGAATGGGTGCCCACCTTAAAGCCTCCAATGCATGTCTCAAATCCCCTACAAAATCTTATGCCTCCCTCAAGTACCCCTTATACCTCCATATACTCTTATGCCTCCCTCAATCTCTTATGCCTCCCTCATAACAAGAAACAAGAAGAAATGCAAGCATTCCTCATACAAGGTGGGGCACCCAACCCAAACTCCCTCCAACAAGAAAGTAAACTCTTATGCCTCCCTACAAGAATACTCCCCATAGTCTCCTCCTACTCCAAACTTAGGCAATCTACCCACACCCAACAAGCATTCCAAAGGGAAAAAAATACTCAACACAACATATAAACAAAAAAATAAAAGTATAACTAAAGCAAGGTAAAGCTCCTACCTCTCCATAGTAGAGCTTGTTCCAAGAGTGAAACTCCAAGCTCCTCAAAATCAAGAAAGCATCCACAAGCTCCAACAATCCACAAGCACTCCCAAAAATCCTCTAACTCTCAAAAATTCAAGAGTCCAAAAATGATCAAGTAACCCCCAAACAAGCAAAAGAGTAACAATAAATAGAAAAGGGAGAGAGGAGGATGAGGTGGCTCCATGTAGGATGCCACATCACTCATCCTCAACTCCACCTAAGAAGTCAAACCTCAACCCCAATGCACCATAAATTGGTGGGTGAGAGGAATGACAAGATACTTAACACACACAAACTAAGCCCACACCCTTCTAAGGACAAAATTAATTACTTGAAAGAAAATACAATAAACATTTCACCTTTTTCTCTTCCCAAAACACCTAATGGGGTCTAATTTTTACCC
The DNA here is from genome assembly GCA_018340775.1 of Taxus wallichiana var. yunnanensis. Lineage (NCBI taxonomy): Eukaryota > Viridiplantae > Streptophyta > Pinopsida > Cupressales > Taxaceae > Taxus > Taxus wallichiana. The sequence continues at coordinate 806,227,207 of CM031235.1, forward strand.
CCAACCCATAGGTATGGTTGGTATGACAATTTAAGAGGTGTGGGACAAGTTTAACTTGTCCCACAAGCCTTCAAAATTGGCCCTTAAGGCCAAATTCGAGTTTCCCATGAAGGGTAGAGTGTACATCACTCAAAGTCTCAAACATTCAACACACAACACAAAATCCAAGAGCAAGTCAAGTCTAATAAATGATCTCCTTTTGGTCACATCTTTGATTAATTTAGGATAAGATTTAATTAATTTAATAAGACACTTTGACCCACTAAGATAAAGGGGAAACACATACATCAAAACTAAATAAATAAAACAAGTAAATTACATCACTAAAGGGAACACATACTAACATTAATAAAAAGGAAAAATAAAAAAACACATGACCCCTTGGTCACAATTTTCCCTAACCAAATAATTTTAACACACACACAATTACATGTTGTCATGGTGAGCCTAGTTGAATTCATCTAGAATTGCAATGTGGTTGGTCTCAAACCCCAGATGTTGTTGTGAATGTAAATATACTAGAAAAATAAAGAATACCTCATTCGACCTCATGGCCGTATTAAAACATCCATGCCAAAATATGCAATATAAATCTAAAATCATCTATATACGAGCTAATATCATCTAGGCAATTACAAATCATTTACAATTTTCTAGCAACATTTCTATCCAACGTTTCATCCATGTCAAAAATGATCACAACATTAATTCAATTATCAAAGCCTACTCATGGAGGCGAAAGTATATCACATGTCGAAATATATATATATATATATATATAACCATGTCCATAACATATCAACATCAATATCAAATGTCTCTAATAATCCACATGCATCATATATGAATCGAAATCAACAACAATCCAATATCTCTAACATCTAGTGTCATGGTAAATCAAAAGGCTACAATAATGTCTATAAGTGTAGTCGACAGTAACAAAATCAAAGCAAAAGGTGTCGAAGGGAAGTAGGCACTACATCCCCTCCTTAGACTCGACTTCCTCTCACGGAAGTCACTTGGAGCAAGTGTGGGAACCGAACTCGTAGCAATGTAGCATCCTCCCATGTAGCTGCGGTCTCATCATATCTATCCCACTTTGCACCCGAACCGATAAATCTCTCTGCCGCGAAGGCCTAGGGTCTTGCACTCTATAATGCGGACGGGCTCCACCATCACCTGCCCCTGATCCTGCGCCCTCTGATGCGGTCCAATCTAGCACATGAGAAGGATAAAAATATATCTCCTAAGCACATAAACATGAAACACATCATGGACGCGAGACAAGCTAGGTGGCAATGCTAGACGATAGGCCAAGGGACCGATGCGCTCCAAGATCTCAAAGGGACCCACAAACCTAGGAGAAAGCTTAGAACCTTTTCCGTAATGGATAGGGCTCTTATGCAATCTGACGAGCAAAGAAACTCCTTCGTGTCCACCTCCCATAACTACAATATGTCCTATGTTGGTCCACATACTTCTTACATGCATTCTGCGCCTCCTGCCCAATCTCTGTCTAATTAGAACCACCTGCTGCTCCATGTCCTACAATAAGGCTGGCCCAAGAGAAACCCTATCCTCTAACCTATCCCAACTAAGAGGTGTGTTGCACTCTCTACCATATAATTCCTGAAAAGGAGCCATGCCTATCGAACTCTGAAAATTATTATTGTAGGCAAACTCCACCAAGTGAGATACTCCTCCCATCTCATCGGTGATACATAACGTACATCCTAAATATGTCCTCCAAGATTTGGTTCACCCACTCGGTCTTTCCATCTATCTCAGGGTGATATGTTGTGCTAAAATTGATCCTCATCCCGAGAGCATGCTGCAAGGTGGTCTAGAAATGGGAAGTGTACAAAGGATCATGGTTGTAAATGATCTTCCGCGGAATCCCGTGTAATCTAAAAATCTCATCAAGATATACCCGTGCCCTATCTATGCTAGTGTGTAGGTATCACCGAGAGAAAAATGAGCCACTTTTGTCAATTTATCCACCGTGAGCATGATGGCATCATGGTGGTATCTCAATATCGGTAACACAATGAAGTCCATAGAAATGGTGTCCTACTTCCACTCCGGTATGGAGTGAGGAAAGATAAGGCTAACTAGATGCTGATGCTCGGCCTTCACCCTCGACACTCTAAACAGCGTGACACAAATTGAGCCACGTATCTCCGAAGTCCTCTCCAATGGTACAACTGTCTCAAAGTGGCGTGCATCTTCTTCACCCGGGATGGGCTGAATAAGGTGCATGATGAGCCTCTGTCAAAATGTCTTATCTCAAGCCTCCATATCTAGGGACATATATCCGACCCCTGTGTCTGAGAAGACCATCCGCCTCTAATGAAAATCCATCAAATATCCCCTCAAGGGTCTCGAGACTCAATCTCTACTCTAGTTGCAAGGTAGAAGTTGTCATGAGGAAGCTACTACAAAATCCTGCTCCACAAGTCTATAACTACTGAAGTAGCCATAGCCACATGTCTCCATCTACTCAAAGCGTCTGCAACCACATTCTCCTTCCCCTTCACATGCTCTATCTCCATATCGTACTCACAAAGAAACTCCATCCAATGCCTTGATGAGCGTTGAGATTGGGCTGCGTGAAGAGGTGGCGAAGACTCAAGTGATCGAGTCCACGAATGTAAATATCCAGCCAAAGAGGAAATGTCTCCACTTTGTACTAAGACATGTGCAAGCTGCTGCAAGCTTAAGGTCATGAGTCGGATAATTGAGCTCATAATCTTTGAGTTTGCGAGACTCAAAAGCAACTACTCTTCCCTCCTACATCAACACACCTCCAAGTCCTACCAAAGAAGCATCTGTGAAAATGTAGAACTCACCTTGAGGGTCTAGTACTGCAAGAATAGGTGCAATCGTAAGGAATTCCTTCAGTTTCCTAAATGCCTGCTCACATCTATTTGACCAAACAAACTTCTTCCCTTTCCACTAAAGGGAAGTGATGGGGTGCACAATCCGAGAAAAGTCCTGAACAAATCTCTTGTAATATCATGGTAAACCCATGAATCTACGCACCTCGGTCACCTTTGGTGGGTGTTGGCCAATCCATGATAGCTTGAATCTTAGAAGGATTGACGGTGATACCTTCCCGAGAAATGATGTGGCCCAAATACTGCACCTCTGTTTGAAAGAACGCACACTTCTCCAAATTCCGTAAAGATGGTGCCACGAAGACACTTTGAAAGAACTGGTGAAGATGTTCCTTGTGATCCTCACAGTACGTGAGTAAATTAGAATATCATCAAGGAAAATGAGCACAAAGTGATCTAGAAAGGTTCGAACACCCCATTCATCAAGCTCATGAACACTACGGGGGAATTAGTCAAACAAAAGGTACCCACCGTGAACTCGTACTAGCCATCTCTCAAATGCGAGAAGGTGGTCTTATGAATATCTACCTCTGTAATCCTCAATTGATGATACCCACGACTTAAGATATATCTTAGAGAAAGCGTGGCCCCCTTCATCGATCAAATAAGTCATCAATGTGTGGAAGGGGGTAACGATTCTTGATCGTTACTTTGTTCAGATGGCGGTAATTAATAAACAACCGCAAAGATCCATCCTTCTTCTTCACAAAAATCACCGGTGCACCCCAAGGGATACACTAGGATGGATTAGGCCTTTTTAGAAGGCACTCAAGGCTGTAACTTGAGCTCACATAGCTCGGGGGTAGTCATCCGATAAGGAGCTCGTGACTCAAGTCCTGCGAAAAGAAGCATACGTGCAAAGCGTAGAACTCACCTTGAGGGTCTACAAATGCTGCGAGAATAGGTGCAATCGTAAGGCATTCCTTGATGTCCTAAAGGCCTGCTCACATCTATCGACCAAACAAACTTCTTCCCTTTCTTCGCTAAAGGGAAGTGATGGGAATACACAATCTAAGAAAATTCCTAAACAAATCTCTGTAATATCATGCCAAACCCATGAATCTACGCACCTTGGTCACCTTTGGTGGGTCTTTGGCCAATCCATGATAGCTCGAATCTTGGAAGGATTGACTGTGATACCTTCCCGAAATGATGTGGCCCAAATCATGCACCTCTATACGAAAGAATGCACACTTCTCCAAGTTCCCAGTAAAGATAGTGCCCATGAAGACATTGAAGAACTGGTGAAGATGTTCCTTGTGCTCCTCACGAGTGCGTGAGTAAATCGGAATATAAAAGGAAAATGAGCACGAAGCGATCTAGAAAGGTCTGAACACCCCATTCATCAAGCTCATGAACACTACGGGGAATTATTCAAACCAAATGGTACCACTTTGTGAACTCGTAGTAGCCATATCTCATACGAAAGGTGGTCTTATGAATATCTACCTATGTAATCCTCGGTGATGATACCGACTTAAGATATATCTTAGAGAAAGCGTGGCCCCATTCATCTAATCAAATAAGTCATCAATGCGTGGAAGGGGGTAACGATTCTTGATCGTTACTTTGTTCAGCTAGCGATAATCAATACACAACCGCAAAGATCCATCCTTCTTCACAAAAATCACTGGTGCACCCTAAGGGGATACACTAGGATGGATTAGGCCTTTCTCAAGAAGGCCCTCAAGTTGTAACTTGAGCTCACATAGCTCAAGGGTAGTCATCCGATAAGGTGCTCGTGAGATAGGCTCTGCGCCCAGAACCAAATCTATATGAAAATCTATCTCACATGGGGGAGGTAACCTCGGTAGCTCCTGGAAAAACATCAGCAAACTCTCTCAAGATGGGATGGTCCACTAGACTCATCCTCGATATATCACTAACAGTAACTTGACATACATCGACAACCCCATTGCACACACAGCTTAAGCTACAAAGTGGAGATGGTGTGAATAGAAATGGGTCTTCTAACCCCCGCTATCATGACTCCACTCCTAGATCATCCGTCTGGCTTGATAGTCTTATGGTAGCTTCCAATCTAGCTACGTAATGTGACAACCGATCCATGCCCAAGATGACACCATAAGAACCCAAAGTAAGGATTTGAATATCCGAAGTAGTGGTGAAGGGTCCCAAATCCACTACACACTCCTTAACTAAAGAGTCTACATAAATTTTGGCTCGAAGCCATTTCAACGTCCTAACTATGACCTGTCTAAGCGCCACCAGCCTACTGACACTCAACTAAGGATGGTGCGATAAAAGAATCGAGAAGATCAGTAATCAAATAACATAAAGGCGGAAACACCACCAATACTACATGTCGTCTCTATCATGGTACTCGGTGCTCGGCCTACCAATTCTCGACCACTGCGTAGATCCAATGACTCCATGCCATATCTCCAGCAGTAGGTTACGAGATCTGCATCTTACCCTTGTTGCTAGGGTTATGTGGGCACTCTCTCTAATGGTGTCTAGCAACGCCACAACCATAACAGTTGTTTGGTCCTCTCCGGTGGGATGCGGCTCAGGCGGTACTCTAGATGTACGTGTTGTGGATCCCGACGACTTGGCTATGGATGGTGCTGAGGTCTCTGCTGACGAGCTCCTGCTGACTGAGCTCTCTGTGCACCCTGTGTCCTGATGGGACCTCTAGGAGGAGGCCCCATACTTTGCCCCCTCTGTGCGTCAAATATATGAGGAGTTCTGTAAGGTGGGTGGGTCTCTTTTGCTAAGGTGGCTGAAGGAAGATTGTCCCGAACTTTGTCTACCACGAGGAGGAGAAATTGGCCCCCTCAATATGCTATCCTCTGTGTCTGTTGGATGCAGCTCAAAACTCTGTCTCTATCCTATTTTGTCTTCCCCATGTCTCCTCTACAATATAGGCCTTCTCCACGGCCTCTACTAATGTTTGTGGGTAGTGAATGCATACCGCACCACCCAAATCCAAATTCAGGCCCTGGATGAACACCGTGAATCCGTGCACTTACTCATCCTGAATATAGTTGAAATACTGGAGTAGATCCGAGAAATTGACTTGTTATCTCTCAAAAGTGCACCCGGCAGAGAGATGGCAGCAGGTGTTCTAAGTCTGTAAAAGATCTCTCACTCTTGTAGATACAATGGGGACACCTCAGGTTTGTGGGTATACCTATTTTGAGGTGAACCTTCGGGGTTAAAAGGCCGGTTCCTTATCGGTGTTCACTAGACTGCTTTCTAGGAGTTTTAGGGTTAGGAGGTGACTAAAAATTAAATAATTACAAAGGTGATACACCAAATTTTGAGTGGAGAACTTGACTTGAGTGGGATACACAACTGACTCGTGAAGAATTCTTTGTGTGCACAAACCAATTTCACTTTCTGCAGAATGTAAGGGCAAAAAACACTTAATTTGTACTGAGGGAAAATCACAACAGTACTAGTAAGCTAACATGCACAATGATATTTAGCAAAAAATAGTAGATCTGCAGCAGGGTAAAGTGACTAATCAGGGAATGTTGATTCACAAGATCAATGCTGGCATACACAAGACTGAGAATAACTTGGAAAGGCAAGAGTAATTCAACACTCAGAGGGTAAAACTAGCAGAAATTGCTTCAGTACTCATATCAAAAGTTCTTCTAGGAAAAATCTCTGAAAAATTTCCCTCTCTGAAAAATTTCCCTCCCCTTTATGCTTTCCAAAAGCACACAATATATAGAAAAAGTTCATCCCTCTCCTAAAAATAGCCTAAAAGCTGCACTCGCCCATGTATCCTAATTTTATCCTTTATTTTATAATAAATAAAGGAATAAAATAATACAAACTAGAGCATGTAATCACAATAGGCATTATCAGCCTTAGATACAATACAGTCAAACTAAAGTTATTTGTTCTATTTTAAGAAAGGAAAGTGAATAATTTTCTAAAATTACAAATTGCTTGCTAGGAAAGTCTTCCTCTTTACACATGCAAATTTCTCATCATCACATGTGTGTAGGCAAAAGTTTGGCTTGTGACCTTTAGTTGCAATATTTACAAAATAAGGATTAAGTGGGGACTACCTTTGGTATGCACATGTTTGATTTTCCTTTTCTTGGATGGTCACATGAGTGATGTTAGGAATATCTATGTTGTAGTGTGAACATAGAATATTATGTAAGTGATTATATTATCTAGGATAATATAATATGTGTTGTAATAATTAATTACATTATTGTAAATGTAATTATGAGTGGGTGAGTAAATATTGTTATGAGTTGTTGAGTAAACAAATCATTAACAATATTAGTTTTGTGAAAACAAAATCTCACGTAAAATAGCATGGAGTTGTTTTAGGAGTTATGTGTGGAGATATTTATGGAGATTAGATCTCCTTAAATATAGGAACAACATCTCCTATTTAAATGGATGTAATACTTCCTATGAATGTAGCAAGAATAAAGAGTAAGATTTGAATTTTCTTCATGCAATTATGATGTTAATTTTTCAAGTGACACTTTACAAATTTGAATACAACACCACATGTGGGGACCACCTTGGTTTGTTTGGTTTGATCTTTGCCACCTTGTGGACTTAGGCAATTGTATGTGTATTTGATTAAAAGGGGACCACCCTTTGGCTAGCCCACCATGAGTTTGATCCGCCACCTTTGGTTTGGCACATAATACAAACTTTACCTTTTACGGTGCTTTTGGTATATAATGATGTATTGATTTATGCGGGCATGCATAGTTTAGACCTTTTAAAGTCTTGGAAAATGATTATTGCTCTATCCACGTGGGCTGGCCCCCTCCACGATGACTCGACCCTTGCGGTCTTAGGCGGTGTAACCATTTTTGTAGGCTTGGTTAACTTGATATTTGCGAGCTCTGTTGGCCCTTGATGTTGGTACTTGGCATCCATGATGTCGTTGATTCTCTACCTATGATTAGGGTTCGAACCCTATCATTTATTTGGTTAGTGGCGTTTAATTTGGGTTTATCACTTTGAACCTTGTGCTGACCGATCACCGTTTGATCTTCCACTTGGCATTTGGTGATCGGTTGATCCTTAACCGTGGGTTAGGGTTTTGAAACCCTAGTTTGATGGAGAGTTTATACACTTGTGAGCTCACACTTGGTTGCTTCATTTGGTTTTTCATTTTGTGGGTGAAGCCCTAGCAAATTTTCCCTCACTCTGCATTTTGATGAAAGCATGGAGATCTTGGAGGCCTTCGAGCCTGTTTTTTTGATCTTCGGCCCTCGACACCATGGTTACTTGACTAGGCTGCGTTTTTGATGAAAAACGAAGGTATTCATTCTGTTTTTCTTTCTGTAGCTCGGCTTTCTTTTTTGTGCATGATCTATAGATGTGAACTTGGTCTATTTTGGTTGTTTCTTTGAGTTCTTTGATCATTGTAACAACACTAAAACCTACTTTTCCTTTTCTGGTTTTCTAGACTTTGCACTTTTGACAGTTGTCGAGCTCGTCATGAGTCTGTGGAAGGAAGTGCCGCCATTGTTTTGCTTTTTTTATCTTCGGGCATGGTGAGTTCTTTAACTATTTCTGATAACTCCTTTCGAGCTCGAGCTTTAGCTCTGCAACTCTGAATCTTTGCAAACCTAGGTTAAAATATTCGTTAAACGAAATTTTTTTGTGGGTAAAGTCCATTTATGCTTATGAAATGAGCCTTTGAGCCTAACTAATCACTTTGAAATTGGTTGAAGCTTTGTTATGTGTAAGGGTTTTGATATTTTTGTAGCTCGGCTCGGTACCTGGAAGTGTCAACTATTCCTCTATTCCTTGTTTTGATACTCGAGATCTTCTTCCCTGTTTTATCGTAAACTTGGCCGTAGAAGCTCCTTAGGCACTTGTCCAATTTGTATTGGAATTCACTTCATCCTTCCTGTAGATGCATATTTGACTTGTTGGACCTTGTCTGAAGATGTAGTGAGAGAAACCTTACTTCTTAGCATTGTTTTTGATGATACTTCTTTGCAAATCTGTCACGTTTCTTTTCTCTTTGCTTATGTATACTTGATATGCTGTAACCATTGACTGTAGATGTATATTTTGCATTTGAGTTGAACTCTGTGTGGATATTTGCTCCATTCTTGGTAGTTTGTATTGAATACTTGCTGAGCTCTGTGGTTTATTTCTTTAGTTGGAAGATGAATGCCATCTTGTGTATTCTGTAGCTTTAACATTTGCATTCAGGATATTGACTCTCTGGAAGTTGTATGTTGTTTCTTTGTTGCAAACATGATTGCATTCCATTCTGTATAATGAAATAAATGCTCCTTTACTGGAAAATGAAGGAAATACTTAGTTTCATTTTCTGTAATGACTTTTTCCTTTTCAGAAGTCATAATAGCAAGTATATTTTAATTTCTGCATTATTTCTCAATTCTATTTTTCTAGAAAAGTCCATTTTGCAAGGGGAAACTCTGGCAAAATTTTCCCGAATCCTTCTCTCTCTAGATTCTTATGATTTGACCATTTTAAAAGGATATGAACATCTCTCTTGCTTGTTTGATCACTTGAATAAAGTTGTCCATGTTAGCTTTACTTGATTCACGCACTTTTCAGAAAATTTGTGAAGTAGTTGCCTTTTGATTCACACTTAAATCTTTGTTGATTGTTTTTGTTCCTTTTGAAACTCAGATAGCTTATAAAGCATGTAATAGCTTTAAAACCATGTATTTCAATTCTGTTTTAAATAAAAGGTCAATTTTACAAGGGGAGACTCTGGCAAAAATTTTCCAAAAATCTGTTTTCTCTCTCCTTTTCAGATTTCCAACTCTGATTTGCAAAAATATATCTTTCTTGACCCATTCTGATGCTTGATGCTTCTGTAAATCATCTGAAACTGATATTTTATCCTCATTCCTTAATTACTTCCTTCTTAACTAGTTAGACTGATTTTCATTCTATGTTGCAACCTATTCCTGCAAAACTCAGAAGTAAATTAGAATAAATAGGATTTTTGGCCTCTCTTCTATCCATGTGGTTTATTTCTTCTTCTTCCTTCTCTGCAAGTTGTTTTCAAATTTTCTTCAAGTGTTATCTTCACATGTGTTTCTCTTACAAGCTGCTTCAGATTCTACTTTTCTTAACCCAATCCTTAGCTTCTTTGATCTTCTCTTGCCATTCATTTCACTTTATGTACTCTGCCTTTTCCTTAACTCCAGCTCATCTGTATTTCTTTGTTTCAAGTACCATTAGATACATTGAATTTAGAATATGTATTTTCTTTAGAACATGAGTATTGGAATAACATTGTACCCTGAGCTCAATTTGACAGATGCTTCTCTTGTCTTGTAGGTGTTAAGAAATGGAGATGGAAGCGGAAGATGGAGGAGTTGAGATGGAGATGGAAAGGTTGAGGAGTGGAGACAGAAGACAGAAAAGGCAATGATGGGTTCCTTTTTACTCCTCTACTCTTGTTCTTTAGCACATGCGGTATTCTCATTTCCATGTATATGATGAGTCACTTAGTCATATCCCATGGCTTGTGTGGGAAAGCTTATGATCTCTTATGAATAAAGCATTAAATTGAAATAATGAGTTGATTATCTCTTTCTGCATTCAGTTTTCTTTTGATTGTACAATGATGTAGGCAACTCAATATCTCAATGAAATGAATTAACATAAGGGATAACTTGAAGTGAATACCTGTAACTCCAGTGGATAATCATTGAATGAAATGTGTCTCTTTGTAAGCTATGTGATTATCTTAGCTTCCATTCTTCGTTTTGACTCCTTTCTGTTATCTCCATTTGGACATTATTGTCACTGTTTGTTTGTCAATATTTTCTTGATGGAAGTAGTAGGAAAGGAATCAATTTGTAATCTCTTATGGCAGCATAGGTAAATGCAGACTTATAAATCATAACAACTTTAATGAACATAGAGCAATAAAACTGATAGGCATCAAGATAATAACTGTGAATCTGACTATCTGAAAACTGCCACTATGTCTGTTGTTCCAAAACTATACACCTTACATATTCTGCAATCCGGTGTCTTCATCGAGGATAACAAAGATGTCCTTTGGGGCTTGTGTTCTCTTGCTGAGGATATTCATGAGATTGCAGACTATGTGAGTTGTTACATTTTGTAATAGCACACATAGCTGTAGATTTCACTTAATCATTTTTAATCAATTCAACAATAATGATTTTTTGGAAGTAAATCCCTTAGCTTAGGTATACTTCACCAAAGTTGTTCGTCGTAACGAAGTTTGAGTTGCCCATTTTTGCACAGGTGCAAAAATTGTCAACATTTCTGGTGATCCTGTGGGAAAGCTGCCTACTAGCTTGTAGACTAGTGCCTTACTCTTGTCCATTGGGTATGGAGTCCAAATCTGAAAACAAACTCTGCCCTCTCCCGAAAGGTCCAACCCTTTCAAAACAACTAAAACTAGGAAAATATCTAGCAAACCAGACCATGTGCATGAATGCACTTATTGAAAATAAAGAATGATGCAATGTGCAAAACTACACTTATTGAAAGGGAAATCCTACTCTAACCAATCACTGTAAGATTTTCAATAACAATGTTTGAGAAACATACCATTCACAGGAATGGGAAGTTCCTCTCCATTCAGCTTGGAAAGCTGAAAAGCATTGTGTTCTTTGCAAGCTGATATCATATAAGGACCACTCCAAAGTGTATCAAACTTTGAGTGTCTTCCTGGCTTAGCACGATCAACATCCCATTTTAACACAATATCTCCTTCATTGAAGATTCTGAATTTGGATTTCTTATCAAAAGTCTTCTTCATCTGATTCTGATTCTTCTCCATGTTTGAATGAGCTTGATCTCTTAGTTCTTGTAATTCCATCAATTCTACATAACGGACCTGCAATGGTTCATTCTCAAGTAATTCTATTTGATGCAGCAAATCCAATGCAGGTAACTCAACTGAAATTGGCATCCTCGCTTCTTTCCCATACACAAGCTTGTATGGTGAATTTCCAACTGATCTCTTAGGGGTCACCCTATCAGCCCAAAGTGTTGAATTCAACATTAGATGCCAAGCTCTTTGATTATCTTTGAGTGTTCTTCTGATTATTCTCAACAGATTCTTGTTAGTGCTTTCAGCTAATCCATTGCCTTGTGGGTAATAATTAGATGAAGAGCTCAAGTAGATTCCATGGCTAATAGCCCAATCTGTTACCTTAGCACCGAGAAACGCTAAAGCATTATCTGATATGATAGTTGCTGGAACACCAAATCTAGAGACTATACCTTCATAGAAGGCTAGTATTGAAGCTTCATTAGCATCCTTCAAGGCTACTGCTTCAGTCCATCTTGTAAAGTAATCTGTAGTCAGTTAGAATCCATTTATGTCCCTATGAAGAAGGAGGGTTAATCATTCCGATAAAGTCAAGACCCCACTGCATGAAGGGCTGATCAGCTGAAATAATAAAGGCAAGCAGTGAAGCTAAACGTTCTTTTCAAAAAAGCACACTTCTTGCACTTTCTGATCCATTCGAAATAGTCCTTAAATATACTAGGCCAATAGTAACCTGCTTTCATGATTTTCAAAGCTGTAGTTCATGCTGAGAAGTGACCTCCTACAGGTCCTTCATGAAATTCTGATAATATCTTCTGAATTTTGTCATAATCGACACATCGCAGCAAGATTCCATTTATATCTCTTTTAAACAATACACTATCCACGAAAAGATAAGGAATAGCTTGTAATCTGAAATATCTTTGTTTATTCTTATCCATACCTTCCGGATAGGTGCCGTGTTGTAGATAGTTAACCAAATCAGTCATCCATCTCGATTCCTAAATTTCTTGAGGAAGTTCAGGTTGTTGATCTCCTGGTTGCAACATAACATTTGATTGCTGATACGTGGTTTCAGCATGTTGTTCTGAATCTTCAGGTTCTGTAGCCTGCTATTTTTCCATATCAGTAATTAAGTGCTCACATAAACCCTTACCTCGAACTATCTTTGCAACTCGTATATCAACATCATATTCCATAACCTTCGTTATCCAACCTACTCTTTTCTCATTCAACTCTTTGTTCAACAAGAAAGCTTTCACATTTGGATGAGAAACAAGAACATGAATTCTATTGTTTGAAAGCATGTACTTAAAATTCTTTAGTCCTCTGACTATGGAAAGTACTTATTTTTCAAGGAATGTGTACCTTGTTTTGTAATCGTGCAAGCTCTGTCCAAAGAAAGCAATTGGTTGTTCGATATTCTCATCATTGACCTGAATTAGAATAGTTGAGATTGTTTCAGCTCCTATGCAAGTGCATACATTATAAAATCTTTGTCAAAATTTGGATTTGCAAGAGTAGGAGCCTGAGAAATAGCTATTTTAATAGCCTCAAAACCTTCTCTCCCTTCGCTGGTCCAAGAGAATGTTTTCTCTTTCCTTAGCATGGTTGTCAATGGCTTAACCAAAGCTGTAAAATCTGGGACAAATCTTCTGACAAAGTTGATTTTACCTAGAAAAATCTGTAATGCCTTCTTGTGATGAGGTAATGATAGTTGTGATATGGCTTCAATTCTGAAGGGATCAATTGCTAAACCCTGTTTGGAAACAATATGGCCGAGTAGCTTACCTTCATGTACTGAAAAGATAGACTTTTTGGGATTCAAAGATATTCCAAACTGCCTGCAGATCTGGAAGGTCTGTCTCAAATGCATTAGATGTTCATCAGAATCTTTTGAGAATACAGTGACATCATCTAAATAAACAAGTATGCATTGATTCAGTAGGCTATAAAAAGCCATGTCCATTGCGTTGAAACGTTGCACCGGCATTTGAAAGACCAAAAGGCATTCTTTTATAAGCGTAAGTACCCCACTTGGTGGTAAAATCTGTTTTATATCTATCCTCTCCTCGGACTAAAATCTGATTATATCCACTGTAACCATCTAGAAGGGATAGTCTATCTGATCCTGAAACTGTTCTCAAAATCTGATCCATGTTCGGTAGTGGATAATGATCTTTTAATGATGCTTTGTTAAGATCTCTAAAATCCACACATAATCTGATTTCTCCATTCTTTTTCCTAACTGGAACGAGATTGGCTACCCAACTTGAATGTTTAACTGGGAAAATAATTCCTGATTCAATCAATTTTGATAATTCTTTCCTCATAAGAGGTTCTATTATGGGATTTATAGGCCTTTGTTTCTACCTAATAGGTTTAGAATTAGGCTATAATTCGATCATATGTTGTGCTAGAATGGGGTCAAACCCTTTCAAGTCTTGGTATCTCCAAGTGAAAACATCTTTAAATTTAGTGCAAAGCTTAATAAAAGACTATTTTCGGATAAGGAACATACCTTTCCAAGGAATAAGTTCTTTCCTTCATCAATTGAAACCTCTTCGTAATTATCAGCATGAGTAGACATCTTAGCTTTGTCCTTTCTTAACTGGTCATCAGTGCTAAAGATATCTTCCAATGTGACCAGTCCTCGAGGAAACTTGTTCATTTTTAACTGAACAATTTGGTCACCATATAGATGTTGTAATTTATCCTGATTCACTACAGAAAATTCAACTTCTTGCTACAAAAACCTGTAGATTTGATCATCACTCTCAAACACCTACCAATTAGATTCATTATCAGGTATAGAAGGTTTGACAATCAGCTTAACATGAGGCTAAACTTTGCTGCTTTCTATTTGTTCTAGCACTTCGAAACTAGCACCAATTGCTGCCAAGTCTATCAGCATGTTTATTTTTGGCTCTAGGAATAGACTGAATATTAATGGCATCAAAATCTTCCATTAAGTTTGAAACTCTATGCTGTAAGACTTCATTAATGGATTCTTACATACATTGAAGTTTTTTACTTGATTTATTACTAACTCAGAATCACCAAAAACCTGTAATGTGTTGATCCCTCTTTTTCTGGCCCAAAGTAAGCCATGAATTAACGCTTCGTACTCAGCTACATTACAAGTGCATGAAAATTGAAGACTCAGAGCTGTAAAATACCTTTCGTTTGTTGGGGAAGTGAGCATCAGACCTGCTCCCTGTCCTCTTTTATTCTTAGCTCCATCAAAATGAAGCTTCCAAATCCCTTCTGTTTCATTTTCTGTTTTGGACAACAAGGGAACCTTTGCACTTTCTTCGTGCATGCAATAAACACCGAAAAGATGTTCTTCAACTATTTTCTCATCCATGAACATGTTAGAAACACCTTCTAGTGCTGAAATCTGAGCTACATCATCAAAATCAGATTGATCTAAAGCTGAATAATTTGCTACTACATTTGGTGAATGAGGCTCAATATGAAATCTAGCCAATGGCTCAGAATTTATGGTAACCTTAGTGCCATAACATGTAGTGAAAAATAAGAAAGACCAATCAGAAGAGAGGTAGCCTCCTATTTTTGTTGTAAAGTCTCTAGATAGGCACAAGGAAAAATATGGAGGTAAATCCACAACAGTAACATCTTGTAAAATGGAAACATTTGGGCAAGCATGTAACGTTACCTCCAAATTTTTGATTACTCCAATTGTATTGGTTGCAGTCCCATCAAGTTGTAAAACACTCCTTTCTATAGGTTCATATTGTAGGCCTAATTTTTCAGCAATTGACTTAGGCATGACTGTACTACTTGCACCGCTGTCTACCATACAGTTATGAACTAAATTTTCTCCAATGATCAGAGATAGGTAAAAGGGTGGTGGCTTCTTTATGTCATGAGCATTTAGAACCTTCTGAACCATCCATCCAACATCTTTTACGTGATCTTGATCAAGCGTTCCAAGGACCATATCTGTATTTTGGGCCTCCTTTACTGTTGTTTTTGAAGAAATCTGAGTTTAGCTAGTTCATGAGAGAGTAAATCCTGTTGTCCTAGAATTATTAAGGCATCTCACATCGAGATGTTAACATTGTGCTTCTTCATCATATCAACAATATTGAAAGAAGTAACAGTCTTAGAGATAGATTCGACCGTTTTAGCATAAGCTTTGGAAAAACCGACTACCTTCGGCATCCTTGGATATCTTAGGGATAAACAATCTTCTTGGATCAGTGAAGTTGTATTTTGTTGCTCTTTACCATCTCGCAACACTTATTATTTTCGAGGGCAGTAGGATTTGTTGGCTAATTTCAAAGCTGTAGATGTTGATATAGCGGTAATAGTTGGTAGCACAAGTCTGTTTTGTTGTTTTTGTTTTGGTAGCTTTCTCTTGAGATCTAGTGGTACACAATGAAATCCTCCTCATTAAAGCTGACCAAATTATGTTCAGGTGTTTTCTTAACATGAATTTCTTGCTGCCCACCCTCCATTTGAGGTATGATGCAATTGATGCTTGAGTTGAGGAATGCATTTGGGTAATTTGCAGTTTGATGAGGTTGATTACAAGGTTGGCACCACTCTTCTGTAGCCATATTAACTGGAACCAAAGTGTTAGATGTACTAGGAACATTAGAATCAAACTGCCTTTGTTGATAAGGCTGCCTGTAATTTTGATTTTGTTGATAAGGCTGCCTATTGTTGGTTTTGCTGGTAAGGAGTTTGATATGGCCTATTGGGCAATGTAAGCTTATTTTCAATTGACGTCAGTTTATTTCCCATAGTTTGCAAGGCTTTAAACATATCTATGGGGATGGGGCTGCAATAGTAGGCTCGACGATTGTGATAGGCTGTGGGATAGGAGCTAAATCTGCTAAAAATGGCATTGTTGGCCTTGGTGCTAACTTTCCAGCCTGAATAAGGTTGTTTTCAGCTTTTATGGTAGTGTCATAGGCTCCTGGAAGAGTAAAAGTTCCCATGGATTGAATCATGGTTGCAATATCACTATTTAATGCTCTGAGGTAATAAAGGAAAGCGTGATCAACTTGAGGCTTAACACTTGCTGGGATTCTTTCCCAAGTTCTAGCAAAACGAATGTTGAAACTAGACAAATATTCATGAGGGGCTCTCTTGATAGTAGATAGTTGTTCTATCAAGGACAAATGATCTGAATTGTCTTGGAACTGTTCCAACAATTTCTCTCCTAATCCATCCCAAGTTCTTATACTTCCAATTTCTAGGTTCCTATACCATTGCAAGGCTTGTCCTTTAAAAGATGTAGCTAAAAGTCTTAAAGCTACGTCTTCATGAGTAATATTGTGGACTGCACATATGGCTGCGACATCTTTGATGTGTTCAGTTGGTGTAACTTGATTTTCACCAGTAAATGATGGTAGAATTTTTAGAGCAGCACTAGGTATGTCATGATATACTGTAATTACTAATGGGCTTCCATTAGTAAAGGCTGCAAAATTTCTGGGTGGTTGAATAGCCATTGGAAAAACTGGGATATTGATTGAAAAATTTATTCTTGGTGAAGGAATATCAGGAGGGTTTTCAAAACCAGGTCTGTTATAAGGAAAAGTATTACCAACCCTTCTTCTTCTAGCAGATTTCAAAGGTAAAGAAACAAACTCAGGAGGAATACCTCTTACCGATGATCTTGTAGTCACTTTAGGCATGGAACATGCTACAATACTAGTCTAAAATTAGTCAATGGAGTCACCAAAAGATCATAGAATCTTTAGAATTAATTTTTGTAGCTTTGCTCCCAAAAGTAACTTTTATTTGTTGTAAATTTACTTTTGATCTGCTCTAGAATCTGAAATTTACATGCAGATCTGATTCGTGGTCCCACCGGGCATGCCAAAAACTATTATCTCTCGAAAGTGCACCTGGAGAGAGATGGCAGCAGGTGTTCTAAGTCTGCAAAATATCTCTCGCTCTCGTAGATACAATGGGGACACCTCAGGTCTATGGGTATACCTATTTTGAGGTGAACCTCCGGGGTTAAAAGGTCGGTTCCTTATTGGTGTTCACTAGACTACTTTCTAGGAGTTTTAGGGTTAGGAGGTGACTAAAAATGAAATAATTACGAAGGTGATACACCAAATTTTGAGTGGAGAACTTGACTTGAGTGGGATACACAACTGACTCGTGAAGAATTCTTTGTGTGCATGAACCAATTTCACTTTGCGAGAATGTAAGGGCAAAAAACACTTAATTTGTACTAAGGAAAATCACAATAGTACTAGTAAGCTAACATGCACAATGATATTTAGTAGAAAATAGTAGATCTGCTAGCAGGGTAAAGTGACTAATTAGGGAATATTGATTCACAAGATTAATACTGGCATACACAAGACTGCAGAATAACTTGGAAAGGCAAGAGTAATTCAACACTCAGAGGGTAAAACTGGCAGAAATTGCTTCAGTACTCATATCAAAAGTTCTTCTGGGAAAAATCTCTGAAAAATCCTCTCCCCTTGTGCTTTGCAAGAGCACACAATATATAGCAAAAGTTCATCCCTTCCTAAAAATAGCCTAAAAAGGTTGTACTCGCCCATGTATCCTAATTTTATCCTTTATTTAATAATAAATAAAGGAATAAAATAATACAAACTAAAGCATGTGATAAAAATAGGCATTATCAGCCTTAGATACAATATAGTCAAACTAAAGTTGACTATTCTATTTTTAAGAAAGAAAGTGAATAATTTGCTAAATTTAAAAATTACTTGCTAGGCAAGTCTTCTCTCTTTGCACATGCAAGTTCGTCATCTTCTCTATTTTGTCTGTTGTGAAGGCATGCAAAATATCATTTCCTATGTGTAGGTAAAAGGATGCAACCTTTAGCAATATTTGCAAAATAAAATTGAAGTGGGGACCACCTCCAATGTATACATGCTTTGATTTCCTCCACTTTTCTGGATGGTCACATGAGTGACACTTTGCAAATTTTGGTTTAAAAAAAAAAACACCCCATGTGGGGACCACCTTGGTTTGTTTTTTAGATCTTTGCCACATTGTGGACTTAGGCATTAGCATGTATATGATTATAAAGGGGACCACCCTTTGGCTAGCCCACCATTTATTTGATCGCCACCTTTGGACCTTGGCACATAATACAAATTTTACCTTTTCGGGACTTTTGGCATATAATGATGTTTGATTTTTGCGGGCATGCATAGTTTAGACTTTGTAAAGTCTTGGAAAATGATTATTGCTTTCTGTCCACGTGGGTTGGCCCCCTCCATGATGACTCGACCCTTGCGGTCTTAGGCGGTGGTAACCCTAACTGGGCTTGGTTAACTTGGTTTTTGTGAGCTCTAATGGCCCTTGATCTTCATCCTTGGTTCTGCTTTCCACGTTGATCGATTAACCACGATTGGGGTTCCATCCTGGGTCATTTATTTGGTTGGTGGCATTTAATTTGAACCTTATCACTTTGAAACACTGGGAGAATGACCACTTTGATCTTCTTGGCATTTGGCATTTGGTGATTGTTGATCTTTAATCCGTGGGTTAGGGTTTTAGAACCCTAGTTCGAAGGAAAGTTTATACTCGTGAGCTTGCATTTGGTCACTTCATTTGGTTTTTCATTTTGTGGGTGAAGCCATGCAAATTTTACCACTCTGCATTTTTGATGAAAGCATGGAGATTTAGAGCGTTTTGAAGCGATATACTTGTTTTTGATCTTCGACGCCATTACCATGGTTACTTGACTAGGCCTGTGTTTTTTTGATAAAGAATAAAGGTATTTATTCATTTTTATTTCGAAGCTGTAGCTCGATTTTCTTTTTTTCATGCATGATCTATAGATAACTTAGTCTATTTCGATCATTTTTCTTTACTTCTGTGGAGTGATAACAATCTTAGTTTTCCTTTTTGGTTTTCTGGACTTTCTGGCTTTTAGTTATCGAGCTCGTCATGACTCTGTGGAAGGAAATGCCACCATTTTGCTTTTTTTTCACACTCTTCGGGCATGGTGAGTTCTTTAATTTTGTTTCGATAACTCTTTTGAATCGAGTTTTACTTTTTGTAACTCTGAATCATAGAAAAATCAAGTTAAAATATTCAAAAATATTTTTGTGGCTAAAGTCCATTTATCCTTCGATGAGTCCTTTGAGCTCTAACTAATCACTTTGAAATTGGTTGAAGCTCCTTTGTGTGGGTTTTGATACTTTTTGTAAACTTGTCTCGGTACTTGGAAGTGTTGATTATTTTGTTTTCATTTGATACATGAGCTCTATCTCATTTTCTTCTTGTGATAGATGCATATTTGTAATTTAGAACCCTCCTTAGGCACTTGTAAAATGATTTGTTTTTGAGTACTTTCTTCCTGTAGATACATATTTGACTTGTTGGACTCTTTTTTGAAGATGTAGTGAGAGAAACTTCACTTCTTAGCATTGTTTTTGATGATACTTCTTTCTGACACTGTCACGTTGGTATTTAGAAATGTTTATGGATATACTTGATATAACTATAGATGAATACTTAGCATTAGATTCACTTTTCTTTGATTCATTTCTTTTGTGTAATGATAGAACTCCATCCTCTTCCTCGCTTGTGACTTGTATTGAATGGATCTTGTTGAGCTTTGTAGTAGTTATTAGTTGAAGAGTTTATGGAAAGATAGTGTTAGAAGCCATCTTGTTTATGATCTTCCATTGCACTGTAGCTTTAACATTTCCATTCGGGATATTGATTTTCTAGAAGTTTTATGTTGTTCCTTTGACGTAAACATGAATTGCATTTCATTATGTATAATGAAATAGATGCTCCTTTTCTGGAAAATGAAGAAAATACTTAGTTTCTTTTCTAAAGACTTTTATAGTCGAAGCATTGTATGTTATTTTTGCATTAAAATAACATTTCTATTTTTCTAGAAAAGTCCATTTTGCAAGGGGAAACTCTGGCAAAATTTTTTTCCAGAATCCTTCTCTCTCCAGATTCTTATGATTTGACCATTTCTAAAAGGATATGAACATCTCTCTTGCTTGTCTAATCACTTGAATGAAGCTATCCATGTTGGCTTTACTTGATTCATTGCAACTTCTGTATGTTTCATTAAAATCATGATTTCGAAGTAGTTGCCTTTTTGATTGAAACATGTAAATTTTTGATTGATTTTTTTATTCCTTTTGAAGCTCAGATAGTTTAGAAAGCATGTAGTAGCTTAAAAAACATGTATTTCAATTTTGTTTTAAATCAAAAGTCAATTTTACAAGGGGAGACTCTAGAAAATTTTCCAAAATCCTATTTTCTCTCTCCCTTTTCAGATTTTTAATCCTAATTTACAAAATATGTCTTTCTTGACCCATTCTAATGCTTGATGCTTCCTGTAAATCATCTGAAAATGATATTTTATCCTCATTCAGTAATTGCTTCCTTCTTAACCAGTTAGACTGATTTTCATTCTATGTTGCAACCTGTTCCTGCAAAACTCATAAATAAATTAGAAATAAATAGGCTTTTTGGCCTCTCTTGTATCCATGTGGTTTATTTCTTCTTGCTTCCTTCTTCTGCAAGTTGTTTTCCAACTTCCTTCATGTGTTATTTTTCACATCTGTTTCTTTTCCAACTACTTCAGATTCTGCCTTTTCTTAACCCAATCCTTAGCTTCTTTGATTTTCTCTTACCACTCACTTACTTTATGAAATCTACCTCTTCCTTGTTGCCAGCTCATCTGTATTTCTTTGTTTTCATGTGCCATGTGTTTACATTTTTGAACTTAGAATATTTGTATTTTCTTTAGAACATGAGTATTGGAATAACATTGTACCCTAAGCTCAATTTGACAGATGCTTCTCTTGTCTTGCAGGTGTTAAGAAATGGAGATGGAAGCGGAAGATGGAAGAGTTGAGATGGAGATGGAAAGGATGAGGAGTGGAGATAGAAGACAGAAAAGCAATGATGGGTTCCTTTTTACTCCTCTACTCTTGTTCTTTAGCACATGCGGTATTCTCATTTCCATGTATATGATGAGTCACTTAGTCATATCCCATGGCTTGTGTGGGAAAGCTTATGATCTCTTATGAATAAAGCATTAAATTGAAATAATGAGTTGATTATCTCTTTCTGCATTCAGTTTTCCTTTGATTGTATAATGATGTAGGCAACTCAATATCTCAATAAAATGAATTAACATAAGGGATAACTTGAAGTGAATACCTGTAACTCCAGTGGATAATCATTGAATGAAATGTGTCTCTTTGTAAGTTGTGTGATTATCTTAGCTTCCATTCTTCGTTTTGACTCCTTTCTACTATCTCCATTTGGACATTATTGTCATTGTTTGTTTGTCAATATTTTCTTGATGGAAGTAGTAGGAAAGGAATCAATTGTAATCTTTTATGGCAGCATAGGTAAATGCAAACTTATAAATCATAACAACTTTAATGAACATAGAGCAATAAAATTGATAGGCATCAAGATAATAACCGTGAATTTGATTGTCTGAAAAATGCCACTATGTCTGTTGTTCCAAAACTATACACCTTACATATTTTGCAATCCGGTGTCTTCATCGAGATAACACAAGATGTCCTTTGGGGCTTGTGTTCTCTTGCTGAGGATATTCGTGAGATTGCAAACTATGTGAGTTGTTACATTTTGTAACAGCACACATAGCTATAAATTTCACTTAATCACTTTCACAAATCAGCAATAACAAAAATAATCTGACATAAATCCCTTAGCTTAGGTATACTTCACCAAAGTTGTTTGTTGTAACAAAGTTTTGAGTTGCCCATTTTTACACAAGTGCAAAAATTGTCAACACGAATCCAATGATCTAGCTATATAGTTTGAGGTCTCTCTGGAGATCATGAAACCGAGCTCTTGTTGCACCATGTGTCCTAATGAGACCTCCAGGAGGGGTCCTCATACTCCACCCTCTCTATCATCAAAAGCTCTCGAGGAGGTCCAGTAAGGTGGGATGGTTTCTTTGCTCCTGTCCTTTGAGGTGGTTCATGCTGTGGTGGCAAATGAAGCCTATCACGGACTTTCATGTTCCACCACGTGGAGGAGGAGCTGACCCGCTCGATCTTCCATCCTGCATCTTTTGGATGCAGCTCTAAAAACCTTTGTCTCTAGCATGTTGAGATGGTCTTCCCTCGATATGTCTCCTCTGCAATATAGGCCTTTTCCATGGCCCTACTAATGTAATCTCGTGGTTAGTGATTATGAACCACACCACCCAAATCTAAGTTCAGGCCCCATATGATCCTTTGAATCCATACCTTCTCATCCTGCATATAGTCGAAGTACTAGAGTAGATATAGAAATTGAATCTCATACTTAGCTATAGTCATCGATGCCTAATGGAGGTTGTGAAACACGTCTATCCACTACTGAATAAACCCCTTGGGAAAATACCTGCTCCTAAAATGCCCCTCAAATATCTCACAAGTAACTATCTCTGAGTCAACATGGAGCTTCTACTCCTCAGTCCTCCACTAGACTCCTGGTCCATCCCTCAGAAGATGGATCGCAACACGAGCTTTTGTGTTTCTAGTACAAGGATGAGCTCGAAGCATCGCTCAAGCTCACCAACCAGGCCTCTACCTAAAAACCTCATGTATCACCTAAATAGTGATATGGTCATGGCTTACCAGGATCTTAATATTTGGTAATTTTAATTTCATTAGTTTTAATTTTTGCATGCTCCTCCCTTTAAGGGATCCGAGACATGTTAAATGTTTGAGATCCTATCCCCATGTCCTCTCTTTGTGGTTTTCAATCTTCCCTAATCGACTCCAGGGTGGAGGTTTTTTGCCCTAGGGCCCTTGCTAAGATGTCAAGGGGATACACGGGCCTCCACTGATTACTCCATGTCATGTCTATAAAATCGTCCTCCCAAGGGATCTGCATACTACTAGGCATTGATGTCACGAAGTGTCTTTTGAGAATATAGGTAGAATGGTCACTATAGCTTGATCCGGCGGTGGTATATCTAAGTCTACGTGAAAGGAACCCTCATCCGATCTGCCTCTTCCGGATACCAAGGCGAGAGTTTTTCATCATTCTAGGTTTTATTCCTTTCTATGTTCTCTAAATTTATACAATTATCAAACATTGTGGTTTTCTAGATTAAAAGAAACCAATTTTACACTAAGTTAAATGTTCATGTTTCATGTCTTTTAAGTGTGCCCAAGGGTCCAAGCTTTGAACCCATGGATTCGACCACAAGTGTAACACCCTGCATTTAAAAGCGCCCTAGACACCCAAAAACAATATAGGGTTAACTAGGAAAATTATGGAATAATTTTTTCACAAAAGTTTTCAAAAATGATCGCTGCCACATTATTATCTCTAAGGTGTTGATACAAATACAAAAAAATAGTATTCCATGATAACCCAATATCTAAAATCTACAGTATGCATTGGTACATTGTTTTGACTAAGCAAGTTTGATCTCCCTAAGGTTTTTTTAAATAATAAATTAATTCCTACTAAGTTGAATAAATCAAAGGTTTGGGTGTCAATGGTAAAAGTGGTCAATGAAATTTAATACCAAGGTTATTTAATTTCTATAAGGTTAAAAAAACTAGCAAGGTCCCATGTCGAAAGTTGGGTTTGGGATAATGAACACTTCCCTACCCCAAAAGTAACCCCTTAAAAGTCAACTCATGTTTTAAAATTAACACATTTAAATTAAAGGGGTAATTTCTACTCACCCCTTCACCACCCACTTTTTGTAGGGATGAATCTCATCCCTTGGATGGATTCAATTTGGGCACTTAATTTGGAAAAAGGGTACCCAGCCCTAAAACATCCTCATGAAGTCTCCTTTCTCCTTTCAATTGTCTCATTTCTTCTATTTTGTTTTGCAAGCTAATGGAGGAGGAAGGGGAGATATGCCATTAGAGACCACCTCAAGCTCTTGGAAGAGGCTTGCAAATCTCCATTGTTTGCCTATTTTTGATACCCACATTAGGGTTTAAAATGTATTTTTCCATTTTATTTAGTTTGTTTTCTTGTATTTTCCCAAATGGGCTTGTGGGTATTTCTTGTTTTCTTTTTATATTTTATAGAAATAACTAGATTTGATTTATATAACCATTTGGGTATATGAAAAGGTATATTTATATATGTATACACATATATATATATATATATATATATATATATATATATATCAAAAGTGAGATAAACCTCAAATAGAGATCAAGTCATTTTTGGAAATATATATATATAGGTATTATATATATATATATATATTTAAAGTGAGATAAACCCTTATGATTTAATTAAGGAACATAATTTAATACATTTTCCTCATTACACACATGTGAATTAGTATACATTTATAAATTACATGGAGACACACACATACATATGTGTGTAAAGGAGGAAAACAAAAGGTTCTACAAACCAAACTTAGCCATGGAAGGAGATTAAAGGTTTAGGATGGTTGTTTCAAGTTTTAGAGCAATATGTTGGGTTGGGGGAGGGTCACCTACCCCACCCCCATCCCATTTATTAATGGGTTGGCGGTGGGGTGGTGACCCCCTACCCCCATGAATAAAATGACCCTTTTCTCCCATTTTCTAAAATAAGTATCAAATCTAAGCACTTTTTAATTTGCCCCTTTTTTTGTTTTTAAATTAAACTTGGCCAACTCACAAATACACACATTTTCTTTTAATTTCTTAAATTTAATTAAACTTGTTAAAATTTACATAGGCGTACTAATATGAGTTATATCGTAATACAGATACCACGTACATACATACATACATACATACATACATACATATGGTATTTGATATACCATATATATATATATATATATATATATATATAAAGGTAAATATTAAATATAGTAATGTTAATAACATATCAATAATTAATGTATTATCATGTACTTGAATATATTATTATTTTATTTTTTCTTATTTATTCAAGCTAACCTTAGAAATTTACCTTCTTCATTAACCAAGAAAAAGGACAATTGCAAATTGAGTTTTAAGAGATGATTTATTTAGTAAGTAAGAGATCACTAACACTTAAGTTCTTTCCATTTCAAAGCAAGGTATTTAAATTTATTACTTTACATTGTCATTTTCTCAATCTATATAACAAAATAATCAACATTTCTAAATACATATATCAAACTTGTTCTCTCTTTCATTTCACTACAATGTGCATAAATTAAAAATAGCTAAAACAACTTTATTTTTCCATTCAAGTTTACTATTCAAGTAAGTTTAACTTCTAACAACTTCTACCTTTCCTTCCCTCATTTACCACTTACAACAACTTCATAATGAAAGTATCTTTTCTTTTTCATTTCTCAAACTAACTCTACATTAAAATCTTTCTTCTATATTTTCAATATATAATACACTTCCACAACCACAATTAAATGCAATTTTTTGCTTCACAAGATCAATACAATTTTCTCCACTTGATGTGGGAAATCATACAAAATATACATAAAAGAATAGAATACATTATTACAAGTTCTTCTACTCTAAGTGGGAATAACACAAGGAAAGTTTCACAAGGTCACCAACAAAACTCCAAGCTTCACAACTCCATCAAGATAGCTCCTCCAAGATTTGTTTAATTCACAACAAAAGGGGAGAGGTAACGCTCTCCACCCAACCAAGATATGCAATGGAGAGGAGAATCCATACTCTCCATTGGCCCCGAGCCCCAACCACATTCTGATGGGAGATGATTTCAACACATGGAAACAACAAGCTTTCCATTATACAATTCCACAAAGAATCAACAAAACATCAAAATAACAATGCTTAAAATGAAAACCAAAAGAGAAATACCTATGGGAGGCCACTTATGCCTCCCAATGGGAATGGGTGCCCACCTTAAATCCTCAAATGCATATCTCAATTCCCTACAAACTCTTATGTCTCCCTCAGGTACCCCTTATACCTCCATATACTCTTATGCCTCCCTCAATCTCTTATGCATCCCTCATAACAAGAACAAGAGGCAATGCAAGCATTCCTCATACAAGGTGGGGCACCTAACCCAAACTCCCTCCAAAAGAAAGTAAACTCGTATGCCTCCCTACATGAAATCTCCCATAGTCTCCTCTTACTCCAAACTTAGGTAATCTACCCGTACCCAATAACATTCCAAAGGAAAACAACACTCAACATAAACATATAAACACAAAATAAAAACATAATTTAAACAAAGGTGAAGGTCCTACCTCTCCAAAGTAGAGTTTGTTCCAAGAATTAAATTCCGAGCTCCTCAAAACCAAGAAAGCATCCATAAAGCTCAACAATCCACAAGTACTCTCAAAAATCTTCTAACTCTCCAAAAATTCAAGAGTCCAAAATGATCAAGTAACCCCCAACCAAGAAAAAGAGCAATAATAAATAGAAAAGGGAGGGAGGAGGAATAGGTGGCTTCATGTAGGATGCCACATCACTCATCCTCAACTCCAACTCACTTGGTCAAACCTCAACCCTAATGCACCATAAATTTTTGGGTGAGAGGAATAACAAGATACTTGCACACAAAAACTAAACCCACACCCCAAAGGACAAAATTAAATATTTGAAAGAAAGTGCAATCAACATTTCACCTTTTTCTCTTCCCAAAACACCTAATGGGGTCTAATTTTGACCCCCAACCCATAGGTAGGGTTGGTATATCAATTTAAGAGGTGTGGGACAAGTTTAACTTGTCCCACAAGCCTTTAAAATTTTCCCTTAAGGTCAAATTCGAGTTTCCATGAAGGGTAGAGTGTACAACACTCAAGATCACAAGCATTCAACACACAACACAAAAACAAAGAGAAAATCAAGTCTAATAAATGATATCCTTTGGTCACATCTTTGATTAATTTAGGAATAGATTAATTTAACTCTAATTGAGACACTTAGACCCATTAAGATAAAAGGGGAAACAATACATCAAAATTCTAAATAAATAAAACAAGTAAATTACATCACTAAAGGAAACACATACTAACATTAATAAAAAAGGAAATTAAAACAAAACAACACATGACCCCTTGGTCACAATTTTCCCCTAACCAAATAATTCTAACACACACACAATTACATGTTGCCATGGTGACCCTAGTTGAATTCATCTCAAATTCCAATGTGGTTGGTCTCCAATCCCCGATGTTGTTGTGAATAAAATATACCTGCAAAATAGAGAATACCTCCTTTGGCCTCGTGGCCACATTAAAACATCCATGCCAAAATATGCAATATAAATCTAAAATCATCTATATACGAGCTAATATCATCTAGGCAATTATGAATCATTTACAATTTTCTAGCAAAATTTCTATCCAACGTTTCATCCATGTCAAAAATGATCACAACATTAATTCAATTATCAAAGCCTACTCACAGTGATGAAAGTATATCGCATGTCCAGGAATATATATATATATATATATATATATAAATAACCATGTCCACAACATATCAACATCAATATCAAATGTCTCTAATAATCCACATGCATCATATATGAATCGAAATCAACAACAGTCTAGTATCTCTAACATCTAGTGTCATGCTAAATCAAAAGGCTACAACAATGTCTATAAGTGTAGTCGATAGTAACAAAATCAAAGCAAAAAGGTGTCGAAGGGAAGTGGGCACTACGGTTAAAAGAGGGGAACCATGGTTTAAAGAAATGTATCATGATTGACAAACCCATAGTTTACCCACTATGATGTCTTTATCAATTAAAGAAGAAAATACCACAATAAAAATTCCTTTAGCACGGGGATATAGATCAAACCTCTAGCAAGGAGCGGGATCTAGTATTTGGAGATCCATTCATGTAGGGATGGTAGGTTGGGCCACAAATGACCGAATATGATTAATGTATGCTCCCGGTAGTAGCGTTCAAATTTTATGACTTCATCTCCAAATGTGATGCGGGGTGTGGAGCGTTTTTAAATGGAAAGCTCATTGTCTCACATGTCGAGCCATTATTTTGCCCCCGATAATAGTTTAGGCATGAGTAGGAGGAATAGATTTGAAGCTACCTCCCAAACCAATAGGGTTATAGCCCAATGTATCCGTATGCGGTGGCTTCATGGGTGAGATCAAAATTCTTTTGGGTAAGGTCGTCTCAAGGGTTGGCCTCTGGTCAAAAAGAAAGCCCGGGTTCTTGCTACCAACAAAGGCGTGGAGCTATTTTTGCTTCCCAAAACAAGAGAGGCCCTAATGCCGGGAAGGAGAAAGCGAGAGGAGCTACCACCGTAGCTTAGGAACTCCAACAAGAACCGGAGGATCCAAGGTGCGGTGCAGAGGAACCTACGAGCAATTGCCTCTATCCATGCCATGAACAATGTCAATGATGCAGCCACTCGGTTTTACGGTAAGGTCTGCGACTCGCATTTACGATTCAACAACTGCGTTTAGGGCTTCTCATTATTATTTTTGAAATTGGGGATTAGGAAAAAGTGTGAGGAAGTTTTGTTTCACATTCATATTTATGTGTGATATTTTTATTAATATTTAATTTCAATTCATTATTTATTTAATTTTTATTTTTATTATTTTTTTTTATCAATTTTAATTTTAAATCTCTACTAATATTTACAAGCACAGTCTAAATTACGTAGGCAAGGCACAATCTACTAGTATTTGCATTTGTAGGTTGCATTCGTAGGCATAGTCTAAATTGCTAACTAGTATTCTACAAGCATAGTCTAAATTGTAGCAGAGCAAGGCACTTTATAAATGGATGGGGTTCTTTTAGCGGTTCCATCCGGTAATAAAATACAAGAAGGGTAGTACAAAATTATTGGCAAACATGTTGTCTAGGCCACCCAAACAATAGATTTTTCCTTTTTGGCCACTATCTCTCAGATCGAGCCCTTCACGAAGGAAGCTTATGGAGAGGAATATGCCCAAGACAAAGACTTTGGGGTGACATTTCAGTAGTTGTAGTCCCAAGGGATTGAAAGGATAGGGATTGAAGATTGTTATCTCAAGGATGGGTTGCTCTACCGATGGGGGAAGCTTTGCGTGCCAAAAGAAGAAAGAATTATATTGATGAGGGAAGCACATACCTCGAAAGTAGCAGGACATTTCGGTGTTGGTAAGACCCTAGCCCACTTGCAAAGGTATGTGTATTGGCCCAATATGCAAGAAGTATCAAAATTTATACGTGGATGTAAACTTTGTTATACCAACAAGCCTAAGACTAGGAAGGAGGGTTTGTATATGCCTTTTCCAGTACCTACTCATTCGTGGGAGGACATTTCTATGGATTTTGTAGGAGGATTACCTATGTCTAAACATGGCCATGACTATCTATATGTTGTTGTTGATAGATTCAATAAGATGTGTATTCTTATGACATGTGACAAGGCGTAAAAAGCACATGAGAGGATAAATCTTTTCTTTGCTAATGTATGGATGCATTTTGGTTTGCCAAAGTCTATTGTTTCGTGCAAGGATTCGAGGTTCTTTGGGAATTTTTGGACTACTTTGTCGGGACAAGATGGATACCAGGTTACAAAGGAGCACAACTTTCCATCCACGAGATAGACGGACGGATAGAGGTGGTCAACGGGACTTTGGTACAATTGATCATAGGGTATAACAACAAATATCCAAGGACTTGGGATGAGTCCTTAGCCTACATTCATTGACATTCCAATAATCGGTTAGTACACACATCCACTATGAAGTCATTGTTGACAATTTTTGCACTTGTGCAAAAATGGGCAACTCGAAACTTCATCGTTACGATGGAAGGCATTGGTGAAGTATACCTAAACTAAGAGAGTTTTGATATTATTGGTTACTGTTGAATTAGTTAATGATTAAATGAAATCAGCAGTAGCTATGTGTCTTTTACAAAACGTAATAGATCACATAGTATACAATTTCATGTTATCTTTAAGAAAAGAACACAACGCCCGAAGGACGGTTGTGTTGTCTTGATGAAGACACCGAATTACAGAATAGGTGAAATGTTGAGTTTTGGGAAAGAAAACATAAGTGTAGATTGCAGAAATCGAGTTCATTATTGAATGTTACAGGTTCTCATTAATGTTCTTTCCTTCATGATTAAGACATTCAATTATATTACTGAGTTGTTTAGTTCATCATACAATCCATATAGAAAGCTAAAAGTAGAAAGAAATATATAACTCATTTACAGAATTCAATGTTTTATTCATAAGGAAATTTCAAATGTTCCCACACAAGCCATGGGATGTAACTGGAAAGTAAAGTAAAACTATTTGAAATAAGAGTTACACATGCATGAAAAAGAAAGTAAAGGAGTATGAGTGAACCCATCATTGCCTTGGGGTTTTTCTTCGTTGTTCGAAGTATCTCCATTCCATCTTTTGTTCCTTCTTCATCTTCATTGTAGAAGTCACTATACCTGAAAAGAAGAAAAGATAAAATTATCGATTCACTGAGCTCGAGATATCAATTCATATTCCTATCTTTTGTCGTAGTTTGTGCATATGAATCTCTTTAAAATAGGAGATATAATTTACTTGAAGATAAAACTGCATACATGCTCTACTCACTCAGAAAGAAGAAAGAGAAAAGAAAAGAAGAAACATGGACACAAGAGAGGCCAAAAAGCCTAAGTATTTTCTAACTATTTTCTTAAGTGTGTAGGTACATGTTGCAGCCAAGGAAAAATAGACAAGTCATAAGTACATCGTTGGAAAGAAGGATTAATGTAACTCAAACTCAATATTTTATGCAAATGGAAGAAGTTATAGTACAGAAGAGGGACTGGCAAATAGAAGTACATGTTTCAGTTTGCAACTAAAAAAAAAGAATCAGATTTCAAGAAGTTGAAGTTAGCTAGAAAGAAAGGGTTACAGCTGAAAAGAATGAAAAGAAGGTTCTGGGAAAATTTTGACAGGGCTTCGCCATGTAAAATGGACATTTACGACGTTCTCATCATGTTGTTTTATCTACTACATGCTTTAAAAGAATTATTTAAATCAAGTAAGTGATACAGAAAAGTAGAAAAACATGCCATGATCAAGATAAACAATTATAATGTTTCAATTTCAAACTACCAAATCAACTTCAACAGAAAAGTGTTATATTCTGTATTTTGAATCAGAAAATACAACTACTATAGCTGGAAATGGAAGGAAGAAAGAATTTGCAGGAAAAATTTGCTAGGGCTTCACCATGAAAAATCAACATTTTAAATTTTCCAGCATGCCAGAAATATTACTATCAAGGAAATAAAGCATCTAAGTAAAAGAAATAAGTTACAAAGATCTTAACAAAGCATCGAATCAAGGCTTATGCCTAAAAATAGTATCAAAAACAGATGAAGAACTGCTTGTAATTTCAGAAAGCCACTTGCAAGGTACAAAGGCATCTTAAGTACAAAATATCATAAATACATTTCTATTGCAGTTGATAATTTCAGTTCAACATTCAATCACAGAATCAACATCAGAGTCCAAGAATACAAATGCAGCTACAGGTTACAAGAATGTCTTCCAAATGAATCCATTTTGACAAAATAAGAATCAAAGTACAATTGTATCATTTGAAACCCTCAAGAAAATAAACATGATACAACATCACCAATTACTTCAGGTTTGAATATTCAAAACAGAAGGGAGTTTTCAATTTTCAGAAAGCACAAATGTTTTATGGCCTACAAAGTTGGTCACCCAGTTTACAATTATGCACAAAACTGATATATTTTTAGAGCTTACAGAGTTCAAAATGCAACAAGTATTTTAAAAGGAACTATCAAGAAATCCATCAATATAAACAAGAAGGTACATATCCGGTTCAATGAAGCTTTCTCTTCATTTTTACAAATACCCAGAAGAAGATTCATTCAGACTACAACCAAGCTACAGAAAAGGACAACCGGTTTACAATACAATAATTGATCAACTATAAAAGCTCCAAGAATCATCAAGTTCAGAATGGGTTTCTCAACTCGAAGACGACCAAGGCTGAGCCATAAAACTAGAGCATGCAAGGAAGAAATGAATATCAATATTCCAAAGTAGAGGTGACAACGAAAATCAATTACCATGCTCAGAGATCAAGACTTACTGGTTGGAGTCGAAGTGAGGAAACCCACCAGCGATGGTCAAATCAGGACTAAAACGAAGGACCCACAATGATTTTTTGGCTCAGAGACCAAGGTTGCCTAGAAATCACATTAAAAATGCAAAGGAGAAATGAGTATCAGTGTTTCAAAGTTGAAATGGCAAAGACAAGTAACAATGGTGCTTAAGAGACCAAAACTTACCATTCTTTGCCAAACAGTATGACGGTGATACTGATCCCGAGCTCAAAGTGATAAAAATGGCGACCACTTAGAAGGGCGAGCTCATCAACCCTTTGGATAGAAGCCAAAATGACAAGAAATACCAATGTGTGAGCCCCTTATTGCATCACAGGAACAATATTCTGAGAACTCAAGTAAGCAAGGATTAGAACAATCAGAAAACGTGATCATTTTAAAGGGAAAATTCACAAAGAAATCCACAGAGCTCGAGTGCCAAGAGACAACACCAAGCAACCTTGCAAAGCTCAGAATGGTCAATATACGGTCGGGGATCAGAGAGATCACAATGAGGAAAGAAACTCAAATCACATGAACCCTTCTACAGAACCCGTAAGCGATGAAATAATCAAAAATGGTTGTCATTTAACCTTTCAGAGAGTTTAAGAACCGAAATCGACAATGAAACGATCATAGAAAATATAGATGCAATACCTATCTGTAGTAAAAGCCAAGCTTGAAGATCACGGCAATGGTGAAAAACCCCACGACCACCTCCTCATAAAACTTGAACAGAGCAGAGCCATAAAAGATGTAGAGAAATTGTTGACAATTTTTGCACTTGTGCAAAAATGGGCAACTCAAAACTTTGTTACGATGGATAGCATTGGTGAAGTATACCTAAGCTAGGGAAGATTATATCATATTATGTCATTACTATTGATTTATTTAAAAGATTACATGAAATTTGCAGCTATGTGTGTTGTTACAAAACATAACAGATCACATAGTCTAAAATTTCATGACCATCCTCAAAAAAAGAACACAAGCCTCGAAGGACAGTTATGTTGTCTTGATGAGGACATCCAATTGTAGATTAGGTGAAGTGCTAAGTTTTGGAACAAAGCAAACATAAGTGCAGATTACACAAAATCAGAGTTCATTATTGAATGTTACAAGTTCTATTCAATGTTCTTTCCTTTATGATTAAGACATTCAATTATGTTACTGAGTTGTTTAGTTCATCATACAATCCATATAGAAAAGCTAGAATGCACAAGAAATACACAACTCATTTTCAGAATTTAATGTTTTATTCACAAGGAGAGTCAAATGTTTCCCACACAAGCCGTGGGATGTAACTGAAAAGTAAAGTACAACTACTGAAAAGAAAGGTACACATGCATGAAAGAGAAAGCAAAGGAGTATGAGTGAACCCATCATTACCTTGGGGTTTATGTTCTTCGATTGAAGCATCTTCATCTCCATCTTTTGTTTCTCCTTCATCTTCATTATGGAAGCCATTGCACCTGAAAGGGAAGAAAAGAATTGTATCGATTACGATCTCATGGATCAAATCATATTCCTACACTGTTTTATTTCATGCATATGAATCTCAAATAATAGGAGATATATTCTACTGGAGGATCAAACTGCACACATGCTTATACACTCAGAAAGAGGAAAGAAGAAAGAGAAAAGAAAAGAAAAAATGGACACAAGAGAGGCCAAAAGGCCTAAATATTTTCTAACTGTTTTCTTAAGTGTGCAGGTACAGGTTGTAGCCAAGAAGAAATAAACAAGTCATAAGTACATGCTATGAGAAGAAGGAAGAGTGTAACTCAAAGTTCAGCAACCATTCTGCAAATGGAAGAAGTTAACTGAGAAGGAAGGATTACAGCTGAAAAGGAATAAATTAAGGAAATCTGGAAAAAAATTTGTGAGGCTTCGCCATGTAAAATGGACATTTACGACTTTTCCAGCATACATATCAGAGCTGTAATAAAAGGAAATACAATATATAATGCAGAAAAGAAATGGACTATACTTTCATTCATCAGATTGAAGTGCTTGGAGCATTCTTTATAGCTTAAACACTGAAGAGAAATGAAGTTGCTAGATAATCCTACAAATACAGACCATCCTGAACTACAATTTTCCAAAATGAAGCAAGTATCAAGTGTTCATTATGCCACAGTATATCTTTGAGCTCAAAATTGAATACAAGATTCATAGTTTTTTAGAACAGGAAAGTGCAGGATTGAGCAACCATTTTAGAGAATGACAAACAAAGCTTCAAATACAGCAAACTTTCAAAAATAAGCATGTTTGAGCTCCCATTATTCAAACAACAATGAGTTGAGTTCAAATATTAAAGAAAATCAGAACAAGAAAGGATATCAGAAGCTTTCAATTGAGAACAAACCCAGAGTTTGAATCATAAGAGTGGACAGAGAGTTCTTATTCAAAGATTGAAAGGGTAGAGAAAATATTCTCATAGCAGTGTCAATGAAATTTCAAGGATCAAAGCTACAAGCTTTCAGTTTTGGATTGCATTATCAGAGTAAGGGAAAAGTTGCAAACCCATAGCAAGGGAAGTGAATTCTTTACAATCATTACTAAAGTGCATTTTCAGAAAGAAAAAATTTATTCAGAACTAAGAAATGCCAAAGTACATATATAAGAACTCTTATCCTCAGTTTCTCAGAAGATTCGGATGGCTACTCTGTGTAAGGAATATCATTCAGAAGAAGGGAAATTTTTAAATTACGGTTTCTAAAAATGAATACATTATAAGTGACGGTGTGTCGAAGTAATCCGATTGCAAGAGCAAGAAACGTATATTTCACATTTCATACAATAACGGCCTCACAAATATTGGCCCAGGTAAAAGCTTAGCATGAAAGAAACTCATTTTTTGGGAAACCCACAAAAGAAAGTTGCAATGCCCAGAATGAAAAACAGAGAAGAATGGTAGTATAACAAACAACTACTCATTTTGTATGAAATAGAGCTTGAGACTCACATTATGGTAAGACGAAAGCTCAAGATGCACTCACCTTCCTTAATGATGGTTTTAGAATCAGAACACCCAAAATGATTTCCGAGCTCATATATCATAATGCAATGAAAATACAGAGACACATAAGGTTTTCGAGGTGTTAATGTCAATAAAGCTAAAACTGACTGAGATAAATAAGTTACAAACCAGGGAAGCAAAGTCTCACCTTCAAAAAATAATCGATCCAGAGGATCCTCATGGAGAAACACCAATCTAAGATCTTCTCAGAATCAGTTGCAGTCAGTTCCATGGCATGGAGAAAAATTAGACGATTTCGTCAATATCTCGTTTGCAGGAAAGAGCTCGTATGCAAAAGTTATGGCTCGCTGAAATTTTCAGGTAACTGGCAAATTTTGGGGATTGTGCACAGGTTGAACACGTGCACGCTCATCAAGTGGACCAATGAAAATGTGACACATGGCAATATGGAAAATAAATAAATAATAATATTAAAAATTTAGCCACACCCATTTATTACTACACATTGGCCACATTATTTAATTTCCAATTAAATTTGCCAACTATTATCCTTATATTTCAACGCACATTTTCCAAACAGCCATTTATTAAAATATTCATGCACAAATACCTGCCATGTCACACCCCTTATCTCTCCAATCACCCACATTGAGCGCCCCATCCTTGGGGATAAGATAGCTCTTAAGCTAATAACAACATACACTAGCCACCTATATAAATGCCTTCCTATTTTCACGCCCAACAAATGTGGGATCTTATCCCTATGAAAAATGTGCCCCACATGGAGTGGGATTTGAACTGGCCGCTTGGGTAAAATATAGGTGCCCAACCATTGCACCCGGAGCTATGAAATGTTATAAAAGGAGCTATGTTTTACTAGTATAGACACGGGAAAGTGACTGTGTTATTGTTTTGCTCATAACTTGAGCTAGAGATGGAATTTTGAGATGAAGTAAAAAGTGACTCCTATTATTTTGGTAGAGAAACGTGATGAGAAGATAGTATTCTTGTAGAAATCTTTGTAAATATTTATTTTCAATATTTTAATAGATTGGTCCCATTCAACAGACCCAGGAGATGTAGGCCACAAGTGCCAAACTCCGTTATCAATTATTGTGTCAAATTCTTTGTGATTCATCTCTTTATTTTCTATTTTTACACACGGTAATTTCAGTTTTAATTCTCTTATTAAAAATACAAAAGGATATAATAGTCAATTTTTATATCAAAAATCAATACAAAGCAAAGTTAAGTGTGTGCACAATTGCTAGTTAAAATTAATTTTTAGATCATAATCACAAAGCTCGCATACCGAGAAGGTATAATTTCGAGCTTCAATGATCAAGAAAATGGCACCAGAAAGAATAAAAGGCGAGTCTAAATCTTGCCCAAAAGAAGCATAAATTCCAAGCTCAGAAATCTCAACGATGGCGGCCAAGATTGGAAAGTAACGTCACAACAAAAAAAATATACATATGCAATACCTATTTCCGGAGAAAAAACGAGTTCGACGACCAAACGAGAGATCCAGAAGAGAAATAATGACAAGGCCGAACATAGAATCAAATCGATGGCGTCAAGCCAAAGTTTTCGAGGGCTTCACTGCTCTCAGTGAGAAAATGCAAAATGACCAAAATGGTGGAGTTCGAGTTGTTTTAACTCACCCACCTGAGCTTAGAAAACCTAACTCAACTTGAGTTAATGTTTCAATGGACAAGATCAATGCAAAGATCAAGGGCCAAAAGGGATCCTCAAAATTCAAAGCAAATCACCATGATCAGGATGTCACCGACTATATTAATTGCGAAGTTTAAAACCCTAATCACAGGTTTGAGATTGATGACAGAAGATGAAAAGGACATAAATCAACAACCCAAGATCATCACTGGATATCAAAGCAAACTCAACTTGAGTTAGGTCTCCACTGACAAAATGCATAGAGGGGTGAGTCACCATGCAGAAGGGGCCGACCAAATCATGTTCACCAATGATCACCGAAAAGGTGAAATTCTAAAGTATAAACCATGCAATATATCCAAAGAAAATCAAGTGTCGATAACTATATATGACCATGATAACCAAAAGGGGTGGATATCTTAATAAACCATAAGTAATGTGCCAAGTCCACAAGGTGGCCAAACTCAAACTATACATAAGTTCAATATCAAAGGGTGGTCCCCACTTCAAGGAGATAATTGGTAGTATGTCACTATTGTGACCTTTTGGAGCCAAAAGAGATGTCAGCATCAGAATATGTACACATGGCAGGTGGCCCCACATTGGGTGTTTGTTTTGCAAATATTGCAAATATTTGATTTATTTACTCATAGGCGAGAGAGTTGATTTTTTTTTCGCATGCCTTCACAACAAGACAAAGAGCAGAGAAGAAGACAAAGTTACATATTCATGGAGAGGAACTTGCCTAGAAAGAAATATATTTTTGGTAAAATTATTCACTCAAGCTTTATTTAAAATAGAAACAGTCAACTTGAGTTGACTAATATGTAATCAATGGCCATTAATGCCTCTTGTACTAGTTTGTATTATTTTATCCCTTTATTTATTATTAAATAAAGGATAAAATTAGGATATGTGGTGAGTACTGACCTTAGGTTATTTTTAGGAAGGGTGGAAAAAATTATTTTGGCTATATATTGTGTGTTTTTTGCAAAGCACAAAGGGGGATATTCTTGTGGAGGACTTTTGGATATATGAGTATCTTGAAGCAAATTTTTCCAATTTTACCCTCCGAGTGTGAAGTAATTTTTGCCTTTCCAAGTTATTTTGTAGTCTTATGTATGTTTTATTAATCTTGTGAATGTAAATTCTCTAATAAACCACCTTACCTGCTGCAAATTCGGTCTTTCTACTTAATTTTAATGTGCATGTTAGTTGTGATTCTCCCTCAATACAATCAAGTGTTTTCCCTTAGATATTATGTAGAAAAACTATTGGTTTGTGCATCAAAATCCTTCCTAAATCAATTGTGCATATACTCGGTCAAAGACCTCATACAAATTGGTGTATCAACTTAGTTTTACTAATTTTTACTAGTCATCTTTTACTCTCAAACTCCCATAAAATAGTTTAGGATACAGATAAGGAACCAGCCTTAATCTAGGAGACTCACCTCAAAATAGGTATACCCACGACACGAGGTGTTTCCATTGTATCTACGAAATAGAGATCGAGTTGTGCAAACCCTAGAAAACCCGCAGCCCATCTCTCTACTGAGGGTGCAATTTTGAGAGATAACAGATTTTTTTGGCACGTACGGTGGGACACGAATCGAGATCTACATGCAAGTTACAAATCTACAATAGATTAATACAGATTATAAAGTCACTTTCGTAAGCATGTTGCATAAATTTATTTTAAATATTTGAAGATATTTTGGCGACTCCATAGAGCTGATTTCATACGATATGTGCAGCATGCTCCATGCCTAAAGTGACTACAAGATCATCGGTAAGAGGAATTCCTCCTGAATTTGTTTCTTTACCTTTTAATTCTGCTAGAAGGAGAAGAGTTAGTAATACTTTACCTTATAATAGACCTGGTTTTGATAACCCTCCTCCGATATTCCTTCACCACGTATCAATTTCTCTATTAACATCCATTTTTCAAATGGCTATCCAACCACCAAGGAATTTTGTGACCTTTACTAATGGCAGTCCATTAGTAATCTCGATTTTACCATGACATTCCTAATGTTGCCATAAATTTTTTTCCATCATTCATGGGTGAAAATCAGGTTATACCCATTTGAACATATCAAAGATGGTGTAGCCCTATATGTAGTCCATAATATCACTCATGAAGACGTGGCTCTAAGACTTTTAGCTGCATATTTCAAAGGGAAAGCCTTGCGATGGTATAGAAATCTAAAAATTAGTAGCATAAGAACTTGGGATGACTTGGTGAAAATTTTTATTTTCGAAATAGTTCCAAGATAATTGAGATCATTTGTCTCTCATCGAGCGGTTGTCTACTATTAAAAGAGCTCCAAATGAATTTATGTCCAAGTTCAATATCTGCTTTGCCGGGAACTTGGGAGAGAATTCAACGAGTGTTAAGCCTCAAGCTGATCATGCTTTCCTTTATTATCTTAGAGCATTAAACAGTGATATCTCAACTATGATTGATCAATGGGTGGAGAGACATTCCCAAAGCACTTATGATATTGCTATCCGAGCTGAAAATAGCCTTATTCAAGCTGGAAAATTGGCACCAAGGCCATCAATGCCTTTTTTGGCAGATTTAGCACCTATTCCTCAGCCTATTACAATCATAGAGCCCATTGTTGTAGCTCCATCAGATGATGTATTCAAATCTTTACAGACTATGGGAAATAAATTGACTTCAATTGAGAACAAAATTGCATTACCTAGCAGACCCTACTAGGCTCCTTATCAGCCCTACCAGCAGAATCAACAAAATAGGTAGCCCTATCAACAGAATCAAAATTATAGGCAGCCTTACCAGCAAAGGCTATTTGACACAAAGGCTCCTAGTTCATCTAACGCTTTAGTCCTAGTTAATATGGATACAGAAGAGTGGTGTCAACCTTGCAATCAACCTCATTCAGCTACAACTTGCCCAAATACTTTTCTAAATCTGAATCTTGTTGCACAACCTCAATCTGAAACATTGTTTATGCCTCAAATGGAGGGTGGGAAGTAAGAGAATCATGTTCAGAAAGCACCTGAACAGAATCTAGTCAGTTTTAATGAGGAGGATTTCATTACAGTCACTACTAGGGCTCAAGGGAGGGCTACTAAAAATCAAAAGCAGCAAAATAGGCATATTTTGCCTCATCCTTGACAAGATAACATCTACAACTCTAAAGTCAATAACAACCCTGTTGTTCCTCAAAAATCAGCAAGTGTCCCAGTTGATAAAGATCATCAAAAACAACTACAACCTGATCCAAGAAGATTGTTTATACCTCAGATATCCAAAGTAATTTGAGCGAGAATCGATTTTGCTAAGGCCTACTCCAAGGTAGTTGATTCTGTCTCTAAGACAGTTGCTTCTTTTAACATTGTTGATGTAATGAAAAAGCATAATGTTAACATCTCAATGTGGGATGCTCTAAGTATTCCTGGACAACAAGATTTACTTTCTCATGAACTAGCTAAGCTGTAGATTTCTTCAAATACGTTGTGAAAAGGAAGTTCAGAAGATAGACATGGTCCTTGGAACGTTTGAGCAAGACCGTATTAAAGAAGTTAAGTGGATGGTTCAGAAAGTTTTGAATGCTCATGACATCAAGAAACCACCACCATTTTATTTATCATTGATTATTGGTGGAAATCTAGTTCATAATTGCATGGTGGATGAGTGGTCCAAGTAGCGTAGTTATGCCAAAAGTGATAGCGAGAAAAATTAGGGTTATAGTATGAGCCTATAGAAAGGAGTGTCTTACAGACTTGATGGAACTGCAACTAATACGGTTGGTATAATCAAAAATTTAGAAGTGACGTTACATGCTTGCCCAAATGTTTCTATTTTGCAAGATGTTACTGTTGTGGACCTACCTCCATACTTTGCCTTGTGCTTATCTAGAGATTTCACAGTGAAAATAGGAGGTTATCTCTCTTCGGATTGGTCCTTATTTTTACTACATGTTATGGTACTAAGGTTACTATCAATTCAGAACCATTGGCCAAATTCACATTGAGCCTCATTCTCCAAATGCAGTAGCTAATTACTCAACCTTAGAGCAATCTGATTTTGATGATGTAGCTCAGGTTTCAGCATTAGATGGTGTTTCTAACATGTTTATGGATGAAAATACAGTTGAATAACATGCTCATGATCCTTTTAAGGAAGTTGAAGAACATATTTTTGGTGTGTATTGTATGCATGAAAAAAATACACCACTTCCCTTGCTATCTAAAATAGAAAATTCAGCAGAAGGGATTTGGAAGCTTCATTTTGATGGAGCTAAGAACAAGAAAGGACAGGGAGCAGGTTTGATGCTCACTTCCCTGACAAACGAAAGGTATTTCTCAACTTTGAGTCTCCAATTTCCATGTACTTGTAATGTAGCTGAATATGAAGCATTAATTCATGGCTTACTTTGGGCCAGAAAGAAAGGTATCAACACATTACAAATCTTTGGTGATTCTGAGTTAGTTATCAATCAAGTAAAAAACTTCAATGTTTGTAAGAATCCACTAATGAAGTCTTATAGACATAGAGTTTCAGACTTAATGGAAGATTTCAACGCCATTAATATTCAGTCTATTCCTAGAGCTGAAAACAAGCATGCAGATAGACTTGCAGCAGTTGGTGCTAGTTTTGAAGTGCTGGAATAGATGGAAAATAGTAAAATTCAGCCTCATATTAAGCTAATTGTCAGGCCCTCAATACCTGATAATGATTTAAATTGGTAAGTTTTTGAAAATGATGATCAAATCTGTAGGTTTTTGCAGCAAGAAGCTGAATTTTCTGCAGTAAATCAGGATAAATTACAACATTTATACGGTGATCAGATTGTTCAACTAAAGAAAAATAAATTACCTCGAGGTCTTGTCACATTGGAAGACATCTTTAGTACTGATGATTAGTTAAGAAAAGACAAAACTAAGATGTCAACACATGCTGATAACTATGAAGAGGTTTCAATTGATGAAGGAAAAAATTACTTCTCGAGAAAGGTATGTTCCTCAGCTGAAAAACAGTCATTTATTAATATTTGTAAAGAATTTAAAGATGTTTTCGCTTGGAGATACCAAGACCTGAAAGGGTTTGATCTCAATTTAGCACATCATACCATCGAATTGCAGCCAAATTCTAAACCAGTCAGGAAAGAAACAAAGGCCTGTAAATCCCAGAATAGAACCTCTTATGAGGAAAGAGTTATCCAAGTTGATTGAATCAGGTATTATCTTTCTAGTTAAGCATTCAAGTTGGGTAGCAAATCTTGTTCCTGTAAGGAAGAAGAATGGAGAAATCAGATTATGTGTGGATTTCAGAGATCTTAATAAAGCATCATTAAAAGATCATTACCCACTACCAAACATGGATCAAATTTTGAGAACAGTCTCAGGTTCAGACAGACTATCTCTTCTAGATGGTTACAGTGGATATAATCAGATTTTAGTCCGAGAAGAAGATAGGTATAAAATAACTTTTACCACCAAGTGGGGTACTTATGCTTACAAGAGGATGCCTTTTGGTCTTTCAAATGTCGGTGCAACATTTCAACATGCAATGGACATGGATTTTCATATCTTATTAAATAAATGCATACTTGTTTATTTAGATGATGTTACCATATTTTCAAAAGATCTTGAAGAAAATCTAATGCATTTAAGGTAGACTTTTCAGTTATGCAGACAGTTTGGAATATCTTTGAACCTCAAGAAGTCTATCTTTTCAATACATCAAGGTAAATTACTTGGCCATATTGTTTCTAAGCAAGGTTTAATAATTGACCCTTTGAATCGAAGTTATATCACAGCTATCAATGCCTCATCATAAGAAAGCATTACAGAGTTTTCTGGGAAAAATCAACTTTGTTAGAATATTTGTTCTAGATTTTGCAACATTGGTCAAACCATTAGCAACTATGTTAAAGAAAGAGAAAACATTCTTTTGGACCAATGAAGGGAAAGAAGGTTTTGAAGCAATCAAAACAGCTATCTCTCAGGATCCTACTCTTGCAAATCTAAATTTTGATAAAGATTTTACAATGTATGCACTTGCAGGAGCTGAAACAATCTCGATTATTTTAACTCGAGGTTAATGATGAAAATTTTGAGTAGACAATTGTTTTCTTCAGATAGAATTTGCATGATTATAAAAAAGGGACACATTTATTGAAAAACAAGTACTTTGTTAGTCATAGGACTAAATAATTTCAAGTATATGCTTTTGAATAATAAAATCCACGTTCTTGTTTCTCATCCGAGTGTGAAAGAATTCTTACTAAATAAGGAGTTAAATGAGAGAAAAGAGCAAACTGGATAACAAAGGTCATGGAGTATGATGTTGATATTTGGGTTGCTAAAATAGTTCGAGGAAAAGGTTTATGTGAACATCTAATTGCTGATATGGAAAGACAACAAGAGTGCGAGAACGAAGATGATTCAAAATAATATGCTGAAATCATGTATCAAGCAATCGAAATTATGGTTCAACCGAGAAAATCAACTGAACTCACTCACGAGTTTCAAGAATCAAGATGGATGGTGATTTGGTTAATTATCTACAACAGAGGGCACTTATCCAGAAGGTATGGACAAAAATAAACAAAGATATTTTAGATTACAAGTTGTACCTTATATCTTCATTGATAATGTGTTATTCAAAAGGGATATAAATGGAATCTTGTTGTGGTGTGTTGATTATGATAAAGTTCAAAAAAATCCGCCAGATTTTCATGAAGGACTGCAGAGAGGTCATTTCTCAACACGTACTACAACCTTAAAAATTATGAAAGCTAGTTATTATTGGCCTAGCATATTCAAATATTGTTTTGAATGGATTAGAAAGTGTAAAAATGTGCTTTCTTTATTAGAAAAGAACGTCTAGCTTTGTTGCCCTTGCAGCCTATTTCAGTTGATCATCTTTTTATGCAAAGTGGGGTCTTGATTTTATTGGCATGATAAACCCGCCTTCGTCACAAGGACATAAGTGGATCTTAACTGCTACATATTATTTTACATGATGGTGAAACAATAGCCTTGAAAGATGCTAATGAAGTTTCAATACTATCCTTTTATGAAGGAATAGTTTGAAGCTTTAGTGTTCCAGCAACTATCATATCGAGATAATGTTTTAGCATTCCTTGGTCCAAAGATAACATATTGGGTGTCAACCATGGAATATATCTAAGTTCTTCATCTAATTATTACCCACAAGGTAATGGTTTAGCTGAGAGTAATGACAAGAATCATTAAGAATCATTAGAAGAACACTCAAGGGT
This sequence comes from Taxus wallichiana var. yunnanensis, assembly GCA_018340775.1. Lineage (NCBI taxonomy): Eukaryota > Viridiplantae > Streptophyta > Pinopsida > Cupressales > Taxaceae > Taxus > Taxus wallichiana. The sequence continues at coordinate 806,271,825 of CM031235.1, forward strand.
AATCAAAGAGCTTGGCATTTGATGTTGAATTCAACACTTTGGGACATAGTGACTCCTAAGAGATCGTTTGGTAATTCACCATACAAACTTGTGTATGGAAAAGAAGCAAGAATGCCTATTTCAGATTAAGTTACCTACATTAGATTTTCTACACCAAATGGAGCTACTTTAAAATGAACCATTATACGTTCGTTATGCGAGTTAATGGAATTACAAGAGCTAAGAGATAAATCCCATTTGAATATGGAAAAGAATAAAAACAAATCAAGAAGACTTTTGACAAGAAAGCCAAATTCAGAGTCTTCAATGAAGGAGATATTGTGTTAAAGTGGGATGCTGATCGTGCAAATCCAGGAAGACACTCAAAGTTTGATACACTCTGGAGTGGTCCTTACATGATTTCAGCTAGCAAGGAACACAATGCTTTTCAGCTTTTGAAGTTGAATGGAGAGGAACTTCCCATTCCTGTGAATGGTATGTTTCTCAAACACTGTTATTGAATATCTTATAGTGATTGTTAGAGTAGGATTTCCCTTCAATAAGTGCAGTTTCTACACATTGCATCATTTTTCAATTCAATAAGTGCATTCATGCATGTGATCTAGTTTACCAGATCCTTTCCTAGTTTTAGTTTCATTTTGGAAAGGTTGGACTTTTCAGAAAAGGAAAATTGTTGTTACATGTTTGGACTCCATGCCCAATGGACAAGAGCAAGGCACTGGTATATAAGCTAGCAGGTAGCTTTCCCCGTAGGATCGCCAAAAATGTTGACAATTTTTGCACTTGTGTAAAATGGGCAACTCGAAACTTTGTTACGATGGATAGCATTAGTGAAGTATACCTAAGCTAGGGAAGATTATATCGATTATGTCATTACTCTATTGATTTATTTTAAAAATTACATGAAATCAGCTATGTGTGTTGTTACAAAACATAACAGATCACATAGTCTGCAATTTCATGACCATCCTCAGCAAAAGAACACAAGCCCCGAAGGACAGTTGTGTTGTCTTGATGAGGACATCCAATTACAAATTAGGTGAAGTGCTGAGTTTTAGAACAACAAACATAAGTGCAGATTACACAAAATCAGAGTTCATTACTGAATGTTACAAGTTTTATTCAATGTTCTTTCCTTTATGATTAAGACATTCAATTATGTTACTTGAGTTGTTTAGTTCATCATACAATCCATACAGAAAAGCTAGAATGCATAAGAAATACACAACTCATTTTCAAAATTTAATGTTTTATTCACAAGGAGAGTCAAATGTTTCCCACACAAGTCGTGGGATGTAACTGAAAAGTAAAGTACAACTACTGAAAAGAAAGGTACACATGCATGAAAGAGAAAGTAAAGGAGTATGAGTGAACCCATCATTTCCTTGGGGTTTTTGTTCTTCGATTGAAGCATCTTCATCTCCATCTTTTGTTTCTCCTTCATCTTCATTATGGAAGCCATTGTACCTAAAAAGGAAGAAAAGAATTGACTATCAATTACGGCTCAAGGATCAAACCATATTCCTACACTATCCTATTTCGTGCATATGAATCTCAAATAACAGGAGATATATTCTACTGGAGGATCAAACTTCACACATGCTTATACACTCAGAAAGAGGAAAGAAGAAAGAGAAAAGAAAAGAAAACATGGACACAAGAGAGGCCAAAAGGCCTAAATATTTTCTAACTGTTTTCTTAAGTGTGCAAGTACAGTTGTAGCCAAGAAATGAACAAGGCATAAATACATGTTGAGAAAAGGAAGAGTGTAGCTCAAAGTTCAAGTAACTATTCGCAAATGGAAAAAGATAAGCGAGAAGCAAGGATTACACTGAAAAGGAATAAATTAAGGAAATCTGGAAAAATTTTGACAGGGCTTTGCCATGTAAAATGGACATTTACGACTTTTCCAGCATACATATCAGAGTTGTAATAAAAGGAAATACAAGTATATAATGTAGAAAAGAAATGGACTATACTTTCATTCATCAGATTGAAGTGCTTGGAGCATTCTTTATAGCTTAAACAGACTGAAGAGAAATGAAGTTGCTAGATAATCCTACAAATACAGCCATCCTGAACTATAGTTTTCCAAAATGAAGCAAGTATCAAGTGTTCATTATGCCACAAGTATATCTTCGAGCTCAAAATTGAATACAAGATTCATATTTTTTCAGAACAAGAAAGTGCAGGATTGAGCAACCATTTTAGAGAATGACAAAAAAAACTTCAAATACAACAAACTTTCAAAAATAAGCATATTTCAGGCTCCCATTATTCAAACAACAACAGTTCAGGTTCAAATATTAAAGAAAATCAGAACAAGAAAGGATATCAGAAGCTTTCAATTGAGAAAAAACCCAGAGTTTGAATCATAAGAGTGAACAGAGAGTTCTTATTCAAAGATTGAAAGGGTAGAGGAAATATTCTCATAGGAGTGTCAATGAAATTTCAAGGATCAAAGCTACAAGCTTTTAGTTTTGGATTGCATTATCAGAGTAAGACAAAACTTGCAAACCCACAGCAAGGGAAGTGAATTCTTTACAATCATTACTAAAGTGAATTTTTATAGAGAAAAAATTTATTCAGAACTAAGAAATGCCAAAGTACATATATAAGAACTATTATCCTTAGTTTCTCAGAAGATTCGGATGGCTACTCTGTGTAAGGAATATCATTTAAGAAGGGAAATTTTAAATTACGGTTTCTAAAAATGAATACATTATAAGTGACGAGGCGTGTCGAAGTAATCCATTCGCAAGAGCAAGAAATGTATATTTCACATTTCATACAATAACGGCCTCACAAATATTGGCTAGGTAAAAGCTTAGCATGAAAGAAACTCATTTTTGGGAAATCCACAAAAGGAAATTGATAATGCCCAAAACAAAAAAGCAGAGAAGAATGATAGTATAACAAACAACTACTCATTTTGTATGAAATAGAGCTTGAGACTCATATTATGGTAAGATGAAAGCTCGAGATGCACTCACCTTCCTTAATGATGGTTTTAGAATCAGAACACCCAAAATGATTTCCGAGCTCAGATATCAGAATGCAATGAAAATACTAGAGACACACAAGGTTTTCGAGGTGTTAATGTCAATAAAGCTAAAACCGACTGAGATAAATAAGTTACAAACCAGGGAAGCAAAGTCTCACCTTTGAAAAATAATCACAAAGCTCGCAGACCAAAGAAGGTATAATTTTGAGCTTCTGATGATCAAGCAAATGGCACCTTCAGAAAGAATAAAAGGCGAGTCTAAATCTTGCCCGAAAGAAGTAGAAAACCCAAGCTCAGAAGAAAATCTCAATGATTGCGGCTGAATTTGCAAGAATGTCACAAAAAAATACATATGCATTACCTATTTGTAGAGGAAAAACCGAGTTTCGATGACCACACGAGATCCCAAAGAGAAAGAATGACAGAGCCGAGCATAAAATCAAATCGATGGCGTCAAGCCAAAAATTTTCCAGGGCTTCGCCGCTCTCTAGCGAGCAAATGTGAAATGACCAAATTGGTGGAGTTTGAGTTGTTTTAACTCACCCACCTGAGCTTAGAAAACCTAACTCAACTTGAGTTAATGGTTCAATGGACAAGATCAAGCCGTGCAAAGATCAAGGGCCAAAAATGATCCTCAAAATTTGAAGCAAATCACCATGATCAGGATGCCACCAACTATATTAATTGCGAAGTTTAAAACCCTAATCACAGGTTCGAGATTGACGATAGAAGATGAAAAGGACAGAAATCAATGACCCAAGATCATCACTAGATATCAAAGCAAACTCAACCTAAGTTAGGTCTCCACCGACAAAATGCATAGAGGGGTGAGTCACCATGCAGAAGGGGCCGACCAAATCATGTTCACCAATGATCACCGAAAAGGTAAAATTCTAAAGTATAAACCATGGAATATATCCAAAGAAAATTAAGTGCCGACAACTATATATGACCATGATAACCAAAAGAAATGGATATCTTAATAAACCATAAGTAATGTGCCAAGTCCACAAGGTGGCCAAACTCAAACTATGTTTAAGTTCGATATCAAAGGGTGGTCCCCACTTCAAGGAGATAATTGGCAGTATGTCACTATTGTGACCTTTTGGAGCCAAAAGAGATGTCAGCATCAAAATATGTACACATGACAGGTGGCCCCACATTGGGTGTTTGTTTTGCAAATATTGCAAATATTTTGATTTATTTACTCATAGGTAGAGAGTTGATTTTTTGCATGCCTTCACAACAGGACATAATAGAGAAGAAGACAAAGTTGCATGTTCATGGAGAGGAACTTGCCTAGCAAGCAATCTATTTTTGGCAAAATTATTCACTCAGCCTTATTAAAAATAGAACAGTCAACTTAGTTGACTAATATGTAATCAATGGCTATTAATGCCTCTTGTACTAGTTTGTATTATTTTATCCCTTTATTTATTATTAAATAAAGGATAAAATTAGGATACATGGGTGAGTATAGCCTTAGGCTATTTTTAGGAAGGGTGGGAAAATTTATTTTGGCTATATATTGTGTGCTTTTGCAAAGCACAAGGAGATTCTTCTGGAGGACTTTTGGATATATGAGTACTGAAGCAAATTTTGCAGTTTTTCCCTCTGAGTGTGAAGTATTTTCTACCTTTCCAAGTTATTTTGTAGTCTTGTGTATGTTTTATTAATCTTGTGAATGTAAATTCCCTGATCAACCACCTTACCTGCTGCAAATTCAGTCTTTCTGCTTAATTTTAATGTGCATGTTAACTTATTAGTATTATTGTGATTCTCCTCGAGTACAATCAAGTGTTTTGCCCTTAGATATTCTGTAGAAAAACTATTGGTTCGTGCATCAAAATCCTTCCTAAATCAGTTGTGCATATACTCAGTCAAAGCCCTCATACAAATTCAGTGTATCACCTTAGTTTTAATAATTTTACAGTCATCGTTTACTCTCAAACTCCCGAGAAAACTGTTTAGGATACACCGATAAGGAACTAACCTCGACAATTGGAGACTCACCTCAAAATAGGTATACCCATGAGACACTGAGGTGTTTCCATTTTATCTACGAAAAGAGAGAGATCAATTGTGCAAGCCCTAGAAAATCTGCAGTCATCTCTCTACATGGTGCACTTTCGAGAGATAACGAGAATCGAGCTAAGAAAATCGATCTAGTAAGGAAGCTGAGATTCATAGGATAATAATGGCTTGAAAAAAATTTCCAGGGCTTTGCCCATGCAGACCCAAAAGCCAAAATGAAGTTATCATTGAGGTCGAATGACATTTCCGCAAGCTCAAGAGTTGAGTAAGTTTGAACTCAACCATAGTTAGCGATCAACATTTAAAGATTGATCCGTGCGAGAATCAAGGGCCAAGAAACATTCAACAAATTTCAATGCAAACCTGAAAACCCTAACCACAAGTTCAAAATCGATGGTTTGTGATCATATCGGATAGAGATCAAATGGCTGAGGATAAATCACAAATTCCCAATTAATGCAAGGTAGATGCCCAGAAAACCAACGGCTAAAGATCACATCGTGCTAAAAGATCAAAGGCTCATAATCTGGTTCGCAATGAATGCGTTAAATCTTGAAGTTATTGTCACCGATCGCATTAAAAGCCATGACCCTAACTCACGGTCAAAGATCAATGATCATAAATGCAATAGGACAAAGATCGATGGTTCTCTATCAAAACCCTAACTCAACCAGAGTCCAAGATGCATATACGTGGCGAGAAGACAAGAAACCCTAGTTAGGGTTGAGTTTAAAATGTCGCCTACAAATATGCCAAGGTTAGCTTATCATGCGGAAGAGGCTGCCACGTGTCATCAAATGATCAGTGTATATTTTTACTTTCAAAAGTCCCACTATAGTGCATGCTCCAAATAATACAAGTGTCGACCAAATCATTCCCACAATGATCACCAAAAAGGTGGATTTTTAAACTATATACAAACGCCGAAAAGTATACACATGCATATAATTAATAAAAAGGTGGTAGAGACTATAGTGGCATGTGCCATGTAAAATGGTCGACCCTTTTATATTGCTAAGTCCACCAAGGTGGCCAAACCAAGCAAATTGGAGGTGGTCCCCACTTCAAGGAGGTTGAAGTTGATTTGCAGAATGTCACTCATGTGACCACTTAGAAAGAGAATGTCAACATCAGAGCCTAAGCTTGGAAGTGGTCCCCACATTGGATGTTTATTTTTGCAAATATTACTAGTATTGCAATTATTTTACTCACAGACAGAGAGTTGATTTTTTTGCATGCTTCACAAGAGGATAGAACAGACAAGAAGATGAATTCACATGCACAAGGAAAGAGACTTGCTCAGTAAGCAAACTTATTATTAGCAAATTATTCACCTTTTTTTCTTAAAATAGACAATCAACTTCAGTTTGTTGTATTGTAATCAAGGCTATTAATGCCTAGTTGTAGTTGTATGTTCTATTTTTTCCTTTATCTATTATTAAATAAAGGATAAAAATAAGATGCATGGGTGAGTACAAGCCTTAGGCTATTTTTAGGAAGGGGGTGAAATTTATTTTGCTATATATTGTGTGCCTTTGCAAAGCACAAGGAGGACTTTTGGAGATAGAGTCTTGAAGCAATTTTTGCTAGTTTTGCCTCCGAGTGTGAAGTATTTTCTACCTTTCCAATCATTTTCAGTCTTGTGAATGTAAATTCCCGATTAATCATCTTACCTTGTTGCAAAATTCGGTGATTTCTACATGATAGTAATGTGCATGTTTAACTTGGCAGTATTGTTGTGATACTTTCCCTTAATACCTTGAAGTGTTTTTGCCCTTAACTTTTTTGAGAAAGCTGTTGGTTCATGCATCAAGAATCCTTTCATATATCAATTGTGCACATACTCAGTCAAAGCCCTCATACAAATTTGGTGTATCACCTTAGTTTTAATTATTTTACGCTCATCTTTTCCCCTTAAACCCCATAAATCAAATTTATGATACATCAACAAGGAGCGGCCTTGATACTGGAGACTCACCTCAAAATAAGTATGCCCACAAACCGAGGTGTTTCCATTGTATTACAAAAGAGAGATCAAATTTTGCAAGCTTAGAAAACGCAACCATCTCTCTACATGGTGCACTTTCGAGAGATAACAGTCACCATTTGAAGCATGCTTGGGAGATCTACCTACAAATCAGCTGGACATAACGGTTGGGCAGCAAGATGAAGAGGAGACACAGAGACACGAGAGGTGACTAGAGCAAACAAATTTATTGAGAGGATCTACGATAAATCCATCTCAAAGTCAAAGAACAACTAGAGAAATCTCAAGCCATGTACAAAGTTAGGCACGATCAACATATGAGGGAACATAAACTTCATGTTGGAGATAGATTTTGGCTTTACTTAAGCAAGGAGATAGTCAAGGTCAAGCACGGAAGCTCAAGCCACTACGATATGGGACCTTCACCATATTGGAGCAGGTTGGAGAAAATGTCTTTCATCTTGATTTACCGTCATTTATGAGGATGTACTATGTAGTAAAGCGTAAGAATTTGCACCTATATGAGCCATCCATAATAGATGAAGATGAAGGACTACAGTTGCTACCTTCCATTGAGGATTGCATCTTGGACTCATGAGGCGAATTGGAGGAGGATGTAGTGTTGCAACAAAAGGTCAAAGAGACTAGGAGAGGTCTGTAGGAGTCTTGGCAGATTGGACTGAAAGGAAAGACACAAGGCGACCCGGTGGTACTCGAAGGAGCAAGTGAGGGAATTATTTCCTCATTTACTCCCCACTAAGATTTTGTGGGACCAAAAGCCTCCTAAGAAGGGGAGGTGTGATCCATAGGGATCCAAAATGACTCTACTTCATCAAATCGACAACACGAAAAAGGAAAAATGATATACATAGGTTCTGTCTTTTTAGTAACAGGACCGCCGCTCAGGCTTGAAAGAGCAGTGGTTACAGAATCGCCGCCCAACTAGGGTGGCGGTCATGGGACTACTGATCGGATTTGAGTGGCAATCATGACTCTTTTAGATAGAAAACAAAAATATGAAACGAGCAGCCCAGAATTTGAAAGGTTGTTTGTGTCTCTTCTCCTCCATGACCTTTCCCATTCTCCAGTGCACGGGAGGACATGGGAAATGCTATAAATACATTTTTGTAGAAGATAATAGGATCATCGAAGCATGAAAACAAGTGAGCAAGAAATTCTTAGTGACATAATTGTGTTTTGTAGAAGAAATGAGTGTTGAGACAAAGAAAGCAAGTATTTGGGATGAAGTGTGAGATATTATCTACTTCTCTTTCATAATTATTGTAAATTTTGTACTTGTTATTTTGAATTGGCCAATAAAAGTGGGAAGAAAGAGCAATTGCCCTTCCTATTGGTTTTCCTCCTCGGAGGATTCCAGGATAAAAAAATTTGGTGTTTATGAGCTTAAATTCTTTCCTTTCCTGTAATTGTGGATTCTAAGCATAAGCATAATTCATTCACTAGTTATCTCTGTCATTTTCTAATAGAAAGTAGAACAACGTTTATTTTGCAATTCGTGGATAATTCCAAAGTTGAAGAGTTTACGGATCATTTACCCACTATGATGTCTTTATCGGTGAAAGAAGAAAAGGCCATGATAAAAATTCCTTTAGCACGATGTGGATATAGATCTAACCTTCTAAAGCGAGGAGCGAGATCCATTATTTTGAGATCCATTCATGTAGGGATGGTAGGATTTGGGCCACAAATGATCAAATCTATAGATTAATGCATGCTCCGGTAGTAGCGTTCAAATTTTAAGACTTTGTCTCCAAATGTGATGTACGGTATAAAGCATTTTTAAATGGAAAGCTCGTTGTCTCACATGTCGAGGCCATTATTTTGCCCCCGATAAGAGTTGAGGCATGAGTAGGAGGAACCTATTTGAAGTTGCCTCATGAAACCAATAGGGTTGTAGCCCGATGTAGTTGTATGCAGCCGCTTCATGGGTGAGATCGGAATTCTTTGGGGTAAGGTCGTCTCAAGGGTCGGGCCGCACTCAAAAAGCAAGCCCAGGTTCTTGCTACCAACAGGGGTGGAGCCATTTTTGCTTCCCAAAATAGGAGAGGCCTAACACGCCGCGAAGGGAGGGAGCGGGAGGGGAGATATCACCTAGCTTAGGAACTCCAACAACAATCGGACGATCGAGGTTGAGTGTAGAGGAACTGTGAGTAGTTGCCTCTATCCATGCCAAGAACAATGTCAATACGTGACCACTTAGTTTTATCTTAAGGTTTGACGACTCACGTTTACGATTCAATGACCTACGTTTAGGGCTTCTCATTGCTATTTTGAAATTGGGGATTAGGAAAAAGTGTGAGGAAGTTTTTCATATTTTTCACATTCATTTATTTATGTGTGCTTATCATTTTATTTTTTAATATTTAATTTCAATTCATTATTTATTTATTTTTTCATTTTTATTAATTTTTAAATATTTTTATTTATTAATTTTAATTTAAAATTTTACCAATATTTCTTATTTTAAAATTTTTATTATTATAATAATTTTTTAAATTTTAAAAAGTTTTTATGAAATTCTTATTTTTATTAATTTTATTTTCTTATTTTTATCAATTGTTAAATTGTATAATTTTTTAATTAATTTTTATATTTTTATGAATTTTAAATAATTTTATGAATTTTTATTATTATTTATTAATTTTTATGAAATTCTAAATTTTAATAATTTTTTTATGTTTTTTATAAAAATTCTAATTTTTATTCATTCTTATTTTCTATTAATAATTGTGAATGATAATGTGAATCCTATACATAGATGTGTTGATTATAATAGTGAAAATATTATTCTATAAAAATTTGAATTCCTTATCACACCGAAGGCATTTATATTGAAATTGAGCCTCCTAATTATGACATGTTTGGGCGAGATCAACAATGCACATTCTAAGGTCGTGCATGTATTGTTGAAATCTTCACATCCAAGAGTGCTCCACGTCTTCTCTCAAGTCGATACGGCTTAGCATACTCCTGACCTTTAACACATTTCCTTATATAAGCTGTCATGTTATCATGGCGTAATAAGGGTTGTAAGAGGGGAGAAGTCGCACTTTATCAACAACTATCAAGTCACATTGTGAGAGACAATTGAACCTGCTTCAGATATGGATACATATCCGGATCAATAAATTTGTACACAATAATAGGATGAGATATTAGGTATACTGATCTTACGATTTATCTACGTGTGCAAGTGTGATTAACAAGAGCTCGTTTAGGCAGTTCCCCCTTTTGATGTTTGCACCAATTTACATTTTTATAGGTATTCATGCCAAAAAAGTGGAATTCCATTTAAGAAGTAGCCGATTGTTGCCCACTAATTCTAATGCATAGCATCTTCAGCCTCACTACAAGGCAACATAAATTTTTACCTGCAATATGCTTTTGCAGCTAATATCTCCTTCAACAAAACCACACTTGACGGGGATGTCCATAACTCGCACGAGATTCCCCCACATTCTTATTATCAATACAATTAATGGGTCTACATATCATTGGTCCCAAGAATAGGCGTTCTACCTTTGTTCGAGAAAGACCATATTCCTCAAGAAACCCCACTTCTAAAGACTACTGCTTGCACAAAATTTTCTCGGACATTATGAAATGCTCTGTGAAATTCAGGTTTTCATGGTTATCAACACAAATTGGTCCAGTTAAGTCAGAATATCTGGATTCAGATGGTGCACACCGTATAATATCTCTATTGATTTTTTGAAATATTATTGTGATTTCATTGCTTTATTGTTCTCAAATTGAAGTTGTATGCATGAGAAGATTAGTTATGTTAATAAACAAAAACTAGCTAAGTGGTTCCATGATCTAACTAAACCTATCATAAACATCAAGATGAGTGCTAAACAAGATAACTTCTACAATAATGAATTAAAATAAAACACTATCTTTTTATCTTTAACTACTCTATGATTACTTAAAACATAAATTGAACCTAGTTAAACCTATGAGCAATCAAATTAGATTTGTTGTTTGCTTTAATGAAGGTGAAGAGGTCTCTCTAAAATGGCTACAAGGCCAAGTTAGATACCCTCCTACTAACCTACTATCAAGTTATGGATGCAAGATGGAGGATTTCAACAATGGAGGATAGCCAACATCAAATGCCTATTAGCTTGGCTAATGCAAATGAGGTCTAATGCTAATATCTCCAAATGCGAGAGAGAAGGACTTGTGAGTGAAGTTGTGTGTTTGAAAGGGAGGGTGACCCTACATTTATAGATTTCAAATGAGAGGATGTTGAACTTTGGGTGTATGTGGGACTAAAGATCAAAGGCACTTTTATATTAGATTAGAATAAATATGTTTTATGCTTAGTTAAGCTTGGTTTATGTTAGTTAAATAGGGTTTAGGCTAGTTTAAACTTGATTAGCAAGTGATTAGAGACTCATTGAGAGTTGGGAGGGTCTAGATAACCAATTGTGACTAATAGGTAAGCGCACAACGCCTATAAAAGTGGTTTAGAGAGAACTAAGGAGGTTACGAATGGTTGAAAGGAGGAATGTTTAGCTAATAAGAGAGATATTATCCAAATAAGTTGAATATGGAAAGAATAAAGCGAGAAGGTATAATAAATGGGAATCGAGAGTGGGGCAAATAAGGGTTGATTAATGAAGTGTCATCGATTAGTTGAATTAGATGAAATGCTAACAATAAGACATGTTTTAAGTGTCTACATTTTCTCCTCTTTGAGGTGGCGTAAAGTAACGTCACTTCAAAGAAAGTAAAAAAGCATAAACAAGTAGAAAGTTTTTGAAGGGATAGAAGAAAAATGAGTAGAATGGAGGATGCCCCTCGATTGTCGATGGGGTGATAGAAGAACTCGATTGATGATCGAATAGATGACAGAAAGAGAGAGAAGAAAGAATAGTGTGAAGAAGAAAAGGATATAGAAGAAAAATGAGTAGAATGGAGGAGGGAATGAGCTAACATCCATCTTGTAACACCCACTAAAAACAACGTACTTGAGACCCAAGAACAACCTAGGATTAGTTAGGAAAATTATGGAATAAAAGAGTTTAAAATCAAGTCTTACAAGACAACAATTGTCACTAACAAGTTCTAGAACAATTCTAATCCACTAGAATATATTTTTTTTATTAACAATTATTAGAGGTCACAAGGTACCAAAATTTAGGGTTAGAAAGTTCAATTAGGTTCAGAGGGTAATTCCTCACCATACCCACTCTCTAACAGGCTTAAAGATTCAACTTGATTTTTCTCAAAATTAACGCATTCAAAATTTCTCATAAATCATTCCCATTAGATAGAAAATTTCTTCACATTTCCATTAATATAAAGAAGTCCTCATAACTCCTCATATTTCTCAAGTTATGGGCTTGCAGGCCTTGGGGTGAAAATTTTCCCCAAGAGCGGGCTGTGGGGGGAGAAAATTTGTCCCTAGGGGCACGGAGTCTACGGGGCGCGAGGAGAAATATTTCGGGAGGAGTCGGGTCGATAGGGGCGAGAGACATTTTGGAAATTTTCCGCGAGGTGAAAAGCCATCCTTTGCACCCGTGTTCCATGAGTCTGCCACAAGTTCGCAAGGACACGTGGTGCCTTTTAAGTCAACACGAGAAGCGAGGTGACGGGGATAAAAGAGTTTTAAAGCCCAAAGGGCAAAAAGGGTAAAATTCGCACCTATGCCGCGCCTCGATGATTCCATGTGGCAGCTCCCGATTGGCTACTGAAGCCGATGGGAAGGTAGGGAAAATTTAGAAAATTTTCCCAAAATTTTCCCAAAAAAAAGGCAAAAGGAACCCGCTCCTCTCACCGTTGATGCCTCGTAACGCCAAGTGGTAGCTCCGATTGGTTGCGGGGAGGAAAGAAAAATTTAGAAAATTTTCCCAAAATTTTCTAAGCACTAAGTTAAAAAGGGATCCGCCCTCTGCCAATGCCTCGTGGTGCCACGTGGTAACCTTTGATTGGCTGCGGGCGGGCAGTGGGGAAAATTAAGAAAATTTTCCAAAAATTTTCTGAAGCGCTAAGCTTAAAAGGGGCCCCTCCACCAACACCTCGTGGTTCCATAGCAACCTTTACGATTGGTGGGCGGGCAGCGGAAAAAAAATAGGAAAAAAAAAATTGAAGCGCTAAGGGAAAAATTTGGGCTGCTTGGTCCGCGAGAAATTTTTCCAAAAAAAAAATTTGATGCCAAATGAAGAAAAACTTTCAGAAGGCCATAAATTTTGATAGAGAGCTCGATTTTGGGAAAACAAGGACTTTATGGAAATCTCTCGACATCCTCTTTACTTAGAAATCATTAAATTTTGATTTTGATAAAGTTTAAGGAGTCAATTTTAAGAAAACGATCTGTAGACTTTTATAGTGTAAACTGGTAAATTTTAACTTATAAGATTTGTTCAATTTGATCTTCTTCCTCTCTCAACATGTCAAATAGACATGGAGAATTGTTCTTAGATGGATTTAAGAAGGATTTCAAGATTCAATTTGTCTGATTGATTTGCAATTTGAAAATTTACATCTCTTGACAGTAAAATGTAAGAGGGTTGAGCCCGTTTTTGCTAAGTTTTCTAAGAAGTTCCTTAAGTATTTATGTCTAGATGAATTTGTTTAGATCTTATTATGTCCAATTTAATGTTTCATTTGTTATTTCTTTGTTACAGGTTTGATCTGTGCATTTTGGATTAAATATTTGTTAGTTAAAAACATAAAACAAAGATCAATTTGAATAGATCTATCTTCCATTTTTGTCTTCTAAGTATTAGAATACATTCCCATTCAAATCTAATACATCCAGTTGATTCAAAACAAAGTATTCAAAGACAATACTCAACTCTGATTTCCAAGTTCACTCCTTTCAAAAGACAGAGTATTACATTTTCTTCATACGTTTTTTTTTTTTCTTTCAAATAGAGATTTCAAATAAATTTAAGTGATCAGGTTCAATACAACAATGCAATTTGAGAAAGGTAACACAATCATTTATTGATTCCAAAAGACAACTTACAACTTCTTTCTTTCATTCTTCAATTTCATCATACATAACACAATTTCTTGCTTTCAAAAGAACAAAACAGAGTATGTCTCTTTCACATTTCAATTTACACTTTCATAACCACTACAACATATTTCCATTACAAAACATATACAAGTTCATCCACTTCAAGTGGGAAAGGTTACAATAAGATTTCATTTCACTGAGGGATTGTCAACTACCTTTATCTCATCTCGAAACAAGCAACATGCATATTTCTCATTCTTCAAATTTGATCACCATAAGAGCGGGGAAAAGCAACGCTCTCCACCCAACCAAGACATCCAATGAAAAGAGAAACCATCCTTCTTCATTGGCCCCAAGCCCCAACCACAATGCATACGATAAAAGATGTGATTCAACTCATGGCAACAATAGGCTTCCCAAAACACACAAGCAATATTTTTACAATAAAAACACATCTAAAAAGAATGTAGTTTATAACTACATTAAAACATAACAAATAATACTAAGGCTTCATCAAGTAAGCCAAAGGAGCAAGAAACTATGGGGATGCTTCTTATGCCTCCCAAAAGGGAAAATGGGTATCACCACCTGAATTACAAATTGCCAAAATATAGTATATCAAAACCCTGACATTCCTTATGCCTCCCCAAGTACCCTTATTCCTCACATTTCCTTATGCCTCCCCAACCTCTTATGGCACCCCATAACGAGTAAATAAATGCAAGCTATTTCTTTGTAAGGTGGAACCCAAATCCCAACTCCCTCCACCCTTATACCTCCCTAAAACACACTTGTGCCTCCCAAAAATAAACCCCATAGTCTTCTCCTACACCATTCCTAGGCCATCTACCCAACAACCCACAAACATGTCAAAACATTCACACATTAACATTTACATTCATAAAAGAAGAGCATTTCAAGAGCCAAGCTCTTACCTCTCCATGATGGAGTTTCCCAAGTTCAAACAAGTAGATGTTTCCAAGCAAACAATCCAAATCAGCCAAGCACAAGCATGCAACAATCTTCCAAAAAACTTCAAGCAAGAGCTCCCAAAACAGCAAAGAATTCAGCCCAAGAATGAAGTCTCCAAAATGAAGCAACCCAAAACAAGGCAAGGAATTCAAATTTAATAGAAGAGGGAAGGGAAGAGGATGAGGTGGGTCCATGTAGGATGTCACATCACACATCCTCAACTCCAACCCCCAAAGTCAACTTCATTCTCCAATGCATAATAAAGAAGTGGGTGAATAATATGACAGTTTACTTACACACTTAAATCCAATCCACACCCCAAATGACTTAACTTAAATTATGTAAGAAAAGTGCAATTAAAACCTATAATTTGTCTTCTCAATAAGTATTATAAAAGTCTAATCTCAACTCTCCAACTGTAGGTATGGTTAGTAATTAAATTTAAGATGTATGAGACAAGTTTAACTTGTCCTACAAGCCTCAAATCAGCCTCCAAGGACAAATTTGAATTTTCAAGGTGAAGTGTTTCACACTCAAAAGTTAACTTACACATCACTTACACATCTCTTACAACACTTTAATTAAAGGCCAACAACTCTATTAATTACTTTCTTATGACATATTTTAATTAATTAACTTAACAACATGATTACTCACAATCTTACACACCATTTAATGAATAATAAAAGGGTAAAAGCACCACAAAATAAACACATGCAAACATAAACAAATGGACCGAGAATAAAAGAAATACATAAAACCACTTGGTCACATTTAAAGGTGATCCTCCCTCCCATAGAATAACTAACACAAACACGCACAAACAATTAATAGTTGTCATGGTGACCTTGTTGAATTCATCTAGAATTCTAATGTAGTTGGTCTCAATCCCCGATGTTTGTTGTGATATTTTTAACTGTAAAACACAAATACCTCCTTCGGCCTCGTGGCCATATCAGAACATCTAAAATAATATAAATATAATTTCCAAATTCATATAGATATATGAGTCACAACAACATCAAAACAATCTAACAATATCATTTATAGTTTTATCAACAACTATATCATCATCCAATAATTTTCATTTCTAGGTCTACTCAAAATATCAATTATTACAAGTCAAACAACATCCATAATATAACCATGTCAAATAGTATATCATCATCAACATATAAAATATCCCTAATAATCATCATGCATCATAACTGAATCAAGTCAACAATAATCCATGATCTAACATCTAACATCATACTATAATAAAGTCCATAATCATGTCCATAATATAATCAAAAATATCATGATTAGTATCAAAAAGGTGTCAAAGGGAAGTGGGCACTACACATCCAGTGCCTTTTAAACAACTTTTTTTCATCATATTGCTAATTACCTTCATCATTGGTCATTATTAAAAGAATGAACAAAAGTGTAGTATGACATGAAAAGTCATATACGAAAAAATGTCCATTTCTAAAAACACCAACTCCATGCAACATAAAAAGTAATGCAATGATACGAGAAAGTAAAAGATTCCTAACTCCATGCAACATAAAAATGCAACAATACAAGAAAGTAAAATATTCCTAACTCCATGCAACATAAAAATGCAATGCAAACGTGAAAGTAAACAAGTCAAACCTAACGAGAGAAATAAGGTACCATGTTTTTGTTATCAAGCTTCAATTCAACCTATTCAAATTAACAACGAGGGTTAATGGCGGTGCCCTAAACAAGGATACATGCGAGGAGAATAATGGACACTTCGGTCATACGAAAAGCAATGTGCACTACTGAAAGCAGATGCGGGCAACTCGTTGTGCCCCGAGTACGAGGAAGTAAGTAGCCTAGTTTTTGTTGATGGAGGTAGATCAAGATGATCCGTGATCACGCACATGAATAGATGAGAACTAAAGAGAGACATTTTGTAGGATGATTTATATTTTTTTGATGTTTTAAAACATATTTGAATGTTTTTGTGAATATTCTAACATATCTAAATGTTTTGTGATTTTTATAACATTTTTGAATGTTTTGATTATTTTGAAAGTTTTTTTAAACTATATGTACGAAGATGAGGAAGCGTGGATGCCCCTAGTGATAGGTAGGATATACAAGGGCATAAGGCCACGTGCGTATGGGAAAAGGTGAAGATGTAAAAATGCCCCAGCGATTAGGTGGGAGTATTCAAAAGCAAACTCTTCACAAGTAGAAGTAGGACCCAAGGCCATTATGGATAGGTTTAATATGATGATGAACATAAACCAATGAAGTGTATGGGAAGAAGCAAGGATTTGAGTGTAAGTTGGCCTAAAGGCACATTATAGAAAGGAAGGAGAAGACTATTTTTGTGAAAGGTGAAAAAAGTGTCTGTAAACATGGTAAAAAAGTAATCTTATACACATGGATGTTATGAACAAAGTAGAAGAATGATGTGAATGATATGAATGTAACTTAAAAGTCTCACAATGAAAAAGTGATTAGCCAAAGGCACAAATCGTGAGACAAAATAAGGACTAAAGTAAGAGTTTGAACAAGGTCTAAAAAAGACACTTGGTAACATATTAATCATGTCTACTCATAGAGATTCTAGTGTGTGTACATGGAATTTAATTACCTCTTGAAGGAAGATTTATAGACAACAGTGAAGATGCCTAGCTAAAGTGTAAGAATGATTGATTATGAAAAGCGATAGGTGATTTGTGAATGAAGGGTGGAAGGATAGTCGTACATTGCTCCGCTACTGGCCAAAGGCGTCCATAGCCCCAACAGAGATGTATTTGATTATAATCACAACATTTCTCTAATTCGATCACCAAGCGTCCATAGGCTCGATAGAGATTATTAAAATACCCTAAGAGAGAGTAATATATCAATTTGTTTTTTCTTTTAGCTTTTTTAGTTGTTGATTTTAATTCTTTTTCTTTCTAAAAATTTATTTCATCTCTCTTGTTTGACAAGGGTTAATAAACGACTAATGGCTTGATGAAAGGATGTGGAAGTGATTATGATGATGACATTGGCTAGTGTTAAAAATATGTCTAAGCGTTCTTCGCAACAAGTTTATTAGATGTTGAATGTGATAGATCTCTAAGAGGTTAGTCATTCTTTAATTTACCAAGGTGATAAAAGACCAAGGTCAAACAAATACGATATAGAAATAAAATTTGAAAAATGCATGTGAATAGGCTAGCCAAAATATCATCGAAGGATGAAAATGGTAGGAAGACTTGCAAATAACAAGGGAAGGAAAAGAAAGATCCATGTGTACGTAATGCTTGATTATGAATTTTAGAAAATGTACCTTTGATTTTTTTGTGTTTTCTCTGTTTTTTTGTATTTTTAATTTGTTTAATTTTAGATTTTTGATAGTTTTGGAAGGGTGGGACCAACAAAGTCACTCTGCGTGGTAAGATCCAACAATGATGTTTGACTTCCTTGATAAGGAGACTGAGGCGTTTTGCTTATCAGCGTAATATTTTCTCAATCTCGATGATCGTGGTGAGCTCGTACTCAACAAATGACTATGATTTATCTTGAAATGAGGATTTCTTATGTGGGAGATTGAATTCACCATCCATAGGTTTCTGCACTTTGCGTCATACTTGGTGGTTGCATTGGTTTGTGTTCTTGAATCGAGCTTGATTTACAATTTTGACATTGTTCGAGTTGTTGGGGGCTTTCAAGCTCTTGGAAGTTTTGATCTTAGCTTGATAATGAACTGTTTGGGTTTCTTATAAGCTAACGTGTGACTTGTTTGATCCCGAGGAGTGGGAGAAGAGAGTGAACGTTTATGATTGATGATAGGAACAAGAGAAATGATGGTGGGCTTACTCCGATCATTGGTAGAAGGATGATGTGATGGACGAATAGGATATGGTCCAAGAATTGAAGAGGATGGGCTACCAGGAGGCGAGCCAATGATAGAAGATGATGAAGGGCTACTAGAATATGGCCCTAAGATGGAATAAATTGGGCTACGAGGACATGGCCCAAGAATAGAAGAGGATGAGGAAGAAGGCTGCTAGGGTGTGGCCCAAGTATAGATGAGGTGGGACTACTAAGATGTGTCCCATATATAGAAGAGGATGAAGGGATACTAGGACGTGGCCCAAGAATAGAAGAAGATGATGGGATACTCAGCGATGACCCAAGGTTTGATTTTGATCAAGGAATGATGATCGATAGTGAATGATTTGGTAATGAGAAGATAGGCCATGGATTAATGTTAGACCCTGACATCTCATCATGCTAAAAGAAGGTTAAGATGGAATAAAGAAGAATAATCAAGTTCCATGACTTTAGGCTCTTCTTACGTGTTCGATAAAAGGAATCAATTTCTTTTCCCCAATATGCAAGCGTATCAAGTTCTAGAAATAATCCTTGTTTGCGATCCTCTAAAGGGATATCATCATGTAGTTTAATTGTTTCTTTATTCTGAGAGAAATCGATCAGTAGAGATTGTTTTTCTTTGTCCATAAAAGGTTGAATAGAAGAAACGTGTCCGATAAGTGGGGAAGATTGATTGATAGAAGAAGACTCAAGAGAGGAAGTAGGATTGGAGGAAAGTGTCTCATAAATGGACAATTTGGATCTAGACCTAGATTGCTTTTCTAGAAGACAATGCAATGTAGGAAAGAAAATATGATCACATAGCCATCCATTAATTTGCAACATAGGAGTCGAATTAGATGATTGAGTAGAGGGAATCCGAGTCGTGGAACTCTTCGGTGGAGGAAGAGGTCATTTAGATATTGATGAAAGAGGTCCACTACGAAGAAAGGGAGGACCGTGACTCAAGACCCGAATCGGATGTCGATTGATGGAATTTGGAGTCGCACAAGTATTCAAAGGAGGAAGACATTGTTGACATTATTTGGAATAAAGGTCCTGCGAAGAAAGGGAGGACCGTGACTTATGATTTGATCTAGGGGTATCGAACAATAGTTGGGATTCGAATCTTCAAAAGAAGCATGGGAATCGAATGGTAGTTTGGATTTGAATCATAATAAGAGTGGGGGATCCCGAATAATAATTTGGATCGAAGCATCCAAACCATGCCACCAACTATGAGGTGAAGGTGGGGAATAAGGTATACATGAGAAGATTAGTTATGTTAATAAACAAGAAACTAGCTAAGTAGATCTAACTAAATATATCATAAACATCAAGATGAGTGCTAAACAAGATAACTTCTACAATAATACAATAAATTAAACTAAAACACTACATTTTATCTCTAAATACTCTATGATTACTTAAAACATAAATTGAACCTAGTTAAACCTATGAGCAATCAAATTAGATTTTGTTTGCTTGATGAAGGTGAAGAGGTCTCTCTAAAATGGCTACTGAGGACATGTTAGATACCCTCCTACTAACCTACTATGAAGTTATGGATGCAAGATGGAGGAGCTTCAAAAATGAGGATAGCCAACATCAAATGCCTATTAGCTTGGCTAATGCAAATGAAGTCTAATGCCAATATCTCCAAATGTGAGAGAGAAGGACTTATGAGTGAAGTTGTGTGTTTAAAAGGGAGGGGTGACCCTTCTATTTATAGATTTCCAAATGAGATGATGTTGAAGTTTGGGTGCATGTGGGACTAAAGCTCAAAAGCACTTTTATATTAGATTACGATAAATATACCTTTTTATGCTTAGTTAAGATTGGTTTAGGCTAGTTTAAACTTGATTAGCAAGTGATTAGAGACTCGTTGAGAGTTGGGAAGGGTCTAGATAACTAATTATGATAATAGATAGCATCAAAGCCAATAGAAGTGGTCTAGAGAGAACTAGGGAGGTTTGAATGGTTGAAAGAGGAATGTTTAGGTAATAAGAGAGATATTAGCTAAATAAGTTGAATATGGGAAGAATACGACTAAGAAGGTGTCGTAAATGGGAATCTGAAACTGGAGCAAAGAAGGGTAGATTAATGAAGTGTAAATCGATTGGTTGAATTGGATGAAATACTAAGTGTAAGCATGTTTTAGGTGTCGACATTTGCCCCTCTTTGAGGTGGCGTAAGTAACATCACTTCAAAGAAAGTAGACAAGCATAAACAAGTAGAAAGTTTTTGAAGGGATAGAAGAAAAATGAGTAGAATGTAAGATGCCCCCTCGATTGTCGATGGGGTGATAGAAGAACTAGATTGATGATCGAATAGATGACAGAAAGAGAATAAAAGAAAGAATAGTGTGAAGAAGAAAATGGATATATAAAAAAAGGAAAAGAATGGAGGAGGGAATGAGCTAACATCAATCCAATGCCTTTTAAACAACTTTATTTTTCATCATATTGCTAGTGACCTTCATCATCGGTCCTTATTAAAAGAATGAACAAAATTGTAGTATGACATGAAAAGCCATATACGAACAAATGTCCATTTCTAAAAACACCAACTCCATAGAACATAAAAATGTAATGCAAAGCGAGAAAGTAAATGATTCCTAACTCCATGCAACAAAAAATGTAATGCAATACGAGAAAGTAAACAAGCCAAACCTAAAAGAGAAACAAGTACCATATTTTTGTTATCAAGCTTCAATTCCAACCTATTCATATTAACAAGGGTTAATGACGGTGCCCAGAAGCAAGGATACATGCGAGGAGAATAATGGAGGACACTTTGGTCCTATGAAAAAATAATAGCACTACGAAATAATACCAGGTAACTCGCTATGCCCAGTGCAGACAGAAGTAAGCAACCTAGCTTTTATTAATGGAGGTAGATCAAGATGATCCGTGAATCGTGCACATGAACAAGTGAGAACTAAAGAAGCGATGTTTTGTAGGATGATTTTATATGAAACATATTTGAATTTTTGATTTTCTAAACATATTTGAATGTTTTTATGATTTTTCTAACATGTTTGAATGTTTTCTAACATTATTTTGAAAATTTTATGAAACTATGTATAGGAAGACGAGGAAGCGTGGATGCCCCTAGTGATAGATGGGATGTAGAAGGGCATAAGGCCACGTGCGTACGAGAAAGGTGAAGATAAAAAAATGCCTCGATGATTAGGTGGGAAGTATTCAAAGGCAAACTCTTCACAGGTAGAAGTGGGACCTAAGGCCTTTATGGATAGGTTCAACATGATGATGAACATAAAACAATGAAGTGCTAGGAAGAAGCAAGGATGACCAAAGCCTAGGTTGGCCTAAAAACACATGATAGAAAGGAAGGAGAAGATTGTTTTTGTGAAAGGTGACAAAGGTGTCCTTAAACATGGCAAAAAAGTAATCTTATACACATGGATGTTCGAAGCGAAGTAGAAACGATGTGAATGATATGAATGTAGCTTATAAGCCTCATGATGAATAAGTGATTAACCCAAATGCACAAATCGTGAGACGTGATAAGGACTAAAGCAAGAGTTTGAACAAGATCTAAAAAAGGCACTTCGGTAACATACTAATCCTGCTACTCATAGAGATTTAGTGTGTGCACGTGGAATTTAATTACCTCT